>CM026560.1:11704417-12036361 GCA_015143295.1 Tetracentron sinense | reverse complement strand
ATAAGAGAGGGGAAAATGATTAAGGGCCTAGAATAATCAATGTAGAAAACTCGATATAATTGAAAGGAGAAACTAGCAGCCCCTGCAGTCTCAATTCCATGAATATATTTAGCAGACCAGCTCTGTGCTTCTTTAACTTAACTAAATCATCAGGGCATTAACAAAAATTAGATCTATAAGAGAATGGTGATGACTCAATTGCCTTTACGTGTCCCAAACTACAAATAGCATCTCTATTACACTAACCCGGTGACTCCATTGGACATAATTATGTTGTTCTGCATAGATAAAAAGATTTTAAATCTACAATAGGCATCCAACCCATAAACATTCATGGTATCAAGCAAGTCAAACAACTCAATTCGCCTCTCTATATTATTGGATTTCAAATAACATGAACTACGCAGCTACACAATCATATGAATCAACGAAGCTCCAATAAAAAAAATGAATGTTCACGCTCACTGAAACATGAGCAACAGATCAAACATGTAGGTCCCTGTTATTACAGCCAAAATCCGCAAAACGAGCTCGAGCAAGTGAAAATAATGAAATATATAAAATCCAACAAATCCTGCTACAAACCAGAAACATCAGAAGAATCTTTTATCAGCCATGGAGAACAGCTCAAATATCGAGATCTAAGTTCTAACAAACTAGAAAATCTTCAGAACCATATCTGATCATAACAAAATTCAAGAGATCGACCAACTTTTCCAGGAACTGCTCGTCTACGACTGCTGAAATGTCCAGAAAGTGATTCAACATTTTTTTTTAATAATAAAAAAATTCAAGAGATCGACCAACCAACATGCCCCCTATTTTGGCTAGTGGTGTTTACTTTAAATGCTAAGATGAGATTTAACATATATATAAGTAAATATTGTCAGGAAGACAGCATGGAATAACGATGTGGGAATATCTAAATGTTAAATTACCTCATTCGGCGTTCCTGGCCTCATAGCAGGTCCAACAACAATCTGTTGTTAAGATTTACAATAAATAAATGTGGGCATATCTAAATGTTAAAAAAAATTATTAATGCTTATTAGAATATATACCTGCCCATGCAACATCTGTTGGATAAGCTGTTGCATGTCATTGATTTGAGCTTGTTGGGACGCCACCCGGGTCTTCGTCTCCTCAAGTTCAGCACGCAACCTATGGGTCTCGGCAACACCACTACCACTAGCACCGAAACTCCTCGAAGATGACCCCCATAACCTGGTGGGAGTCGGGCCCATTCCATATCCACGGACCCGTCCAGGATGATCAGGCCCCAAGACCTGAGATAAAACATCATCTCGGCCTGTGCTATCTTCTGAGCCATCCGGTACCTGGTCGAGGAGTTCCCTAATTTGGTGCTGCAAACATATTGAAACATTTACTATCTTCAATTCCTAATTAAAGTGATATATATTGATAAAATGAAATATTTAAATTACTTACAATCTGCACTCCCGCCTGATCGTTGACCGGAAGGCCATTCTTCTTCAGTGTGCGTCTTTATCCAAACCGCAGCACGGCCTGGAGCGACTAAGAGGGACTCGCTAATCGTATGGTAGTAACAATAATAGAACAACAAATATTTAATCCATATGCATGAAATTGTTAAATAAATTACTACGATTAAACCGAACATACCTCCTCCTCTCTAACTCTGGCGAAGCTCTTGTAGCCCGCCGTATGAGGAACCGTTTGGCACTCGCGACTCCTTTTATTTGTGGCCCTCCGTTTCTACAATATTGTTGCATAAATCAGTCAGAACGGCTAAAGTAAAATCAAAAACTGTATTAACCATAATTGATTTCAATTATCAAACTAGCGGAATGCATGTGCAATGCACGTGACTGTCCTGTTCTAGTAAGTGCAATTGAATAGACTAATAACTACAATTAATATCTTATATCATAAAGACACAGTTGAGCAAAGAAAATAAGAAATCAAACACTTTTAACCCTTCCATTCTCTTATAATAGTAGAGATATACCTGCCCCTCCTCAGAGTACCAGAAGTCGACGAGTACATTCCATTGTTCCCGAGGAATATCAGACGGGCACCGGGCATAGTTCTCAGCAGGAGGGTCCGTGAAATAAAATGCTTGTTCCCCATATCGTGCTTATTGTCCCGCCATTTCTTATCTAGAGACATCAAAAGGTAGTCATCTAGGAAAGGTGGGTAGTCGAACTTGTCCTGTAAAAACGTTATTAAATTATTAATATTTGTGAAGAAGCTACATTAGTGAATGTTAATAATAATTGACCAACTTTTTTTGTTCTTACCCTTATCATACTCAAAGCTCGTTCTTTGTTGTCATCGGTGATTTCCTTCCAATTTTGCACATCTACTCGAAATAATGGGCATCTCGTGCAATACCGCCCGACCATCTAGCCATCAAGCCAGCCTCCTTCCCCACTGGCTGCCCTTCTTCATTTACTCCGACCTTCTTTTTCTCTCCAGGGCGCATCTTGTGCACCTCTTTGCATTTGGCCTACCTCGTACCTTCCTAGGCGGCACCACGGCGGGTGTGGAAGTCCCCGCACTAGATGGGGGGTAAGTGTAGGATCCATCTGCAAAATATTTGTATTAGCTTCTGATATAAATGAGACAAAAAAAATGTCAACATTGATCAATATTGTTAGTAATGAGAAACAAGAGTATGCCATTTTTAGGATTAAATTTTGAGAGATCTTAAAGCATTCATTGATTCATAGTATTCAGGTTTGATAAAAAGTAGAAACAGGAGTATGTTATATGTGATTGATATTATTTACAAAAGAGATATGGCAGTGTTTAACAATAACAATGGACATATCATAATATGAAATTTGGCATAGAAGCACTAGCTGGGGTTCATTTGAATTGTTTATCTCACTTGACCTTTCTTTCGACAATAGTTACAATAGTTTCTCCTTTTATAGCGAGATGCAATATGGCCCACTTCTTTGCATTCATAGCATTGGACACGGTTTTGATCACGATGCCTAGACTTTGGCATGTTCATGCTACGAAGGTTGAATCAACACCAGTAGTTGTTGTAACAAGCATAAATTGAGTCCAAAGTCAAGTTTCTTCCCGAAGAAGGTCAGATAAACTGAATCAAGATCTGGTTTGGCCCCTCGATTAAGGATATTTGCTGGAACTATCTAGTATTCAAGTCTAAGTTTCATTAGAAGTTGAATAACCCTATTTCGTTTTCATTCTTTCACTAGTTCCTCAAGAGCAGAAGCTGAAATGGAGCTAGCACAAATCATGTCTTGCTCGAACAAAGTGCAATGAGACCAGAGTAGTAGGTCTGACTATCCTTATCTTATCTCCCTTATGGTATTGGGAGAGTTCATAATCAAGTTGGTGCTGTCGTGCTTGATTGGTTTGAGAGTACACCTTCTCAAGTGTTCCCACATATCACAAGTAGTTTTGTAATCTTAAAGGGTGATCGTTGTATATTTGCCTACTGAGTTAAGAAACCAAGTAATGACCCGAGCATTGTTAATCTTCCATTGTGATTTGTCTTTGTCATTACTAGGCTCCGGGATAGAAACCATCAAGAATGCCAGATTAGATCTTTTCCCTCAATAAATATGAGGAAGTGAAATTCCCATAGTGGGTAGTTTTTTCCCATCAAACTTGACAAAAATGGTTTTGGGACGATCCATATGAGAAGACTCCAAAAATATATAAGTGAATTAGAGAATGTACCTGAATCCGATAGATAGATGCCCAAACTCAAAGAAAGAATGGGTAATAGCTATGTAGGGAAACACATGCTGGTTCAAAAGTGAAGCAGAGGTACCCAAAGAAGGACCAATGCTATGCTGATCAGCTACAGGTTGCTGGTCCAATGACCCTTGCCAATAGGTTCAATCAAAATCGAATTTCTACAAGCTAGAGCAATAGACTGTGAAGCAACCACAGGCCACCAAAGGAATTTCTACCGAAGAGCAATCTTGCTTTGATACGATATAAACACCACAAGAATGATCTTGTACTCCTTACCTAGGAAAAGCCCAAGGATGGGTTTATATAAATGTACAATGAGAATCCTATATGGCATGTAGGAGATAACTATAGAAGGAGAATACATCAGAATATTACAACAATATTACAAGGATATATTATGAGATATTATAAGATTTTAGGCTGTAGTGCACTTGGTATTCTCTTGTTCACAAAACATGTAGTAGAGACAATGCCAATTTGTGCAAGTAGAACTGATGCATATGGATGTGATGAGTGCTACTACCATGACGTCTCACGATCTTGGAAAGTGAAGGATGTGATGAGTGCTACTGCCATTACATCTCACGATCCTGGAAAGTGAAGGATGCTCTGCTAGCCAGTCCACAAGGAAAATTCCAAGCCCACTAGCCTTCCTTCCACTGGCCTAAAGAGAGAAAGTCTTTTCTCATCATTATCAGGAGAGACCTCCATGCGCTTCTCCCAACTGAATTTTCAGATATCTAGGAGGGAGATCGAGAAGAATGAATGGGTGAGGCTTTGAAAGAACCATGTGGGTGAATGGGCAGTGGGAGAGAGTGGAGTAGTGATAGAGAATGAAGTATTAAGGAAATAAATGTAAGATAAGGTAGACTGTATTATAAGTGTATCTCATCACAATCAGAATCTTTGAACAATATCTTTAGAATTAGAAAGAAAGATACTTAGAAAGCCATTGATCAAGATTCTTTAATACTAAATATATCGATAAAAAAATTCTGATTGTGATGAGATATACTTAGGATACAATGCATCTCATCTTACATTTATTTCCTTAGTACTCCATTCTCTGTCCAGAAGTTGGTCAGAGGTACAGTGAGTACTGCGTAGAGGAATGGAGTTGAAGAGGTGCTGTTCAAACTTGGCTATTTGGATGCTGAAAGGGAATGCAAGCTTGGCTCAGTTGCAGAGGTGCAGAGTAGGGTTGGTGATATCTTATCAATAGCTTTATAAGTGTAGACTATGATCGCGAGGGGACTGTATAGGGCTGTTTTTGAAGAGGGTGGAAGTGCTGTTTGTGCAGAGCGGTTGTTGCAGGAATGTGATGCTGAGGGTTGGATAGGCTTGTGTTTTGGAAAGATCATGAAGGAGGGAGTCCCTACCATTGTAGGAGAGATGAGCAATAATATTTTTGAGGAGTGCTAACCTTACTCTCATGGCTTTCCTACTCTCAGCCTAAGCCAACACCTGGCCATTTTCAATGTTAAAGCCTTACAATCACTGAAAAGCCCTGAGAGTAGGGCAAGCACTCCTCTAGCTTTTTTTTTCCCTATGGGATCCAAAAGAGAGAGAGAGAGAGATGAATAAGGAAAATGCAAGTGAGACTGCAAAGGGCAGAGACCACACCGAGACTGCAAAGGGCAGAGACCACACACGACACCGTGCATGTGATGCGTGGATCTCACAAATTTCAAAATGGATTCAATGAAATTTTGAGATCCATGTATCAAATGCATGTTCTCGGTGTGGTCTCGGCGTGGTCTCGGCCCTTTGCAGTCTTAGTAGCAAAGCTCCTTAAGTAAGGGGTGGAGGATTCTAATGAGTTTGGAAAATTGGAAAGTGCAAGAATGGTTTCTAAGTGGATGTTCCAAAACTTCGGGCTATTGGAATTGTGGGTTTTAAGCCAAGCTGGCTCATGAACTCGACTTGGCTCATTCAAACCAAGCTCAAGTTGGTATCTTAGGCTTCCAACAACCAAGCCAACTTTATTTAAACTCCAATGTTTAAACAAACCATGCTTGAGCCACAGCCTGCTTGATTCGGCTCGGCCCAAATTTTAGCTTGAGCTCGGCTCAACTCGAAATTATATATATATATATAATAACTTTTAGGAATGTTGTTGAAAAGTCAATAAAAAATAAAATAAAAAACAAAACTAACCCTAACTAAACTTCTTCAGAACTGAGGAACGTCCTCAAATTTGATTTTTGGGTATGATTAGATTAGTTTTGAATAGTTCCTTAAATTCTAATTTAATAATAAATCGATTTATTAACTATGCAAAGTCTGAGCTAACGCGAGCTTGGCTCGGCTTAGTCAAGCTCAAACTCGAACTAAGCTCGAGCTTGATCATGCTTGTTCAAGCCAAGCTCAAGCCGAACTCGAGCACATGTTCAAACCAAGCTCAAGCTTGGCTCAAATAATTACCCCCCTAGCCATAATCCATCATAGAGAACAGAAAACAATGAAAGGACACTGTTATACTATTCTAAGTGGATTACATAAACAAATGTTTAGTCATCCAATTATAATGTGTCGTCAAATTGCCTCAAATATACAATATGTCATGCTATAAATTTTATAAATCCAAACATTGTACATGTCGCGGTTTACTATTTTTCCATAATGCCTCTTATAGAAAGTTGGGAATTGGGTAGAGATAGATGAGAAATGTTTTTGTTTCGTAATGCCATTCCTATAGAGGAGTTTCTCAAAATTCTTTTAAAAATTTTATAAAAATATACAATTCGACATGCATTAGAATTTCATTTCCAAATCCTAATTTCTTTATTTTTTATTTAGCTTTTAGAAGGGTAAAAGAGTAGTGAGCTAACAATACCAAAATAACAGCATCAGCTGAGAGACACCTCCTTTTAATATAATTCCATTCAAATCAAGGTCCTTTTAGGTTTGAGTATCTTATAATAGAAACAAAGGAAAAGAGAGAGTTGCGAGCATTATCCTCGTTATAACCATAACCATAGAGGAGTCCAAGTCAGTTAAACTCCAGTAAAAAGTTCATATGCTCATAGAAGAACAATATAACGTGAGTACGATAAATCTACTGACTTGGAATCCTCTATGGTTATAACTTGAGTCATTAGAAGCCTTTTCAAGTGCTCTTTTAACTCCATGTAAAACTCATCATTAATCCAACCAATGGTTGAATATGCCAAGCAAAAGCCCAAAATAGAATTATATTATAAAACTAGGAGATAATCAATAGTCAACTGCTACAATAATCGAAACTTGAGGATGGAAAACAAAAACACAAATACATTGTTGATTGTTTGGAAGTGTTGGACAAGTCCATGCTCACATTTAACAAACAATTCAACAATCAGTACAACAATAAAGAATCATTCAGTTTCATCGTTATATTTTGATTCAACGTCGTCATCACTAGATTCGGTAGAAGTAGCTTGTTGTTGTAGCACTTCGGGAGGTGCATCAATAGTTGCGCCGGTAATTCCAAATCTCACCTAACCTACACCTCTGTCATCGTCATATTCAGTGTCATCCAATTGTTGGTCGCCGAAGGCCTCATTCTCCCTGAATGCATAATCGTTATATTCCTCATTCATGTCGAAGATGTCTCGTGGTTTAGTTTTGATGACAACATTCCAATCTCCTTCCGTTGGATCTTCGACATAAAATACTTGTTCTACCTGAGGTGCCATAACATATGGTTCATGAGACTCAGCGTCTGTCGGGAGTACACGTGTAAAGTTAACAAGCGTAAACCCATATGGATCAGTCTTTATTCATCTATCCGAAGCAACCCAATCACACTTGAACAATACAAATTTTAGGGTGTCAGAGTACGTCAATTCGACTATGTCTGTTAAGCTCCCATAATAGGTTATAGGGCCTGCAATGGGGGTCTTGTCCCTAGAAGTTGAATAACTTGTAGTATTTTCAATGACCGCAACACCACTATTCTGGCTTTTGCGTCCTCGCTCTCTATCCTTAGTACAAAACCTATATCCATTTATGATGTAGCCCTTAAACCGTTTTGCGACTTTTTGTGGACGGTATGCAAGCCATGTAATTTGATCAGAAATCGAAGAACGTGAATCTCGCAACCTTTGAACCTATTTGAAGACAAAATATGATTAATATATATATATATACTTACATATCAAAACATAACTAATTAATGTGTTGCCCGGAAATCAGAAGGTAAGACTTACGTAACCCCTAAACCATTCAACAAACTGCTCACTGTGCTTTTTCTGGAGTTCGTGGGGGGACTTTCGAAGTCTTGGATGTGTTATTTTAATTAAATTCATGTGCTGCCTGCAAAGAATAAATCATTTTCCAATAATTTTAAGTTAAAAAGAAACTACAATGAAATAACAAAATATATGATAATTGTGTTCTTACTCTGTATATTTTCTGACTTCATCGCAATTGAACAACACATAACGATGTGTCTGTTGCCATTCTAATTCACTTAGAGCGAATGGCTCTGCACCACTTATCACACTTTCATCGTCATTCCTTACCGACCTGTTCAATCTCGATTCTAAATTATTTAGGTATCTTGAGCAGAATGTCAAGCATTCTTCTGCCAAGTACCCTTCTGCAATGCAACCCTTTGGTCGAGCTCGATTACACACATAAGACTTCAGTGTATATAGGTACCTATGTGAATTAAATTTTTGTAAGATAAGGAAAAAATATAACAAAAATTTTAAACATCTAAAAAATTATAATTTAATGGCATACCTTTCGATGGGATACATCTACCGGAATTTTACAGGTCCACCTAGCCTTGCCTCTGCCGCTAGATGTATAGGCAAGTGCACCATAACATCAAAAAATAACGGCGGAAAAATTCTCTCTAAATGACACAGCGTAAGCATAATTTTGTCCTCTAACTGTCTCAAATCCTCGACCTGACAAACTTTGGAACACAATGTCATAAAGAAGTTGCTCAACTCGATTATGACTGAAGTTACATTCTTCGGCAATGCCTTCCTCACAGCCAGTGGTAGGAATTGTTGCATTATGACATGACTGTCGTGACTCTTCAGTCCATAATTACACTATTTGATATTGACATGTCTACCAATATTTGACGAGTAACCATCTGGAACCTTCACACTCTTCATCACTTTGCAAAATAGCTCTTTCTCATTCTTGTCCATTGAAAAGTATGCAAGGGGCAGATAAACTTTGCTTGTGCCAGGCTGCAACTGAGGGTGAAGTGCACGTCTCACGCCCATATCAACCAAGTCTAGCCGAGTTTTTAAGCCATCCTTGGATTTCCCTTCCAAACCCAACAAAGTCCCGAGCATTATCGCACACATTTTTCTCAATATGCATTACATCAAGGTTATGCCTCAACAAATTGTGCTCCCAATATGGCAACTCTAAGAATATACTCATCTTCTTCCAATTATACGACATATCCATCTGGCCCATCTGCCTTGGCTGTTTGTTCCTAGTCCACTTTCCAAGGGAGAAGGTAATACCCTCCAACTGACGCAACACATTGGACCCAGACATTGTAGTTGGAGCATAATCAGACCCTACGATGCCATCAAAGGAATTTCTATTTTTTCGGAACCTGTGATCCGCCGCTAAGAAACGACGATGCCCCATGTAGCAATGCTTCCTGCTTTTAGACAAGTATAAGTGGCAAGTGTCCTTGTGGCATGAAAGGCATGCCAACTTTCCTTTCGTGCTCCAACCTGACAACATGACATACCCTGGGAAGTCGCTAATTGTCCAGAGTAATGCCGCACGCATTACAAATGTCTCCTTTTTCGACGCATCATAAGTTGACAACTCATTCTCCCACAAGTCCTTCAACTCCTCGACTAGGGGCCTTATGTAGACATCAATGATATTTCTTGGCCTAGAGGGACCCGGAATAAGCAAGGACAGAATGAAGTTCGGCTGCTTCATGCACAACCACGGTGGTAAGTTGTAGGGAAGAAGAACAACAGGCCATGTGTTGTGAGCAATACTCATCGTCCTAAATGGCTTGAAGTCATCACTTGCCAACCCAAGCCTGACACTGCGCGGCTCTGAAGCGAACAAAGGATACTTTTTTATCTAAATATTCCCCAGCTGGTGAGTCTATAGGATGCCTTAACCTCCCATCTTTAGCTCGATCTTCATCATGCTATCTCATTTTAGAAGCAGTCTTGGACGACATGAACAATCTTTGTAACCTGGGTTTCAACGGGAAGTGATGCAAAATCTTCGCTGGAGTTTTCGTCATTTTGCCTCCTGATTGATCATCCATTGTCATCCATCTTGATGCACCACAGATGTCACATACTTGCTTGTTTGCAGAATCTTTCCAATACAGCATGCAATCATTGGGACATGCATCGATTATGTCATAATTAAGCCCCAAGTTGGACATCACCTTTTTTTTCTGAAAGTAAGTATCAGGTAGTGTTGACCCCTCAGAGAGTACCCCCCCTCAATAACTCAAGCAACAAGGTGATTGATTTGTTGCTCCATCCACTAAGACACTTAATCTGGTACAATCTTACGATGAAAGACAACTTCGTGTGATTCGGACATCCTGGATACAAAGGCTGTCCCACATCCCTTACCAATTGGAAAATCTATCACACTCAGTATTAGGATCCCGACTATTGGTACCCTCATCTTCGTTTGGTATCCCGAACAAATCGTGCACCAAATCCTCCATCTCATTCTGTCTGTCTTGCATATCAGGACTTTGAGGCACTTGCCCAACGGATGTGTGTTGTAATATGTCTTCCCCATGATAAAACCAGATTTTATAATTCAGGTCAAATCCATAACAGATCATATGGTCGTACGTTGTACCTCTCTCTTGATAAATGACATTGTTGCATTTGGGACATGGACACCTTATACCACCATTGTTATCAGTAGCCCCACGAGCTAATGCAAACTCTATAAAATGCTTCACTCCTATATATTCCTTTGACACCCTATTTCATACAAAAAAATGCATTCACAATTGCTTAAGTACTAACACTTTATCAATCGGTGCTAAATAAAAACTTATGGACATCAAAACTACCTTGACATTCCAATCCAACTCCTATCCATGAGGTATGCCATTACTGTTTTATAGAACCTTCTTCGTTAGCTATTCTGAGAAATAGCAAAAATTTATCACATTAGTCAATTACAATAACACATGTGTCAACTGACTTCGCCATCTACACAATATGTATGCATGCATGCTTCCTATCGTCATCAACTCCTCTTTTAATGGGTGGGATGTTCCTATCCCATTCAGGAATGCATAATCCCCAAAAGTCACCAGCTCAAGTGCTTTGATCCATTTCAAGGAAATTTTGGTAGCATTTCCCTATGGTTCTCCAAGTACACGACTTAGACTAGGGGCAAGCAAGCCACGTCGTCTAAATATGTGCCCAGAGAACAAGAGAAACGGCTGACTCCAATTTCCTCAATCTAGAAAAATCATGAGCAATTGACTGTACTGGAGATTATGCATTCTCAAACTGTCCAACCGGACAATTCAAGAATCATATACAGACAAATACACTTAATCACAAACAAGACCGAAAAGTTGTTAAACTGCATTCAGTCCTACTAGAGAACTAAATGTCATATTTACAACTGATCCGTCCAAATAGGTGATAACCAAAATGCATTTGTCACACAATGATTCTTGAACGGGAGATCTATGGTTCAATGCATGCATGTGTATGAACTTAAGCCAATACAAAAATCCAACCATCATAAATACAAAGTTTAAACACCCCTAACCAGTTTAAACAGTTAACATAGATACTCTTTGATGTGGCCAGTATTATGAACACAACTACCAGAACTTACATGCCCGAATCTCGGAATATCAAGGATAGAGAACTAAACAACATATTTACAACTGATCCGTCCAAATAGGTGATAACAAAAATGCACTTATCAGACAATGGTTCTTGAACAGGAGATCTATGGTTCAATGCATGCATGTGTATAAACTTAAACCAATACAGAAATCCAACCATCATAAACACAAAGTTTAAACACCTCTAACCAGTTTAAACAATTAACATATATCGATACTCTTTGATGTGCTCACTATTATGAACACAACTACTAGAACTTACATGTCTGAATCTCGAGTTCCAAGGATAGACAAACAAGCGAAGCGAGTCTTTTATCTGGGCTTAAGTTTATGAGCATTCCTTATCTGTGGCCGAAATATCCTTGCATCCGAGCCATATGAAGCAAATGACTACTCTATTACTTCCCTGATGTGTTTTATCTGTCTTCTCATACAGATGAACTTGTATTTCATTATATCGTGCTATAGGAGAAATGTCTATAGATTCGTAATACTTTTGCTAACTTCAGCCTATGTACATCTGTGTACATTGTTTATTATATATTGCGTTGAATCTTAATTTCGTCATTTTCTCCAAGGCCTCAATACTATCAGGATCTGGGAAGTGTATGTTTATGGGGTTCAATTTCTTGATAAGGAGACTGGTATAAGATAATCTGGGTGGTTGTTTCCTTGGCACATGCACCAGGATCTGAGAAGACTTTTATGGCCGAAGGAATCTTGTTAACATGAAAAAAGCTTATGACCATATAAATGTTTTCCCCATCCTAGCGCATGGATCAGGATACAATCACTAGATTAACTTAATACCAGGTTCCCTTATCAACAAATTGAAGTCCTCTAGTTGGGCTGGTTGGACTTCACGATACTTTTCAATCTCAAGCACCAAACAGAAACATACAGTTGAACATCTAAAGAAGTTGGGAAAAGTTCAAGGAGTTCCATTGGGATTGCGTTGCATATGCATCCACACTTGAAACTGGTTGTGGATTTGGTTTAAGACTTGAGCCCATGCCTAGGAAAGGGTTAGTCGGGTAATAGGCTCAGGTCATTGGACTCTAAGAGTAGGGTTTTCAAATCCTCGACCTAAGAATCTAACTAGCTTTAGTTCTAGTGAGATGTTTTACTGTAAATGATAATCCTGAAGACGAATGGGATTTCGATGGATGTTTTACTATCTTAAGTTCTGTCATGCAGTATACAAATTAGAGCAGAATGGGAACATGTTGTAACAATTAAGAATTACTTAATGCAAAAAATTGAATGAGAATTTAATATCAAAGATCTAGCATGTTATTTTAGTCTATCTATCAAGTTATGAATTAACTATATATATATATATATAACATTTAACCCATAATATTAAGAAACAGTAGAATCACAATCATTAGTCCAACATCATTATGCATTTAAGGGTACTAGAGCTAAAATTTTCTTTTGAAACAAATGTAAGCATAATTAAGGGTACTATTTTTTCTCTAGTTTTCTGGTGGCAAGGATATCTAGAGATACTTTCTCACTTCTTGGGTTTCCCTAACGGTAGTTGCTCGACTTTGATGATTTCCAAGATATTTACCAAAACCAACAGAGAAACCCCATCTTTACAAATAACCAAAACCCCAAAAAATTATAGAGAAAGAGAGGTCTTACCAATGACTGGAGAGGTGGAGCCACTGGAGAGAGTAGAGGTGGCTACCAGAGAGGGCGACCGGGACACAGACAGGTGGCAGGGAACTTCTACGGCTACAAAGGGGGCAAATTATTTGAATGTAATTAAGATTAATTAGGAGGCACTCCAAACCACATAATAGGTGAGAGTGTCATACTCAAAACCTGAGATTCCTGAAAAGGGACATGAGAGAGGAGGGGGTCCCTATAAAACCAGGAACCTGCAAAGAAACTGAGATGAAGCACCTCTATCTACCTGTCTATCCCATCTTTCAATAAGATGGGTTTAGAAGAGCTCACCCTACTGCACCGACCCGTCGTCGAGACCCCAGGTGGGTATGGCTTCTTTGCTACAATTACTAACCCAAAAAAAAAAAAAAATACTGATCAGCATGGTCAAAAGTCTCAATGAATCAGTGAACACCAGCTTCTTTAGACTCATGGTTGGTCCATTTTCCTCCTTTTCTTTTCTTTTTACCCGAGTGTTTTTGTGGGGATACTTGCAGTCTGAGTATTACAAAAGACAGATGGGATTTTAGCATAACATGGAACATTCAGAGATGGTCAAGACTCTTAGCATTTTGTAAGTTAGGAATTAAGAAAATCGGATGATAACAACTGTTTGATCTATGGAATTCCTTTTTACCAAATTATATTGATCTGCTCTTCGATTCTAGGGTTTCCTAATCGTAATCGTAATCGTAATCAATCTCCTCTCAGATATTTCCAGTTTTTTTGTGGTTGCTAATCTTCGATTCTTGTCACATCTAATGATCATGGACGATTGCTTCTTCAGATTGTTTTCGTGAATCGGAGCAGATCAATGTCGGAAATGTGTGGATCGTTGGTTCAGATGGGTCGGAAGAAGAAGAACAAGAGGCTTTTGTTGAAAGGTTCAACTCTTGCCCTAAGTTTCTCTCGTATTTTGTTTTTTGAAATTTTAATCATAATCTCTTTTTTAATCGGTAATGAGATAATGATTTGGGATGGAGTTTTGATAATTAGTCAGACTAGGGTATTTGGATGGAGATCACTGACTGAGGTCTTTCTCCCATTTGCTTGAATTGCAGAATTGAATCGAAGAATGAATATTTCGAGACTGCAGAATTCCATCTAGTTTCAGTTGAAGAGTATTTACTTGGGTAGGAAGAGGATCACTGTTTTACAAAAAGAGAAGAAAGAGAGAAGCTAACTGGTTACTGTTTAATCTGGTGGAGCTTAGTTAGTGGGTCGTTATTAGGTAGTTTGCATTAATTTTACTGTGAATCCAATTCATCGTTGGATCTCTTTCTCGCTCTTTTCAATACTTTTTTTAGGTTGAGTTGTGTAATGGAGTTGTTGAGGAGGAAGAGGAAGGGAATGAAATTCATTGGTGTTCAGATCCACCGGTAATTTTACCATCCAATCGCAAATTCCCATCCTCCTTGTCAGTCATTGGATCTCACTTGTCATTGGAAGATTAATTAGGAGAGAGTAGAGGTGGCTACCAAGGCTTTCAAAGCATCATAATAAAAACCACCCACCTTCAGAACAACATGCATTTCAAGCAGCATGCATCATTTAAATCTACTAAAAGAAAACGATCAATGAAATCCACCCACCTTCAGAAACACCAAAATTCCACGAAATGCCCTTCAAAAAAAGACCCCTTATTAACAGTTATCCCCTATATCAGCAGTCATAAGCCCATTCTTTTATAACCAAAACATGTTTTTAATATTATTAGTAATATTTTAATAATTTTTTAGTAAAATCAAATATATAATATATCATTTCTAATAATTAGAAACAGAAAAGAACAGTAATTATTATTATTTTTTTTTGGATGGTAAGCTGGGAAAAGAACAGTAATTATGAGTCTCACAAACCCTAAATTAATGAATGAACAAAATAGCATGCTTATACTAGGATAGAATCCAACTCCAACCAAAATAGTTACCAAGACTGCTAAAATCCTCCAAAATGAAATGGGTTTAGCGAATAAAGTACATGGAAAATTAAACAAATCATCTCGTAATTACAATAACATGGGGAAATTGCAGTGGATATAGATCGAAACCGGTGGTCATGATTCCAACTATAGCATCGATTCAAATTGAGCAAAAAAGATAAAACTTAGAAAACCCTAACTGTACATGTAAAGTAAAACCCATCAGATAACAAATGGAGAAAAGAAGAACGAATTGGAAATGTATGAGACTGTAAGAACTTACTTGAAGCTTTACCGGAGCAGGAGCACAAGCAACACCGGAGAAGATGACCGGAGCAACGTAAGAGAAGGTGGCCAGGGCAGAGAGCACGAGCAGGGAGCACGAGCAAGGAGGAGAGGAAAGAGGAGGGAAAGAAAAAAAGGTCGGGGCCCTAAATCCCCAAATATAGATTCTTTACCGGCGTTTTAAAAAAACGCCGGTATAGACCATAAAAAATCGCCACCATTCCTTTGGCGGGAAATATTTCGCGGAACCGCCCATTTCTACAACGGCGTTATTGTAAAAATCGCCGTTAATAATGATTAATACTGGCGTTTTTACATATAACGCCGCTATAAATGACTCTTTAGTGGTGTCTTACAATAAATGCCGTTAATAGTTATATTTACCGGCGTTTATCTCTAAACGCCGTTATTTGTTTGCCACTATACACTTATAATTTTGTAGTGTGTACATAAGACAACGGACAACGAGCTCAGCCCTATGCACGACACAACGTGACAACGGGTTCGGCACCCTTCAACAGCACAACGTGTTCGACACTATTCACAGCACAACGTGTTCGGCACTGTTCACAGCACAACGTGTTCAGCACTGTTCACAGCACAACGTGTTAGGCACTGTTCACAGCACAACGTGTTCAGCACTATTCACAGCACAACGTGTTCGGCACTATTCACAGCACAACGTGTTCAGCACTATTCACAGCACAACGTGTTCGGCACTGTTCACAGCACAACGTGTTCGGCACTGTTCACAACACAATGTGTTCGGCACTGTTCACAGCACAACGTGTTCAGCACTGTTCACAGCACAACGTGTTTGGCACTGTTCACAGCACAACGTGTTCAGCACTATTCACAGCACAACGTGTTCGGCACTATTCACTGCACAACGTGTTCAACACTATTCACAGCACAACGTGTTCGGCACTGTTCACAGCACAACGTGTTCAGCACTCGTGTTTTTACAGAAATTCCAGTAAGGGTATTATGGTCTTTTGGTCGGTTCACTCTTACCTTAAGAGTTTAACCCGAGCCTTTAGGGCTTCACTTCGACACTTAGAGAGATTGGGAGATAAGAAGAGAGGAGAGGGCGATTCCTAAACCTAGGGTTTCCATTTTGGAGAGAAATCAAGGGGTTTGTGAACCCACACTCAACTCAAGCCCATTTTTCTTCAAGATCAAGGCACAAGCTCGTGAGGAGCATCTCCTCAAGCTAGGGCAGCAACTCACGGTCGTTTTTGGAAGGGGATTTCTTCCTCACTTGATCAAGGTCGGTACTTCTTACTACCCTCCTAGTTATAGTTCCTCTTTTCCCTTTCTTTCTTTTGATTTTCTTTCATTTACACATGTGCTATGAGATGGATGGTTGTGAATGGTGAATGGAGATGGAATGGACGATTGGATGCCAATGGTTGTGTGGTGATGATTAAAATGGGGAGGGCATTGTTCCAATAATGAACATACATGTATGATTTGAGTAAAACCCATCTAGAAAAGCATGTTGTAGGGTAAATCCATAATGAACACACCATGTTTGATGAAATGCCAAGGTGAATAAAGTGATTTGTAAATTAGGAAATGCATGCCTAATAAATTATGAATATTGCTAGGGACTATGATAGTGTGTTTCTTGCTTTCCCTAAATGATATGAATATTACATTGCTCAATCATTGATGTTATATGTGGTGTGAAATTACCCAAATGTCATATTTAAATTTAAATGCAAGTATGTACACGGTTCCCACGAGCACGGCATGCATGACATGATTTATCGAGGTTTTCAAGAACATGGTTAGAGGTGGGACATATCCTACGATATGTTTTACCTCGCTTTTCACAAGAAAACAAGAGCCAACATTCCACGAGGGGTCTCCCCTCACTCACAAGTGCATATCATGAAAAAGGGCCTCCCTTCCCTCGCAAGTACATACATATCATGAAGAAGGGTCTCCCTTCCCTCGCAAGTACATACATATCATGAAGAAGGGTCTCCCTTCCCTCTCAAGGCATATCTCAAGCGCATCTCACAAGGATATCTCACAAGTGTATCTCGCAAGTTACATGATCACAAGGAAGCACGCATGACATGCATGACATGACACGTACGACACGCTCGACAAGATCAAGTAAGACAAACACGACAAGCTTTCAAGTACGAAAAGATATTTCAAGCCAAGTCAAGTGCACGATGTTTTCAAGAGGTTTTATCGGCTTTCTACGAAATACAAGCATGATTATAAATTGCTTTACTTCCTTGTATGATATGAATTGTTTCCGTCTAACATATATGAATTGCTCCTGATTTATGTATTGCCATTTCTATGCTGTGACTATTGGTTAGTATTTGGTACCCGCTGAGTATTCCATGCTCAGCCGTACTTCTTATGTCGGCAGGTTCTGAGGGAGCTGCTGCTCCATTTGATGTTTGTGCTCCTGGTCCATGGGTGGAAGAGGAGTACGTCGAGGAGCCTTTGGAGGAACCTCCCGTAGAGGGTTATCAGTAGGTGGTGTTAGATTCTGAGTGGATTAGCTGTGGGTGAGCATGAGTGATTATATCCATGTATTTTGGCGGGCATGTCCGCACTTTCTTTGTTTGATTTCTTTGTATTAAACTTGGACCATGGGTATATACTTAGAGGTTGTTAGACTTCCGCTGTGCTTTATGGTTATGTTTCCGCTATAATGTCCTCTAGTGTATATGCTCTATGGGTTTTGCAGGTTGGTTGTCAAGCAAGTCATGATTAGTCGTCCAAAGTTCACTCTAACTCCTAGGGTGGGTTTTGGGTCGCGACAGAAGTGGTATCAGAGCTTAGGCTTTAGGTCTCTAGGGTCACTTAGAATCTTATACCACGGCTTGACAAGAGCATATGTTAGGAAACAAGTTAGGAAGGAAGTGAGTCGGGAGCGAGTCTGGTTCCAAGTTTAAGACTAAACTTTAGTCTTAGTCTAAAATGGTTGCTTCAACCAAGTACAGTCCTAGGTACGCCAGAACACTAAAGTATAAGTATAATGTGATGAATACTCTGATGACTTGATGTGATGTGTATTAATATTATACAACTAATACAAATTGAATTAGTGTGAAATGGCATTGAAATAAACTGTGGTTTCAAGTTAGACTCATGTGGTGTTATTATTCTCAGGACTTTAGTCATGAGACGGAACACACTGGGCCGTGGACCACATACCAGAGCTTCCTCTTCTTCACGGGATGAGGATGAGCAGCCAGACCTCTCTCAGGTCTTAGGCTCTATTGCTGAGACACTCGCCATCCTGGCGGCTCGGCAGGCTATACCATCATCGGCGGCACCTACTCCACCGCCCGCAGCTCCAGTACATCGTACCGCTGGAGTTGAGGCATTCAGGAGATTGAGGCCTCCACCCTTCCATGGAAGTGTGGACCCTCTTGCTGCGGAGGCATGGATCCTCCAGATGGAGAAGATCTTTGAGGTCCTCTCGCATACAGAGGAGGATAGAGTAGCATGGGCAGTTTTCATGCTAGAAGGTGAAGCCCACCATTGGTGGTTGTCCGCATTGAGGACACGAGATTTGACCATGCAGGGTCAACCTTGGACTTGGGAGGAGTTCAAAGATACTTTTTACAAGAAGTATTTTCCAATTGGAGCACGGGAAAAGAAAGAGAGAGAATTCATCAACCTTGAGCAAGGTTCGATGTCTGTGGCCGCTTATAAGGCCAAGTTCTCGGAGCTATCACCCTTCGCGACACATATGATTGCCACCGAGGCAATGAAGGCGGGGAGGTTTGAGCAAGGACTCAAGGATGTCATCATGGAGAAAGTATCGGTCTTTAGGCACGCCACTTACGCTGAAGTGGTGGATAAAGCCTTGTTGGTTGAGACTAACTCTGAGGCGGTGTCCAAGAAGAGGGAATTGACGAGAGGCCAATCCAGTAGTTCAGCACCTCTAGAGAGGCGGGCTCGTACCGGCCCTTATCAGTATGCGTGGCTAGCACCACCGATGAGGCCATCTTATGCGCCTCCAGCTCCACGGCAGTATGTGCCTCAGGCACCGCGACCTTAGGCTCTTCCGGCCCCACGGCCTGTTGCACCTCAGACGATGAGGTATGCTCCACCTCCGTCCCCTCCGAAATATACACACGAGGTCTGCACTTCGTGCGACCGAAGGCACCCGGCAGGAGATTTCCGAAGAGCATCAGGTGGATGTTTTCATTGTGGTCGCCAGGGCCATATGATCAGGGATTGCCCCAGTCGGCATTTACCAGGCTAGTCTCAGGGGATTAGGCCACTAGCACGCCCAGTAGGATCATATCAGGCGTCATCTCAGACTACCCGGTCTACAGCTCAGTCTCACCAGGCGAACCAGGGGCGAGTTTTTGCCTTAACAGAGGGTGATGCACTTGCATCTGACGATGTAGTGCAAGGTAAGCAGTCGTAGCTTATTTAATTATCCGTAAATTAAACTGTTAAGTATTAATTGATTGTGTACGTACTTGGCATGTTATATATGTATATACACCTACATGTATACACTGTTGATGCTTGGATTAACTTAGCTAGCTAAAATTTCAGGAACCCTACTAGTCAATGAGTATTTGGCTCGAGTGTTGATTGATACCGGGTCTACTCATTCATTTGTCTCGTCGAGTTTTTCAGAAGGCCTTTCTGTAGAGCCAAGTCAGCTAAAACCAGAGTTAGCCATTTCGACTCCTCTCGGCAAAACAGTATGGGCAGATAAAGTGTATAGAAATAGTGTGGTCCAAGTTGGAAGCCACGAGTTGGCGGTTGATCTCATCGTCCTTGGATTCCAAGACTTTGATGTTATATTGGGAATGGATTGGTTAGCAGCACATCATGGGCATGTAGCTTGCTTTGAGAAAATGGTACTCTTCAAGCTAGTAGAAGGAAAACCATTCCACTTTCGCGGGTTGAAAAGTAGATATGTTGCTCGTTTTGCGGCGTTGAGCTTAGCTAACCCCGAGGCAAAGGACTCATCGACTATTCCGGTTGTGAGTGAGTTCCTGATGTATTTCCAGAGGAGTTGCCAGGATTGCCTCCAGACAGGGAGATTGAGTTTGTGATCGAGTGTAGAGCCCCAAAATTTCATTTCACTAAGAATGAATAGTGTGTGAATAGTGCCCAAGTGTGGTTTTGTACACTTATGAGTCTTATGTTAATATATGTGTGTTTGGAATTATGGCGTATATGTTCCAATGGGTCTATATGTCCTTAGGGAATGTGTGGAAAGCATAAAGAGTGTTGGAAGTGCATTGGGGAAGATTCGAGTGGTGTAAACAAGGTTTTTCAGCAAAACAGGGGTCGACCGATCGCTCGGTCATTACCTGCGATTGATCGGTCAACTACCGATCGCTCGATAGCTGTCGCACGGTCAACTTTTTTGTATGGGGAAAAATTCCAGAGAGTGTGTTTTTGACCGATCTCTCGGTCATAACACCGATCGACCGGTAAGCCACCGATCGCTCGGTCTATACCACCGATTGATCGGTCATACGCAGATTTTCTTCATTAAGGGTATTTAAGACTTTAACCATCACCCTTTGGCTATAAAAGGGCTGGGTTCGTGCCTTAGGGTTTCACAAACCCTTTGTGCATTGTTTTTGAGGGATTTGAAGAGGAGAAGGAGGAGAGGACCTTGGTGATCGTTCAAGCTTGTGGAAGATCAAGTTCTTCCTTTCCATTTGGTGTTTTCCAACCAAGAACTCACTGTTCTTGCTTGTTCCAGCCATTGGGAATCAAACTCATTGATTTCTCTAAGGTAGATACACTCTACTACAATCTTGCAATCCTACTAGTTACTAATTATGATTCTTCTTATCTATGCCTTATCTATATGTATTGATTTTATGTATGAAAAGGTGTGATTATATACTTGGATGAAAATTACTATTATGATGCACTCTAAGTGTTTGATAAAATACCTCTAAGGGATTCTATGCTTAAATACGATGATTTCTCTTATTAAGTGCATATACTCGCATGTCTCGCATGAACCGATGGTTTCCATGGATTTCTCAAAGTACAAACAAAGGTTTTTCACGAAAAGACGAATAATGAATGATTCTAAGTAACTCTATGATTTCTCTAAGATCGTTTCACAAGCTCTAAGGATCATACCATGCTCACAAGGAAACTCTATGATAATGCTCTAAGATCGTCTCACAAGCTCCACAGATCACAATGAAATGCTCTAAGATCTCTAAGGTTATGCTCTATGGGAATGCTCTAAGGTTATTGCTCTATGCTCTATGTCTCTACGGATCATAATGACTCTAAGTAACTCCATGAACTCATAAGGCTATGATTATCGATTGACTCACACGGTTACAGTTTTGGTTTCGAATATTATCTCACATACGTTTTCACGGTTTCCATGCTTTAAGGAATTTACGGATTTCATTCTCCATGTCTTGTATGCTCCATGCCTAACCGCTTTATTGTTATTAGTTTGTATACACTGAGTATTCCATGCTCAGTCGATATTGTTATGATCGGCAGGTGCTCGGGTTCCATTCGATTTGTGTGGCGAAGAACCTTGGGTCGAGGAAGAGTACCGTGACCCGGAGCCTTCCATGGATTACTATCATGACGATGGTGCTTTAGATAGGAGTCGTGACTTCGATTTCTGTTGATCGACCGACTTAGAACTTGTGTCATTTTGTTATGTGAGTGTGGGGTTTGTCCACTCCACTTTTGGGTTTCTCACACATGTATACTTGTTGGTTCTTACTTGAGCCAAGTTATAGGAGTATTCATTTTGCTTCCGCTATGTTTAGTATTTTATTTTCCGCTGTGCATTGTATTTCGTTTCCGCTATGTATATTCAGGTACTCTGACAGGTTTCCACGTGTGCCTTATGTATCATACTGGAGGTATGATATGGCGGTCACGAGTCATAGTATCCTTAACTCCTAGGGGGTATTTTGGGTCGCGACATCGAGCTTGCACCAGGCACAGCTCCTGTTTTCAGGGCTCCGTATAGAATAGCCCCTATTGAACTCAAAGAGTTAAAGACCCAGTTGGAAGAATTACAAGGTCTTGGTTTCATTCGACCAAGTGTCTCACCGTGGGGTGCCCCGGTGTTGTTTGTTAAGAAGAAAGATGGCTCGATGCGGATGTACGTCGATTACAGGCAATTGAACAAAGTCACTATAAAGAATAGGTATCCCTTGCCTAAAATTGATGACTTGTTCGATCAGTTGAAGGGAGCGAGATTTTTCTCGAAGATAGACCTTCGATCGGGTTATCACCAGTTGAAGATTAAGGTGGAAGATGTTCCCAAAACTGCTTTCAGGACTCGGTATGGACACTACGAGTTCTTGGTGATGCCTTTTGGACTCACGAACGCGCCGGTAGCCTTTATGGATTTGATGAACCGGGTGTTCCGGCCATATCTTGATAGGTGCATGATTGTATTTGTTGATGACATTTTGGTCTATTCCCAGACACCGGAAGATCACACACGCGACCTACGCCTTGCTTTGGAAATGCTAAGAGAGCACAAGCTATACGCCAAACTTAGCAAGTGTGAGTTTTGGTTGGAAGAGGTGGCATTCCTAGGCCACGTTGTTTCTGCAGAAGGTATCTCGGTAGATCCGAAGAAGATCGAAGCAGTTATGAGTTGGGCGAGGCCCAAGAGTGTTACTGAGATACGCAGTTTTCTTGGATTGGCAGGCTACTACAAGAGATTCGTAGAGGGTTTCTCTAGCCTTGCAGCACCGCTCACTTACCTGACAAGGAAGAACGCTAAGTTTGTATGGAGTGATAAGTGCGAGATCAGTTTCACGAAACTGAAGAAGAGGCTTACTACAGCCCCTGTCCTTACTGTGCCATCTGGACCTTATGGGTATGAGGTGTATAGTGATGCCTCACACGTTGGACTTGGGTGTGTACTCATGCAGCACAAGAAAGTCATTGCCTATGCATCGAGGCAATTGAAGGAGCATGAGAAGAATTACCCCACGCACGACTTAGAGCTTGCCGCAGTCGTGTTTGCACTCAAGATCTGGCGACATTACTTATACGGGGTGGAATTCTATGTGTATACGGACCACAAGAGCCTCAAGTACCTCTTTTACCAAAAGGAATTGAATCTAAGGCAACGGCGTTGGATGAAATTTTTGAAAGACTATGATTGTACCATTCAATACCACCCGGGTAAAGCAAATGTAGTGGCTGATGCTTTGAGTAGAAGACCTCAGGGGTTGTTAGCACACATGTTGGTTCAAGAATGGAAGCTACTAGAAGATTTGGCAAATCTGGACATCAGTGTGAATAACTCTGTCCGTGGTCCTACCTTGGAAAATGTTACGGTTCGGCCGTACATTATAGATTTGATCCAAGAATATCAAGCCATGGATGCGGAATTGTTAGCTTATCGGGACAAGGAAGTTGCTAAGGGTAGTGAGGACTTCTCTCTCACTAGTCGGGGTGCTATCACATTCAAGGGAAGGCTATGCGTCCCAGCCAATGCAGATCTTCGAAGAGAGATTTTGGATGAAGCACACCGTTCGAAGTACACAGTGCATCCAGGGGGTACAAAGATGTACCGGAACCTCAAGAGTCACTTTTGGTGGCGGAATATGAAGAGGGAGGTTGCGGAATATGTAGCACGGTGCTTGGTGTGTCAACAGGTAAAAGCAGAACACATGCGGGCCGCAGGTCTATTACAGTCCCTTCCGATTCCCGAGTGGAAATGGGAGAACATATCCATGGATTTCATAGTTGGCTTGCCAAAGACGGCAAGGGGCTCAGATGCGATATGGGTAGTAGTGGACCGTCTGACGAAGTCTGCGCACTTCCTAACCTACCGAACTACTTTCAACTCTAGCCAGTTGGCCGCTCTATACATCAAGGAAGTGGTGAGGTTACACGGAGTGCCCGTCAGTATTGTGTCAGATCGGGATCCAAGATTCACATCACGATTCTGGAAAAGCTTCCAGGAGGCTATGGGTTCCCGACTTGATTTCAGCACCGCTTTTCATCCACAGATGGATGGAAAAACCGGGAGAGTGAACCAAGTCATTGAAGACATGCTTCGGGCTTGTATGTTGGATTTCAGAGGCAGTTGGGAAGAGCACTTGCCTTTGGTTGAATTCGCCTATAATAACAGCTATCAGGCCAGTATCCAAATGGCACCATTTGAGGCCTTGTATGGGCGAAGTTGTAGGTCTCCTCTCTATTGGGATGAGGTAGGAGAAAGGAAAGTACTTGGTCCAGAGTTGATTGAGCAAACTGCAGGCACAGTTAAGATCATTCGGGATCGATTGAAAGCCGCTCACGATCGCCAGAAAAGTTATGCGGACACTCGCCGTAGGGACTTGGAATTTCAAGTAGGGGATCAAGTTTTTGTGAAAGTATCTCCTAGCAAAGGGATCATGAGATTTGGAAAGCGAGGCAAGCTCAGTCCTCGGTATGTTGGGCCTTTTGAGATTATCACACGAGTTGGTGAGGTTGCTTACAGGGTAGCTCTCCCACCTCACATGGCCGCAGTTCACAACGTCTTCCATGTGTCTATGCTTCGGAAGTACATTGCGGATCCTTCGCATGTCATAGACTTGGAACTGTTGGAGATTCGAGAGGACCTCACCTTGATTGAAAAGCCGGTTCAGATTTTGGATCGAAGAGATCAGGTGCTTCGCAACAAGACAATCCCTTTGGTTCTTGTGCAATGGCAGCACCATGCTCGGGAAGAAGCTACATGGGAGCGTGAAGCCGAAGTCAAAGCAAAGTACCCAGAATTAATTGAATGAGTTTTTGTATAAGTTTGTATATGACTGGTAATTTTCTTTTTGGTTTGTAATGCAAGTAGAGTCTAAATTTCGAGGACGAAATTTTTTGTAAGGGGGGAGGATGTAGAGCCCCGGACCTTTTCACAGTTAATGCATGACACTTTCGTTGCCATTTTGCCTTTAAAGAGGTATAATTAATAAATAAGGAAGAAATTTGAAATTTTGAAATGTCAGAAATGTTCCTTTTCGAAGTACTAGCCCAACGCAAGTTGAATCGTCAAAATCGGACGAACGAGTCAAAAGATATGGCCAAAACAGTCTGGACCTGAAGGCAATCGTAGCTCGGAAGGCACTGAGGACGTAGCTCGGAAGGCACTAAGGATGTAGCTCGGATAACGTGCTCTGATAAGGCACAGACAACGCATAGACAACGTACTCTGATAACGTATCCGTTGTGCATCCGTTGTGCAACAGACTACGGGTACGTCGTGCAGCAGACAACGTGTACGTTGTATAGCTCACGACAGGCACGTTGTACATAAGACAACGGACAACGAGCTCAGCCCTATGCACGACACAACGTGACAACGGGTTCGGCACCCTTCAACAGCACAACGTGTTTGGCACTGTTCACAGCACAAAGTTTTCGGCACTGTTCACAGCACAACGTGTTCAGCACTGTTCACAGCACAACGTGTTTGGCACTGTTCACAGCACAACGTGTTCAGCACTATTCACAGCACAACGTGTTCAGCACTGTTCACAGCACAACGTGTTCGGCACTGTTCACAGCACAACGTGTTCGGCACTGTTCACAGCACAACGTGTTCAGCACTGTTCACAGCACAACGTGTTTGGCACTGTTCACAGCACAACGTGTTCAGCACTATTCACAGCACAACATGTTCGGCACTATTCACTGCACAACGTGTTCAGCACTATTCACAGCACAACATGTTCGGCACTGTTCACAGCACAACGTGTTCAGCACTCGTGTTTTTACAGAAATTCCAGTAAGGGTATTATGGTCTTTTGGTCGGTTCACTCTTACCTTAAGAGTTTAACCCGAGCCTTTAGGGCTTCACTTCGACACTTAGAGAGATTGGGAGATAAGAAGAGAGGAGAGGGCGATTCCTAAACCTAGGGTTTCCATTTTGGAGAGAAATCAAGGGGTTTGTGAACCCACACTCAACTCAAGCCCATTTTTCTTCAAGATCAAGGCACAAGCTCGTGAGGAGCATCTCCTCAAGCTAGGGCAGCAACTCACGGTCGTTTTTGGAAGGGGATTTCTTCCTCACTTGATCAAGGTCGGTACTTCTTACTACCCTCCTAGTTATAGTTCCTCTTTTCCCTTTCTTTCTTTTGATTTTCTTTCATTTACACATGTGCTATGAGATGGATGGTTGTGTATGGTGAATGGAGATGGAATGGACGATTGGATGCCAATGGTTGTGTGGTGATGATTAAAATGGGGAGGGCATTGTTCCAATAATGAACATACATGTATGATTTGAGTAAAACCCATCTAGAAAAGCATGTTGTAGGGTAAATCCATAATGAACACACCATGTTTGATGAAATGCCAAGGTGAATAAAGTGAGTTGTAAATTAGGAAATGCATGCCTAATAAATTATGAATATTGCTAGGGACTATGATAGTGTGTTTCTTGCTTTCCCTAAATGATATGAATATTACATTGCTCAATCATTGATGTTATATGTGGTGTGAAATTACCCAAATGTCATATTTAAATTTAAATGCAAGTATGTACACGGTTTCCACGAGCACGGCATGCATGACATGATTTATCGAGGTTTTCAAGAACATGGTTAGAGGTGGGACATATCCTACGATATGTTTTACCTCGCTTTTCACAAGAAAACAAGAGCCAACATTCCACGAGGGGTCTCCCCTCACTCACAAGTGCATATCATGAAGAAGGGCCTCCCTTCCCTCGCAAGTACATACATATCATGAAGAAGGGTCTCCCTTCCCTCGCAAGTGCATTGCATAAAGAAGGGTCTCCCTTCCCTCTCAAGGCATCTCTTAAGCGCATCTCACAAGGATATCTCACAAGTGTATCTCGCAAGTTACATGATCACAAGCAAACACGCATGACATGACACGTACGACACGCTCGACAAGATCAAGTAAGACAAACACGACAAGCTTTCAAGTACGAAAAGATATTTCAAGCCAAGTCAAGGGCACGATGTTTTCAAGAGGTTTTATCGGCTTTCTACGAAATACAAGCATGATTATAAATTGCTTTACTTCCTTGTATGATATGAATTGTTTCCTTTTAACATATATGAATTGCTCCTGATTTATGTTTTGCCATTTCTATGCTATGACTATTGGTTAGTATTTGGTACCCGCTGAGTATTCCATGCTCAGCCATACTTCTTATGTCGGCAGGTTCTGAGGGAGCTGCTGCTCCATTTGATGTTTGTGCTCCTGGTCCATGGGTGGAAGAGGAGTACGTCGAGGAGCCTTTGGAGGAACCTCCCGTAGAGGGTTATCAGTAGGTGGTGTTAGATTCTGAGTGGATTAGGTGTGGGTGAGCATGAGTGATTATATCCATGTATTTTGGCGGGCATGTCCGCACTTTCTTTGTTTTGATTTCTTTGTATTAAACTTGGACCATGGGTTTATACTTAGAGGTTGTTAGACTTCCACTGTGCTTTATGGTTATGTTTCCGCTATAATGTCCTCTATTGTATATGCTCTGTGGGTTTTGTAGGTTGGTTGTCAAGCAAGTCATGATTAGTCGTCCAAAGTTCACTCTAACTCCTAAGGTGGGTTTTGGGTCGCGACAGCCCTGATGGTCATAGGCCTCTTCTTTACTTGACTGAGGTTTAGGCCTAGGTTTTACAGAGTGAAGAGAGTGCAGATGTTTAGGCTGGAGATATTGTCGATGAGCACTGATGACAACGTTCTGTCCATGCACTGCACTACAATGTATAGGGCCCCAAGTGTGATCCCTGTCTCCTTTCGGTATTTCCTCATTTGTAAAAGAGATGATTCTAGATTCAAGCACTTGCCCCACCATGTAGCACCCCGGACTTTTTCATCCTTAATGAATAGCACCTTCGTAGCTAATTGGCCGTTTTTGTAGTCTAATTAATAAATAAGGGAGAAATCGGAAATTCCGAAAGGTCAGAAATGTTCGTTTTCGAAAGTCGGATCCAACGCAAGTTGAATCGTCAAAATCCGACGAGCGAGTCAAAAGATATGGTCAAAACATTCCAGACATACAGAGCACCGATCGCTCGGTCCAGTCAGGGATCGATCGGTCCATAACCGATCGATCGGTAGCTATCGCACGGTCAGAAATTTTGTATGGGGAAATTTTCCAGAGAGTGAGTTTTTGACCGGTCGATCGGTCATAAACACCGATCGCTCGGTAGGCAACCGATCGATCGGTCATAACAACCGATCGCTCGGTCTTCGCGTTTTTGCAGAAATTTCAGTAAGGGCGTTTTCATCTTTTGGGTGTTAAACCCTTACCCATAAGGGTTTGCTCGATCCTTTGAGCCCTCATTCACAACCCTTAGACATTTTGAGAGCTAGAGAGTGAGAAGAAGAGGGTTTTGACCTAGGGTTTCCATTGAGGAAGAAATCAAAGGGGTGGACCATCCTAGGTCGTCCTCAAACTTGGATTTGCTTCAAGTTCAAGGCTTGGATTCTCCAAATCCAACCTCAAGCTCGTGTGGAGTACCTCTTCCAAGCTAGGGTAGCGTTTCTACATCATCCTCAAGGATTTTCTTTCCCTTTTCAAGGTTAGTACACTCTTCCTAGTTACTTTGGTAATAACCTAGGATTTTTCTAAGAAAATATGTGTTGGATCTTTCCCATTGCTCCCTTGTGTAGATATATGCTAAATCCCTAAAACATACACAAGATAATACAAACAAATGGTGGAATGTATGAATGGATGAGGAGTGGAGGCGATTGGATGCCATGTTGTGATGTGTTGAATGATGGGAAAAATGGTGGAAGGGCATATTACGCATAATGAACACACCCCAAGTGTTTGATGAAATGTTCGAATGAGAAAATATGAAATAACTAAAGGTAAAAAGGTTGAATACCACATGTTTGATAGAATGCATGAATAAACTAAGATTTGAAAGCATGAGTCACATAAATGTTCCCCCTTTGGTAAGTTGTATGCATGTGTTTATTTCGCTTCTTAAATTCTCATGTGAGTTGGGAATTGTTAAAATGCTATATGTCATCATAATTTCACGATTGCTATGCACGAGCACATATGTAGACGGAGGATATTGTCAAGGAGGTTGGTAGCCCAGGATTATGCGGGTGCTAACCTCTGGCTCATAAGAAACGTATTGCATTGTCAAGGGGGTTGGTAGCCCAGGGATCATGTGGGTACTAACCCCTGGCTCATAAGAAAGGACTCGAAAATGTTGCACTGTCAAGGAGGTTGGTAGCCCCAGTTAAGGGTGCTAACCTCTGGCTCATAAGAAAGGAAATGGTATTGTCAAGGAGGTTGGTAGCCCCGGTTAAGGGTGCTAACCTCTGGCTCATAAGAAAGGAAATGGTATTGTCAAGGAGGTTAGTAGCCCAGGATTATGCGGGTGCTAACCTCTGGCTCATAAGTAAGGTATTGTACTGTCAAGGAGGCTGGTAGCCCAGGGATGTGCGGGTGCTAGCCTCTGGCTCATAAGAAGTGTATTGTACTATCAAGGGGGTTGGTAGCCCAGGGATGTGCGGGTGCTAACCCCTGGCTCATAAGAAGTGTATTGTACTGTCAAGGGTGTTGGTAGCCCAGGGATGTGCGGGTGCTAACCCCTGGCTCATAAGAAAGGTATTGTACTGTCAAGGAGGTTGGTAGCCCAGGGACATGCGGGTGCTAACCTCTGGCTCATAAGAAATGTTAAAAGGACAACTCAAAGAGGAATTGTATGATACATAGACATGTTTTAGTTTCATAATAATTATGACTTGATAAAATGTTTATGTATGAGATTGCTAGAAATGATTATGAACTATACTCCTCCCATTACTTGTATATGATGTTGTTCGTTATTACCATTGTTAGTTAGGGGCTTGTACTCGCTGAGTATTCCATGCTCAGCCGTACTTTCATGTCGACAGGTACCCGAGTCCCTCTCGACATTTGTGATCCGAGTCCTTGGATAGAGGAGGACTATGGCGAGGAGGAACCTTATGAGGATCTAGTAGTCGAGCCTCAGGCGGAGGCAAGAGACTTAGACCATTGGCCCCACGGGGATGACTATTGAGCGAGACAGAGTTGTATTTTGTCTTTTGTATTTTGTTAGGTGGGCCTATCCACCTTAGACTTAGACGTGTTTTGTATTTATGTTAACTTGGAATACTACAGTTTGGATCTTTATAAAGAAAAGAAAATTTTAGTTTTCGCTTCCGCAAATTATGTTTAGCTTCCGCGCTCTGATTATCATTGTTTAGTACCTTATTTATCTTGTTCATTACAGGATGGTTTGGCAGGTTTGTATAGTCCACCTAAAGTATCCCTAAACTCTTAGGGGGTATTTTGGGGCGTGACAGAGGTGGTATCAGAGCTCTAGGCATTAGAGTCCCTAGGGTCGCTTAGTACTAGATACCATAATTGAACAAGGCATTAGGTGTAGGAAAGAGTTGTATTCCAAGTACAGACTAACAAGTTAGTCTTAGTCAAAATAGGTTGAACTTCAACCAAACTTAGAATCCTACGCTAGGAACACGACATGTATGTTATAATATGATGTTGTATACCATGTGTGCATAAATTGTGTTGTGCTTATTAAATATGTTTGATGAATATGTATTAAGTGAATTGCGAAAGTGTATTAAATGCGTTTCCAAGTTAGACTCATGTGGTACTGTCCTTCTCAGGATCACATCATGAGACGCGGTGCGCGGGTCGCGGATACAATACGAGGGGAAGTGGAAGTGATGCCCCTTCCGGTGACGAGCAACCCGATCTTGCCCAAGCTTTTGCATCTATAGCCGAGACTTTGGCTATGTTAGCAGCAAGGCCGGTTGCTGTTACTCCTTCTACGCCTCCGCCACCTCCGGCACACCATGCTTCAGGATTGGAGGCATTTAGGAGATTGCGTCCTCCTACCTTCTTCGGTACTACTGACCCCATGGTCGCCGAGGCATGGGTGATGCAATTGGAAAAGATTTTTAGAGCACTCCACTGCACGGATGAACAGAGAGTGGACTGGGCCACCTTCGTGATGGAAGGTGCGGCCGAGCATTGGTGGAGAGCCGCACAGAGACAGAGGGAGTCCACCAGGGCGGGGGAGCCGTGGACATGGCCGGAATTTTTGGATGTGTTCTATAAGCAGTATTTTCCAGCAGCTGTCAAAGAACAGAAGGAGATTGAATTCATGACTCTTGAACAAGGAGAGTTGAGTGTGGCCGATTATGAGGCTACCTTCGTGGAGTTATCGAGATTCGCACCTCACCTAATTGCATCAGAGCATATGCGAGTCAGGAAATTTGAGCGGGGATTGAAACCCTCCATTAGAGACAGGGTCTCGATGTTCCAGGTGGCTACCTGGGGAGAGGTTGTGAGCAAGGCGAAGCTTGCCGAGAAGAATTTGGAAGAATTCTTCAAGAGAAGGGATGTGGCTCGAGGCCAATCGAGTAGTTCGGGGTCGGCAGAGAAGAGGGCTAGGGCAGCCCCATATCAGGCATCTAAGCCAATACGGTCACAGAGGCCTCCCTTGACATCACAAGTATCTCGGCCTACCACTACACCGGTACCTCGTCCCACACTTTCACAGGCCACCCGATATGTTCCACCTTCATCCTCATCAGCAATTGAGGTGTGCTCCTATTGTGGTCGGAGTCACCGGATTGGTGAATGTCGGAGGATTTCGGGTGGGTGCTTTCACTGTGGAGATGTGAATCACATGGTCAGGGATTGCCCACGCAGGCAGCTGCAGCCTATCCAACCCCAGGGGAGTAGGCCCCCAGTTCGTCAGGATTCCCAGCCGGGATCCTCACAGGCTTCTGCGTCTAGGCCTTCACGACCCACGTTATCCACTCCACCACCTCGTAGGGCAAACCAGGGTCAGGTTTTTGCCTTATCGAAATGGGATGCACGCGCATCTGACGATGTCGTGCAAGGTACGCTATCATGCTAAAGTTTCAAGTTGTAATTGGCTGTTATTATGTAATGTGATTGCTTATATGTATGACATGCTACCTATACTTATGTGTTATTGCGTGAAATCTATTAACGTGAATTTAATTAATCATACAGGCGCGTTATTAGTGAATGAATGCCTAGCTCGAGTGTTGATCGACACAGGATCCACTCATTCCTTTGTATCGCCTAGCTTTGCGAAAGGATTTCCAACCAAGTCCAGTCAGTTGAAGCATGAATTAACCATCTCCACACCGCTCGGCAAGTCAGTGGACACGGACCGTATATACAGGGACTGTGTAGTCCAAGTGGGACAGAATGAGTTGTTAGCCGACCTCATCATCCTGGACTTCCAAGACTTAGATTTCGATGTCATACTTGGTATGGATTGGCTATCGGCTCACCACAGACATGTGGCATGTTTCGAGAAGATGGTGAACTTTGAGCCGATGGGAGTTAAGCCATTTCACTTTCGAGGGTTGAGGGAAAGAGACATTGCTCGCCTCGCAGCTTTGAGCTTAGCAAACCCAGAAGCACAAAACTCCTCGGTCATTCCGGTCGTGAGTGAGTTCTTGGATGTGTTTCCAGAGGAACTTCCAGGATTGCCTCCGGATCGGGAGATTGAGTTCGCTATAGAGCTTACTCCAGGCACCGCTCCGATTTCAAGGGCACCATATAGAATGGCCCCAATAGAGCTTGAGGAATTAAAGAAGCAAATTGAGGAGTTACAACAACTTGGTTTCATCCAACCAAGTGTGTCACCATGGGGAGCTCCGGTCCTCTTTGTGAAAAAGAAAGACGGGTCAATGAGAATGTGCATAGATTACCGGCAGTTGAACAAGATAACTATTAAGAATCGTTATCCTTTGCCTCGGATAGACGACTTGTTTGACCAACTGAAGGGAGCGAGATTTTTCTCCAAGATTGATCTTAGATTCGGGGTATCATCAGTTAAAGATCAAGGCGGCAGATGTCCCGAAGTCGGCTTTCAGGACTCGGTATGGGCACTACGAGTTCCTTGTCATGCCTTTTGGGCTGACGAATGCACCGGCGGCGTTCATGGATTTGATGAACCGGGTGTTCTGATCGTACTTGGATCGATGTGTGATTGTGTTCATAGATGACATTTTAGTGTATTCCCAGACACGGGAAGATCACGCACGAGACCTTCGTCTTGCTCTGGAGATATTGAGAGAGCATAGGCTATACGCTAAGTTAAGCAAGTGTGAATTTTGGTTGGAGAAGGTGGCGTTCCTAGGCCACGTAGTGTCGGCCGAGGGTATTTCTGTTGACCCGGCAAAGATAGAGGCAGTTATGATATGGGAGAGACCCAAGAGCGTCACGGAGATACGTAGTTTTCTCGGGTTGGCAGGCTATTATCGAAGATTCGTGGAGGGATTCTCCAGTTTGGCTGCACCTCTCACTTACCTGACGAGAAAGAATGCTAAGTTTAGTTGGAGCGACAGATGCGAAGCGAGCTTCCAAGAGTTGAAGAAACGCCTCACCACGGCCCCCGTCCTTAGTGTGCCATTCGAGAGTGGTGGTTTTGTGGTTTACAGTGATGCCTCGCACGTGGGGTTGGGATGTGTACTTATGCAGCACGGCAAAGTCATTGCTTACGCCTCCAGGTAATTGAAAGAGCATGAGAAGAATTATCCCACTCACGATTTAGAGCTCGCCGCGGTTGTGTTTGCCTTGAAGATTTGGCGACATTATCTCTATGGGGAACAGTTCGACGTATTTACGGACGATAAAAGCTTGAAGTACCTGTTCTCCCAAAAGGAATTGAAATTAAGGTAGAGGAGATGGGTAGAGTTTTTGAAAGACTACGAATGTTCCATTCAATATCATCCGGGCAAGGCGAACGTTGTAGCCGATGCTCTTAGCCGGAAGCCCACTGGACTTTTGGCGCGCATGATGCTGAGGGAATGGAGGTTGTTAGAAGATGCATCCAACCTCGACATCAGTTTTAGTCTCCCTACTTTTGGGCTAGTAATGGCTAACATCACAGTTAGGCCATATATCCTAAGCATGACCAGGGAGTTGCAGGGAATGGATGCCGAGCTACTGTCTTACCGAGACCAGTCAGTTAAAAGTGGCAGCAAGGATTTTGCGGGGAGGGATGATGAAATTATCACTTTCAAGGGAAGAGTATGTGTCCCAGCCGATGAGAAGCTTAAGCGAGAAATCTTGTACGAGGCTCACCTGTCCAAGTACACCGTTCACCCCGGGGGTACCAAGATATATAGGGACTTGAAGAAGCACTTTTGGTGGCGGAACATGAAGCGAGAAATAGCGGGGTACGTGTCCCGATGCTTGGTGTGCCAACAAGTCAAGGCCGAGCACAGGAGAGTTAAAAAGACTGATGCGATATGGGTTGTGGTTGACAGACTCACGAAGTCCGCCCATTTCTTACCATACCGGACTACATTCAACTCAAATCAGTTAGCTGCCTTGTACATCAAAGAGATAGTTCGATTGCACGGAGTGCCAGTGAGCATTGTCTCAGACCGGGATCCAAGGTTCACATCCAGGTTTTGGAGAAGTTTTCAGGATGCCATGGGTTCCAGACTAGACTTTAGCACGGCCTTCCATCCACAGACGGATGGGCAAACCGAGCGAGTGAATCAGATTATTGAAGACATGCTCCGTGCATGTATGCTAGACTTCAAGGGAAGTTGGGAGGATCACCTACCTTTGGTGGAATTCGCCTACAACAATAGTTACCAGGCAAGCATACAGATGGCACCCTTTGAGGCTTTGTACGGAAGGAGTTGTAGATCTCCGTTGTATTGGGATGAAGTGGGAGAAAGAAAAATTTTGGGCCCCGAGTTGATTGAACAAACTGCGGATAGAGTCAAGCTCATCCGGGAAAGGTTGAAGACCGCACAAGACCGACAGAAAAGCTATGCCGACAACCGAAGGAGGGATCTTGAATATCGAGTTGGTGACTTTGTTTTGTCAAGATTTCACCAACCAAGGGGGTTATGAGATTCGGGAAAAGAGGCAAGCTTAGCCCGAGATATGTGGGTCCATTCGAGATCATTACTCGAGTTGGTGAGGTAGCTTACCGAGTTGCCTTGCCCGCTCACATGGCGGTGATCCACAACGTATTTCACATCTCCATGCTTCGGAAGTATATCCCGGATCCTTCTCATGTCATCGAGCTTGATCCGATAGAGATCCGAGAGGACCTCACCCTAGTTAAACAACCGGTGCAGATCTTGGATAGGCGAGATCAAGTCTTGCGCAACAAGACCATTCCCTTGGTCTTGGTAAGATGACAACACCATTCAAGGGAGGAAGCTACTTGGGAACGAGAAGCCGAAGTACGAGAAAAGTACCCCCATTTATTTGTTTAAGGCCTTGACATTCCCTTGTATTTTGTTATAGTTTTACGCATGTATGTATCGTCCAAATTTTGGGGACGAAATTTTTGTAAGGGGGGAGAATGTAGCACCCCGGACTTTTTCATCCTTAATGAATAGCACCTTCGTAGCTAATTGGCCGTTTTTGTAGTCTAATTAATAAATAAGGGAGAAATCGGAAATTCTGAAAGGTCAGAAATGTTCGTTTTCGAAAGACGGATCCAACGCAAGTTGAATCGTCGAAATCCGACGAGCGAGTCAAAAGATATGGTCAAAACAGTCCAGACATACAGAGCACCGATCGCTCGGTCCAGTCAGGGATCGATCGGTCCATAACCGATCGATCGGTAGCTATCGCACGGTCAGAAATTTTGTATGGGGAAATTTTCCAGAGAGTGAGTTTTTGACCGGTCGATCGGTCATAAACACCGATCGCTCGGTAGGCAACCGATCGATCGGTCATAACCACCGATCGCTCGGTCTTCGCGTTTTTGCAGAAATTTCAGTAAGGGCGTTTTCGTCTTTTGGGTGTTAAACCCTTACCCATAAGGGTTTGCTCGACCCTTTGAGCCCTCATTCACAACCCTTAGACATTTTGAGAGCTAGAGAGTGAGAAGAAGAGGGTTTTGACCTAGGGTTTCCATTGAGGAAGAAATCAAAGGGGTGGACCATCCTAGGTCGTCCTCAAACTTGGATTTGCTTCAAGTTCAAGGCTTGGATTCTCCAAATCCAACTTCAAGCTCGTGTGGAGTACCTCTTCCAAGCTAGGGCAGCGTTTCTACATCATCCTCAAGGATTTTCTTTCCCTTTTCAAGGTTAGTACACTCTTCCTAGTTACTTTGGTAATAACCTAGGATTTTTCTAAGAAAATATGTGTTGGATTTTCCCCATTGCTCCCTTGTGTAGGTATATGCTAAATCCCTAAAACATACACAAGATAATACAAACAAATGGTGGAATGTATGAATGGATGAGGAGTGGAGGAGATTGGATGCCATGTTGTGATGTGTTGAATGATGGGAAAAATGGTGGAAGGGCATATTACGCATAATGAACACACCCCAAGTGTTTGATGAAACGTTCGAATGAGAAAATATGAAATAACTAAAGGTAAAAAGGTTGAATACCACATGTTTGATAGAATGCATGAATAAACTAAGATTTGAAAGCATGAGTCACATAAATGTTCCCCCTTTGGTAAGTTGTATGCATGTGTTTATTTCGCTTCTTAAATTCTCATGTGAGTTGGGAATTGTTAAAATGCTATATGTCATCATAATTTCACGATTGCTATGCACGAGCACATAAGTAGACGGAGGATATTGTCAAGGAGGTTGGTAGCCCAGGATTATGCGGGTGCTAACCTCTGGCTCATAAGAAACGTATTGCATTGTCAAGGGGGTTGGTAGCCCAGGGATCATGCGGGTACTAACCCCTGGCTCATAAGAAAGGACTCGAAAATGTTGCACTGTCAAGGAGATTGGTAGCCCCGGTTAAGGGTGCTAACCTCTGGCTCATAAGAAAGGAAATGGTATTGTCAAGGAGGTTAGTAGCCCAGGATTATGCGGGTGCTAACCTCTGGCTCATAAGTAAGGTATTGTACTGTCAAGGAGGCTGGTAGCCCAGGGATGTGCGGGTGCTAGCCTCTGGCTCATAAGAAGTGTATTGTACTGTCAAGGGGGTTGGTAGCCCAGAGATGTGCGGGTGCTAACCCCTGGCTCATAAGAAGTGTATTGTACTGTCAAGGGGGTTGGTAGCCCAGGGATGTGCGGGTGCTAACTCCTGGCTCATAAGAAAGGTATTGTACTGTCAAGGAGGTTGGTAGCCCAGGGACATGCGGGTGCTAACCTCTGGCTCATAAGAAATGTTAAAAGGACAACTCAAAGAGGAATTGTATGATGCATAGACATGTTTTAGTTTCATAATAATTATGACTTGATAAAATGTTTATGTATGAGGTTGCTAGAAATGATTATGAACTATACTCCTCCCATTACTTGTATATGATGTTGTTTGTTTTTACCATTGTTAGTTAGGGGCTTGTACTCGCTGAGTATTCCATGCTCAGCCGTACTTTCATGTCGGCAGGTACCCCGAGTCCCTCTCGACATTTGTGATCCGGGTTGTTGGATAGAGGAGGACTATGGCGAGGAGGAACCTTATGAGGATCTAGTAGTCGAGCCTCAGGCGGAGGCGAGAGACTTAGACCATTGGCCCCACGGGGATGACTATTGAGCGAGACAGAGTTGTATTTTGTCTTTTGTATTTTGTTAAGTGGGCCTGTCCACCCTAGACTTAGACGTGTTTTGTATTTATGTTAACTTGGAATACTACAGTTTGGATCTTTATAAAGAAAAGAAAATTTTAGTTTTCGCTTCCGCAAATTATGTTTAGCTTCCGCGCTCTGATTATCATTGTTTAGTACCTTATTTATCTTGTTCATTACAGGATGGTTTGGCAGGTTTGTATAGTCCACCTAAAGTATCCCTAAACTCTTAGGGGGTATTTTAGGGCGTGACACACCATCTACCCCAGCTTCTCGGGCGAGATGTCTGGTGTTTCATGGGCATTGTTAAATACCCAAAGAAGTTGCTTCCTGTGATGTTCTGGTGTTAAGGGGAGACCCAAGATTGATATCTGCACCTGGGTCCTGCCCAACTGTTGGGTGATATTGAACTCTTCCGTTTTTTCTAATATTTTGAGTAGGACTGCACAGTCCGCTGCTTCCTTCTCTGGGTCTGACACCCCTGCTTTCTCTTTCACCGGCTCAACTGTCGGAGGTTGGTACACCCGGTCAAATCGGGTAAGGTAAGCTATGATTTCGCTTTCAAGGATGAGGGAAAAAGGAGCTGGTACATAGTTGAGGTTGAAAGACGAAGATGGGATATAAGGGATCCACATAGGGCCTATAGAGGTGGAGGCTTGAGCTGGTGCTGTGGGCCAATTGGCGGGACAGGGAATTGAGTAAAAAATTTGCACTTCTTCAGATTTGAGAGCGGGGATTTGTATTGGGGCCTGGATGGCTTGAATGTTTGATTGAGGGAAGGGGAATTGATTGGGGATCGGTAAGAGGGCCTGATGATGCCATCATTGACTGCTAGTGTGCTGGGTCCTGGCTACTCTTCGCCAGGCTCTTCCCACTGAATAAAGTTGATTTAATTGTTATATGGGGGTAGCGGCACTTGATTGATGCTGGTATTGCTGGGAGCCAACTTAACCTTTTCATCATCCAAGAGATCTTGGATGGCACACTTCAGGCCAATACAGTAGTTTGTAGCATGGCCTGGGCCTCTATGGAAGGCGCAGTGATGATTGGCATGGTAGTTCTTGTTCTGTTTGTTTGGAGGTAAGAGAGGTGTGGGGCCTCTTAACTCGAGAAGGCCCTGCTTGGTCAGGAATTCCAACAACTAGCTAAGTGTGTATGAAAGAGGGGTAAAGTTTCTGGGGGACGGTTTGGCCCCTGGTTAGGTCGGGCTGGCCAAATGTTTCTGACAACTGATTGTTCCTGAGCTGCTGGTGCTGGTAATCTGATGGGTGCTGTGGAAGCAACCATATGTACATCTTCCTTCTTTCTATGGTCCCTGGGACCGATGTTTCTGCTGGATGAGGTTGTTGCCTTGGGGGGATCAAGTCCTAGACTGGAGTGAATAGCTCTGCTCTTGATGGCAGTCTCGATACGGGCACCCGTATTGACGATGGTGCCAAAGTCCACTACTGGTAAGGTCACCATAAGTGTAGACTAGGACTGTTTTAAAATGCCCTTGAACATGCTTGCTAGCTCTTCCTTCGGGATTGGAGTTGGGATCTTTGCTGCCATCTTCCTCCAATGGGTGGCGTATTCCAGAAATGATTTATTGTTGCTCTGGCTCAATTGTTCAAGCTGGGTCCTCTGAGGGCGGAGCTCTTGGTTAAAGGAATACTGCTCTACGAAGCAGTCCATGGCGTCCTGCCAAGTCTTGACCTTCTGTTTATCCACAGACATCCACTATGTAAGGTCTGCCTCCTTCAAACTCTTTTGAAAAATGGATGAGTAGGGGCTGATTTCTATTATGTTGGAGCATGTCCCCCAAGTACAACTATAGGTGTTATTTCAAACAGACCGAGCCATTATATTTATCAAAGTTTGGTAGTTTGAAGCTTACGGGAACAGCATCCCCTGATGAGAAAGTTAAGTCTTCCAAAGATAGACTGATACTGGTGGACACACCCTTCATTCTCTTCATTTCTTTTTTCATCTGCTTGATCTCTTCTTATTGATCCCTGAGGTATGGAGTAGGGTCTGAAGATGATGGCCGGTCCTGATTGACATGTGAGGCTTTAGGCTGCTCTTCATATTGGTCATACTCTTCTCCTTTGCCTGTTGCGGATATAGGGTCAGGTATGTGAGGGGGGGCATGAGGCTCTGGTATGGGTTACTCAGATGGTTCTCCGGTTGGGATCTGAGTAGAGGGTTCATCGGTTCGGACACCAATTAGAATCTTCAGGGATTCCTGAACACTATCAAGCTTCGCTTGCATGGCTGTTATGTCCCTGTCATGAGCTTGTAGGATCTCACTGGTTCTCTGGTGCTGGTCTGTAGGTTCTACCATAGAGTCTGAGCTGCTCTCTGATTGGGCTGTGCAAGGTACTATCTCTGTGAATGGTACTTCTGTTAAGATTGCGTTTGTAACTGCTGCTCCTGCGAGAATCGCAATCAGAGAACAAGTCACAGGTCGGCTCATGTAACTGAAAAGAATGTAACGGCTAATCATAATTATGCATGATGATAGGAAGAAGATGCTAAAAAGGTTTTTTCATTGATGTATGCAGAGTGTAATGAGTACAAGGTAGTGCAACTTAAAAAAAGAAAAAGACTCGATCCTAGGCAGGCTTATCAGGGATCGTGAAGTCAAGTGGCTGGGGCACACCATTAAGATCCATGATCTGTTGTTGGAGGGATGTGATCTCAATCTCCATGGTTTCAATTGTCTCTGAAGCATTGAATATGTGAAATTCAAACTGTCGGATCCGATCAGTCATCTCAACCTTTGCACTATCAAGCTGCTTTTGGTAGAAGAGCAGCTGGGCCCTGATGACGGCTGTCTCTTTGGCATCGCCTCTGCGCCTCCTGTGGAGAGATTGGATTGTCTGTTCAAATTATTCAACTTGCTCTTACATGGCTTGGAGTTCACGGCTCTACTCTGCTTTCTGTTGCCTAAACACTCGCTGGGCTTTCCGTAGCCTTTTCTCTTTTTACTGAATCTGGAGCTATCTCTCAAGGAAGAAGTCTCTCCAAGAAACCACCATTTTAGCTAGGGGTAGGGTTCCATGTGATGGAGCTGAGACTGGTGTGGGCAATTCCCTGGGTACGGGCATGCCGGGTAGAATGTCAGGATTATCCACCCACTGCCGGTATGCTGAATCGGTTGGTGGCCCTAATGTAACCACAAAGTCAAGCTATTGGTTCCATCTGGAGCTACGCCAAGCTATCTGGAAGCGTCGGGTGAGGCTGTTGGAGTGCACTGTGAAAGTGATCCAATCACTTTCCTGTCGGTCTATCACTGGGATACGCTGAGGGAATCCAAACTATCGGAGGACTCAGAGTGGTGTATAGACTACAGAGCCTGTAGGACCAATAAGAATCATGCATCGCCTACTGGTGATGACGGCATAGGGTAGCCTATTCAGTACAAGCCACTCGCATTGCCATATGATCTCTTCCTCTGATAAGGCTTGGAGAAGCTGATGGAGCTTTCCGACGTCTGTAATTGCTATCGGACCTTGGTTCTAAGAAATCTTCTGAGATAGACTGTAGGCTTCACGAAGGTCGTCCGGTACTGATATGATTGTAGGCAGGTGTCCTACTGACCAAAGGTGTAGAAGATGTGTACTGGTATGGAAGATACCCTTTATGCGGTCTGCCGACTGGTTGAGAGCCCTGAGAAGCTCTACTAGGATAACTGGTACGACTAAGTAGGAGTTGTGCATGTCCTCGATGATCCTGATTAGAACTGATACGACAAGTATACGGTACCTCGGGAATACCAGCTGAGACATGGCTATCAGTGCAAGGGCATTGAGACCGGGAAGTTCTGCTGTAATAGAGTCAGGGTTCTACCTGCGCTTGTACTTTTTTCAAGAAAAGACACTCGTATCCAATCAAAAGAGCCATAGTGGCCGGGCTACAAGCAGATAGGCTTGATATGCAAGAACCTGGATAGGTCTGCCTGGTATGTTGTCTTGTAGTGCGGTACTATGGCTTCGCCATCCATGTTTAACCTTAGAATGCACTGAATCTCTTCCAGTGTTGGACACAGTTCGTTCTTACCAAAACGGAATACCATGTGAGATGGGTTCAAACACTGGATAGCTACGTTCTTGAGGCACGGGTCTGGGTTTACCATGGGTAGGTCTAGGATAGTCCCGATTTTGTAGTACTGAGTCCAAGCGAGATGCTGACTCGAGGTAACGGCCTCAATTGTTTTCTGGAGGTTGTCATCACATGCCCCTAGGGAAGTTAGATGCATGGGCCGTGACGGTCGACCCATTGACTAAACAATCCTTGAATGACCTGCCATCTATCTAGACAATATACAGACTCTGTGTGTGTACTGTGTATGCAGATGGAATGCAAAAGATGATGTAATATTTTTTTGATTTTTGATTTGATTAGGTGTGATAAGGCACATGTGATCCGATATGGCAGATGGACGGAGGTCCAACGTGCTTTAGCCTAGGTTGTCGGGAACCGAGGAACCTATTAGGTCAAGGTTATGGACAGACCCAGTGAAGGCCTGCCTGCCTGCCTGGGATTTGAACCCCATATGCTATATCAGGAAGCGGGGTTGGATGTAGTTTATTACAAGCATAGGTTTGGCTCATTACATGCCCCTGAGTGGGTGGTTATCCAGGTAGAATATGCATGGGTAGTCAACCATGATTGGGGACAGGTACAGGGTACAAGCAGGTTAGGGTTTAGAGTAGCCCTCCCTGGGTGGGCTACTTGTAGACTAACCCTAGCCTAGGCTATATGTATGAATACTGGTTTGATGCAAGTGTGTTCCTAGCAGGATGAAGGGATCACTTAACACCGTATATGCGACTCCCCGGTATAGAACATACCTGAAAAGGGACGATTGGTGAAAGTGGGAGCGTTGGGTTTACGATTTTTTGGGCTTGATGGGCTTAAATCATGGTCCAGGCCCTAGGGGTCATGGTTTTAAGGGTTTAAGCCCTGAGGGCTCTAGGGCTAGGCTAGGGCTTTGGTTAGGGTTACCTAGGGTTTAACTAGGGTTGAGTCCTAGGGTTTTAACTAGGGTTGTGTCTTAGGGTTTAACTAGGGTTTACTTAGGATTTACCTAGGGTTAGGATTTGGTACTAGGGTTTTCTAGGGTTTGACTCAGGGTGAGGCCTAAGACTAACTAGAGGCTTACCTAGGGTTTAGGGGACTCGACTGAGGATAACCTTGGTTAAAATATTTTAACTATGGTTAGACAGGGGTGTAAAAATTGGGTGCTTACACCCAATGTGAGTACGTAGGCAACCCAACCTGGGTTCGACCCTAGATTAGCTTTTCTTTCTTAGATTAGTCTTATTTTAAATACTTAGGCATTTTAGCGAACTTTGACATTAATTGGCTTAATCCTAGGGAGGTGGGAACCGTTGTAAAACGGAAACCTCGGGGTGCCTAACAGCTTCCCCAGACTTAACCGAACCTCTTACCCTAATCTCAATCGCAGACCAAGACCTTATCCAAATCTTGGAGACTTATCCCTTCTGAATGAATAGGTGGCGACTCTAAACTCCCCGTGAGAAAATCAAGGTTCCCAAAACCCGTGCTCATATATTTGTTCTTTCAATCTTTCTTCCTAATCAGAGGTACTTCCCCTAAATAGGAAAGATAATTAACAGTCTAAGTTTACTCAGATTAGAAGGATGGTCTCTCACAACAAATAATAAACTTCATACAACAATGAAGGAAATTTGTTAAGCAAAGGACATTTCTGCGCAATTAATGGCACACCCGTTGGGACTTTCTTCACCTCTCATCTTTGAAGAAAGATAAAAAATAAGAACATAAAAATAGAAAAGATGAGTAATTCTTTCATCTATTTTCTTATTGTCGCTGACCAGGATCATCGAGACTGTCTGCATTCGTCGGGCCTACGTCCTGACCATCAACCAGCGGGTATATGTACCCTTGATCCGGATCCCGGTGACTCACCCACTCACTTGGGTCGAGGTGGCAGCAGCTCCAGCCAACTAGCCAGACCTCTACAAAAAGGCTGTGGTCACCAGACCAGGCCACTGTTGAAAACGCTCCAGTTCGTAGCAGAAGCAGGACTCACCCCATCAACTTAGGGGTGGAAAGGCAGTCTGCCCACCTAAATCAAAGGCAGGCAGCCTGCCCACATCAGGCTACCCGCCAACAGCAGGTCGCCAGTCCGCGGGTATCCCAGAGGATGCCAGCCAGCCCACGGGCACCTAAAAAAAGAAGTGCCCACCTGTAGATATATTTGTCCACAGATACAAAGGAGGGTGCACCCAAGGTAAAGTGGCTCAGCCACTTCACGACAAGTCAGCCCAAAAGGCGTCTACCTTTTGTTAACCCTGAAAAGGGATTCCAAATTTGTTAACCTTTCGAGGTCAACTAATTGAGCAAGCTCGTTTCGAGCCTAAACTATAAACTAGTCAAGGTCTAAACAGGAGAAGCCTTATGGGTCAATCCTATGACAGACTATTGAGGTCTCCATCCTAAGTCGGTTATTAGGACTCACCCTCAAAATTTTATCAACAGAGGGAGATGCTGCCCAAATTATCTCAGGGCGAAAGAACAAGGCCACTGGCCTAAAGGATTTTACAGAAGCTTTCCCAGCAAAATTACAGGGAACCAATCCGTGGACCAGATCCCTGGATCAGAAGATTGGTCCACAAGATAATCTTACGGACAGAAGAAGAAGTGGCCTAGGCCACTCTGCGGGCAAGGGGCAATGCCCATCCACGGACACCAATCAAGGTCCACGGATCCAAAGTCCAGCCAGACCCAATGGTCCAACTCAGGCTTATTTCCGCGGGCAGAGTTGCAAGCAACTCCGCGAATAGGTCTAGAAATAGCCTGAGTCCGCGGACAGAAGAGTCCACAGACAAGCTCCTCTTAGCAGAAGGAGGGAACTATGGACAGATTCAAAACCATCCACAGATAGTTCCTCTTCTAAGAATGAGAAAAGTTGGCAGTTGAAGGCCAACAGGAGTAGAGTCCCCCTAGGACAGAATTCAACTCCTAATGATATCATCAACGATGTTATCAGATTAAGAAGTGAATGTGCGAACTTGCGAGTTTCCTCGAACTACACAAGGGGCATTAACATTCGTGATCAAAGTCACTTGGCTGTTAATGCAAACACAAACCTGGACTCAACACTAGCAGACAGGAACTTGTTGTTCATACTAGGTCCATATGCATTCAGAGGTGTAAATTCGGCGACCTTCGCAGTAATGATGACAAATATTCATCATCAACATCAATGGCCTCCGTTAAGAGATGTCAGCCCATTTTGAGGCCGAACAAATGTGGAACCAGAAAGAAGAACCAAAGCACCTTATGACCCTTAGGTCAAAGTGCTAAATATAAGTTCTTCTCCCTTCGAAATGCCAAGGAAGAAGACTCTTGAGAAAATCCTCCAACTCAAAAACTGGAAATACCTCTCGGCTCCGCCAAGGAGGGCATACAATTACGGGTCAAAGCCGAGAAGGTCTAGAAAGCAAAGGCCCTCTCATACTCATCATGTTTAGGAAGAACAAAGGACCAAAACATCGTACCCCCATTATGAAGGGGTGTCCGTAAATGTGGTTGGTACAAGGAACAACCCTAATCTAGAGCAGTTTATAACTCCATTGTTCCAAGGAACCAGTGCACCGCTTGAGCAAAATCTCTCAACAACGTTCTCAAAACACATCCACTACTATTCTAGCTGCTTTGGACGAAACATAACCTTTTGGAGCTATTGAAGCAATAACTCCCGGTTAAACAATTCCGAGAAGGAGGAGAAGCCGCAGAAATAAAGACAAAGGCAAAGAAATAGCCCAAGACCTAGTTCAATCAGCTCCAGAGCCTGATGCTGGTGGATACCAAGAGGGATCAGAGTAAGAAGGAACCCTAATAAGCTCTCCAATAAAATTGGGAAGAATCCTCCTAATTGAGGGTTTTGATTCTGACGAACCAGTAGCAATACCAGAGGCAGTATCAGAAATACTTGAAATGGTTTTCAATGCACCTAATCCTCTATACGGGATGTCTGACACTTACTTCATGGAAGAAGAATTTTTGAATCTGTTTCAACTAATGGGAGCAGCATCAGAATGGCCAGTAGCGGTCATGATGGCAAATTTGGAAGAGAACGCAGGTCAAGGGAATAATCCTTCAACTTCAGCACCTCCACTATTAAATGATCAAATAACAGCAGCCTTACAGGCTCTGCTCCAGTACAAGGATGATGAGATCATGGCCATGATGTCTCAAATACAAGAGTAGGTTACTCAATTGTCAGCTCTCAAATCTGTATCGATACTTGAACCCCGTTTCCCGTACTAAGGAGATAGCAGTAATCAAGGCACAACTCCTGCACCTCCAAATCATCCAAGGGTACCCAGAATAGGTCCCATTCCAAATCAAGCCACCCTCATCGGAGGAATTCCACCATCTCTTCTAGCTGCTATTGAAGAGACCATTCGTAATCAAATATGGCAAGCCAAAAAAAAGAAGAGGATGTCCAGATGATCGTAAAGCCCTATCCCATCATGGATGCGGTTCCATTTCTGCCAGGCTTCGTTCAACCAACATTCAAAATGTTTGATGGTATCAGAGATCCAAGGCAATATTTATCTCATTTCCTTTCGAGGTGTGGATTAGCATCCAAGACAGGAGCTCTCAATCTCTAATTCTTCGTGCAATCTTTGGAGGGTGTTGCTTTCACTTGGTACGCCAACCTCCCCGAGGCTTCGATCCCTGATTAGAGCACAATGGTGAATAAATTTAGCAAATAATTCTACAACACTCAAAGAAGAGTGGGTGTTCTAGAATTGATTGAAACTAGACAAAGAGACAATGAGTCTGTAACAGAATTCATTGCCTGATGGAGAGCTTTGACTTTCTCCTGTCCTCAAAAGTTCACTCAACTGGAACTTATCCTGATGTGTCTTAACAACTTCAAGCATGATCTATCAATTGCCTTCATGTCTCAAACCTTTACAGGTTTTGAAGATCTGTGCACAAAAACACATGAATGGAGAGCCACATAGGAAAAAGAAGGCGAAACAGAGGCACTGATCGCCTTGAATCCTCAATAGCCGCAGTAGTTGAAATGAAAAGGACTACGCAACCACTATCAAATGTTGGTAGATTGGTTGGTCGATCAAACAATAGTAAAGTACTAGTCAAGATTGGTACTAAACCAGCTCAAGGTGGTGCCCGAAGGCCACAATGGCAAGATAAGCGCGACCCACCAAAGAAGATTACCATTGAGGAAAGAATGATAAAACTTATTCATTCTCTGAAGACATTATTGAAGACTTGTTTGAAGATCTCCTCGCCAATAAGCTCATCACTCTCCCAGAAAGTAGGAGACCTCAAGAGATTGAGAGGAAAGATGATCCCAATAGGTGACTACTTTGTACTGAAGGACATCATTCAAAGACTTCTGAACAATAAAGAGATTGTCATTGGTCAGGATCTCCAATAGATAGCTACATCCAATACAATGGTGGCTTTAGAACCATTTGAAAAAGATATAGCGTCTTCAAGTGGTAACCTTCCTAGAGACAAACTGCCAAATGAAGAAGATTGGACTCTCTTCAAAAGCAAGGGAGCCAAAGAGAAAAAGCAGTTGGCTCAAAATGCTGATGCTAAAAGGCAAGCTCAGGCTACACAGCAGGCTTAAACCCGAAGAAAAGAAGGGAAGCGCATAGCCAAAGTGGAAAAGAAGAAGAAAATGGAAAGAGCAAGGAAAGCTAAGAAAAATGACCCCACCCAAGATACTCTTCTAGAACAAAAGCTATTGATGGCAATCACCTTGATGGATTTCATCCCTCCAGGCTTCTTCTCCGATTATGATTATGATATCCTCCAATCAACAGACTCGGAAGTTGAATCCAATATCTTCTCTTGCTATGCCATCGATGCGGTACAAAATGAAAACCCTTCATGATTGAATGTAACAAGACAAGTGGTAGCCTGCAGTCCAGAACGACATCGGGCATTTCGGGATTGGCTAGATCAATCTGAAGATATCGAACTCTTAGAAAGGAGACCATCCACGCCAAGACAGACACCTACGGGACTTTCTGATCTTTCTGAAGGATTTTCATCTGGGAGAGAATGAGAGGCGGATGATGTACAAGTGCAATCTGATTCCCCTCAAGAAAGGTTAAATACACCTGAGGCCCCAAATCAAAACCATCGTCAGATGCGACAATTGGTACAAACCTCAACTCAGCTCGGGAATTAAGATTCACTTGTTGTAGTCAGTTTGAACAAGGACCCTCCAACAAAAGAAGTAGTCCTAAACTCAGGGCTAGAAAACAGTTCACTGGCATTTGAACAAATTTCAGCCTAGCCTGGAAGTCCGATAGGGCAATATAAAAGAAGAAGTCGGTCACCCTTTCAAAACAAGAAAAGGAAGTTGGACTTCAGTTCTGTGAACATGGTCCAACTCTTAGAAGGAGAGTCATCTGGAACAATAGATCAGACGATTTCCAAAGTCTATCAATTCAACCTCCTCTAGTCAAGAAGAAAGCTATAACCAAGGTTTGTGCCTGTCCAACGTGAAAATCGAACTAGAGTTAAATCGGCCCTAGCTCAAATAGCTCCTGGTAATGAGAGGGTTAAGTACGATATTCTGGCCCATTTGAAGAAAATTCATTCCTTGTTAAGTGTCTATGATGCTCTCAAGATGTCCCCTGAATTGAGAAGGTCTCTCATATATGCCCTCTCTAATCCGGAAGACTTTTCTAAAGAAGTTACAAGTCAGCCGCCTCAGCCTCCTAAAATAGGGACTTTTTGTCTCTTCACAATCACTTTCGATGATGAAGATATGCAAGCTGAGACTCTCCAGCATAATCGGCCACTGTTTATCTCAGGTCTAGTTAATGAGACTAGTATCTCTAGAGTGATGATAGATGGAGGTTCGGCCATCAACATCCTCCCAAAAAGGATGTTGTCCAAGCTTGGTGTACAAATAAGCCAGCTTTATGAAAGCAACCTGATCACCCAAGGCTTCAACTAAAACGAGCAAAAGCCCATGAGCATGATCAACCTCAAAACTAGGTTTGGGGATATTGCTGAAACTACAATGTTTTTGGTGATCGATGTTGATACATCGTATAATGCCTTATAGGGGCGTCAATGGATGCATAATCATCTGGTTGTGCCATCCATTTATCATCAATGCCTTAAATACTCTCAAGGGAACAGGCAAGCAAGGATCGATGCTGATGATGATCCTTTCATTGATGCAGAGGCATATTATGCAGATACGCGTTTCTATGTCAAAAGTTTCCAAAGAAGCATTCAATAGAAGCCCAAAGGGGAGAAGGTTGAAAGTGGCCCGAAAAGCAATCATGGACCTGCTCAAACTGCAGTTCTAAAAAGGGTGTTCAAATATACCCCAAAGTTCTAAAGAAAAAGATAACCTACCCTAGCTTTGGTCGAATCATCCCAAAAGCCGGAAAATGATAAATCAGCAGATCCCTTCCAGATTTGTGAGGTTGAACAAGTTGACCCTCTTCAAGCTCTGAAAGGCGATCATCTAGTCCCTTTGAGGAAGATGAACTGTACAATAGTAGAAACTACCTCCAGTCTTACTGTCTCTGTCAAGAAAAGAGGACAAAAGCCGATACTCTTCAATTCCCTAGGTGCATATGACATGATGAACTCCTCATGGACCAATGAAAAAAGCAAGATCACCAATCCTTATAGGAAGAAGATAAACTTTGGTAAAAAGACTACCAAGCTCCTCAAAGACCAAGGGTTTGATCCTGAAGAAGGAGAGCAACTCAAAGGAACTCTCCTACGAGCTTATGAAGCCATGCTTAAAATGGAGCAATATAAAGCCCTGGATATTGGTAACTATGTTGATACAGATACGCCAGAAATTGGTATAATCTCCTAGTCTTTGTATTTGGAGGAAATCACAACCAGACCATAAATATGATCATGGTCAGGGAAGAACCCATATCAGAAGAAGTCTCCATGTGTTGAGCAGCACATCAAGATATGATTGATGGCCTGGCTAAGATCAGTTTTGGTGCATAGCAGAAATGGCTAACAGTGGAAGTCATTCCTAGTGTCATTATTCCATCTAGAAGAACATGAGAAAAGCCCATCGTTTTTCACCCCGCAGGGCAAGCAGGCAAAGCCACCTCCCAGAATAACAGAAGAGACAAAAGAATGAACCCTTACCAAAGGAAGCCTATGTTTAATCCAGCGATCAAGAAAATACTTGAGAAACATGGATTTAATACTGAAGAAGAAAAGCAAGTTGAATATGAAATTATGCCAGCATTCAGGACTTTGGCTACTTATAAGCAGGTTAGCTCCAACTTAGGAAAATCTGAGTTAGGAAGTTCTGATCCTCCATTAAATGAAGACCTGGTCTGGACCATAAATACTATTACGGTAGATGAAGACTCCTCTTCAGGAGAAGAAATGATCATGGAAGAACCACCGGAAGAAACCAAATTCCGTTCGACTCATCTAGAATTTAAAGTAGGAGGCCAAGCAAGAGTTGACAACCTTCTTAAGTTAACCTTGGTTAAGAACAAGACCCAAGGCCAACATTCGTCAGTGCTTCCTCTCTCTGAAATAGAAAAAGAGGAATATCTTTACCTCCTAAAAGAGTACAAAGATGTCTTTGCCTGGAACTATACAGAAATGTGTGGCTTAGATCCAAAACCTCATCTCATAATTTGAGAAGATGTCAAGCCAATTAAGTAGGTACAAAGACGAGCTAACTCATAACTGGTTGCTCAAATTGAAGCTAAGGTAGATAAACTGTAGCACCCCGGACTTTTTCATCCTTAATGAATAGCACCTTCGTAGCTAATTGGCCATTTTTGTAGTCTAATTAATAAATAAGGGAGAAATCAAAATTTCCGAAACGTCAGAAATGTGTGTTTTCGAAAGACGAACCCAACGCAAGTTGAATCGTCGAAATCCGACGAGCGAGTCAAAAGATATGGTCAAAACAGTCCAGACATACAGAGAACCGATCGCTCGGTCCAGTCAGCGATTGATCGGTCCATAACCGATCGATCGGTAGCTATCGCGCGGTCAAAAATTTTGTATGGGGAAATTTTCCAGAGAGTGAGTTTTTGACCGGTCGATCGGTCATAAACACCGATCGCTCGGTAGGCAACCGATCGATCGGTCATAACCACCGATCGCTCGGTCCTCGCGTTTTACAGAATTTTCACTAAGGGCATTTTCGGCATTCGGGTGTTATACCCTTTCTTATATAGGATTGCCCGAGCCTTTAGGGCTCATTCTCAACCCTTAGAGTCTTTTGAGAGATAGAGAGAAAGGAGAAGGTTTTCCAAAATCTAGGGTTTCCATTTTGAAGAGGAATCAAAGGGGTTTGAGACCCTAGATCATCCTCAAGTCTATTTTCTCCAAGTCTCGGCTCAAGCTCGTGTGGGGCACTCTCCTCAAGCTAGGGCAGCAACTCACGGTCGTTTTGGAAAGGGGGATTTCTTCCTCACTTGATCAAGGTCGGTGCTTTTTACTACCCTCCTAGTTATAACCTCTCCTTTCCTTATTTCTTCTTGTTTTCCTTCATATATATATATATATTATGAGATGGGTGGTACGTATGGTAAATGGAGATGGATGTTGGCGAATGGATGCCGTGTGGATGATGTAATGAAAGAATGGGGAAGGGCATTGTACTAATAATAAACATACAAGTGTGATGTGAGTATAACCCACCTAGAAAAGCATGTTGTAGGGTTAATAAATAATGAATGTACCATGTTTGATGAAATGCCAAGGTGATTAAAATGAATGATAAATTAAGAAAATGCATGTTTAAGGTTTATGGAAATTGCTAGGGTTATGATAGTGTGATTGTTCGCTTTCCCTAAATGATACCAATATTAAATTGCCCAAATCATTGATGTTATGTGTTATGAATTACTCAAATGCCATATTTAATTCCAAATGCAAGTATGCACACGACCTCACGAGCATGCATACATGACATGATTTACCGAGGTTTTCAAGAATGGGATTTAGAGGTGGGGCATATCGTACGATATGTTTTGCCTCGCTTTTGGCAAGGACAAGACAATCATGCATTTTCATAAGAAGGGTCTCCCTTCCCTCGCAAGTGCATACATAACATAAGAAGGGCCTCCCTTCCCTCGCAAGTACATCTCACAAGGACATCTCACAAGTGAAAGGACATGACATGAGCATTTAGGAAGAAGGGTCTCCCTTCCCTCACAAGTAGTTTACTTTTCCAAGCAAGCATGACATGGCATGACAAGCATAATCATTCTAGGAAGAAGGGTCTCCCTTCCCTCACAAGTAGTTTACTTTCCAAGCAAGCATGACATGGCATGACACGCATGATATGACAAGATAAGACAAACATGACAAGTTTCAAGCACGGAAATGGTATTTCCAATCAAGTCAAGTGCACGATGTTTTCAAGGGTTTTATCAGTCTTTCTGAATGCAAGCATGAATACAAATTGCCTTACTTCCTTGTTTGATATAAATTGTTCCTGTTCTATATATGCAACTTGCTTCCTACTTTATTTATGCTATCTGTATACTATGACTGTTGGTTAGTATTTAGTACCCGCTGAGTATTCCATGCTCAGCCGTACTTCTTATGTCGGCAGGTTCTGAGGGAGCTGCTGCTCCATTTGATGTTTGTGCTCCTGGTCCATGGGTGGAGGAGGAGTACGTCGAGGAACCTTTGGAGGAACCTCCCGTAGAGGGTTATCAGTAGGTGGTGTTAGATTCTAAGTGGTTTAGCTGTGGGTGAGCATGAGTGATTATATCCATGTATTTTGGCGGGCATGTCCGCACTTTCTTCGTTTTGTTTTCTTTTGTATTAAACTTGGACCATGTGTATATATACTTAGAGGTTTGTTAAACTTCCGTTGTGTTTTATAGTTATGCTTCCGCTGTTATCCTTTATTGTACATGTTCTGTGGGTTTTGCAGGTTGGTTCGTCAAGTAAGTCATGTAAGTCATGATTAAGTCGTCCAAGATTCACTCTAACTCCTAGGGTGGGTTTTGGGTCGCGACATAAACTCCTCAAAGCTAAATTCATAAGAGATGTTTAGTACCCTACTTGGCTTGCCAACATTGTTCCCGTAAAGAAGAAGAACGGACAGATCTGAGTTTACATAAATTCTGGGATTTAAATGAAGTCTATCCCAAGGACGACTTCCCTTTACCCACCACATAAAAGATCGTCGATGCCACAACCGGCTTCGAAGCCCTATCCTTCATGGACGGATACTCCGATTACAACCAAATCAAGATGGCTCTAAAAGATGAAGAACTGATAGCCTTCCACACCCCTAAGGGAGTGTTCTGCTACAAAGTCATGTCATTCGGTCTCAAAAATGCTGGGGCAACCTATCAAAGGGCCATGACTGTCATATTTGGGGATATTCTCTATGACAAATTTGAATGCTATGTCGATGACTTGGTTGTCAAAACAAGGCAACAAAGTAATCATTTGGATGATCTTCGAGAAATTCAAACCTAGCCTACCTCAGCCGAACCTCTGTCCGAATCTCGATTCAAACCCTGGTTCAAACCCCACTTACCTTAGTCGAGCCTCTGTCCGAATCTCGGTTCAAACCCTGGTTCAAAACCCACTCACTTAGTTGAACCTCTAGTTCAAACCCTAACCTAACCAAATGCTCCTTGACATGAGCTAAAACTATCTAGATGCTCCCCGGTAAGAGCTTAAAAGGCCCAAGCACTCCTGAATAGGAGCTCAAACCATTCAAAAACACCCTAACATCTAAAGACAAATCTCAGCCTATCAAACACTCAACAAATCAAACCATTAACTACCCTCGGGAACTACATGTAGCTTGATTCCACCAACAATGGATACGTAGGCAACCTTGATCGGGTTCAGCTCACCTAGGATAGAGCCTATGCCTTATCCCTATTTATTTTAACATGTACATTATTGTTCATATAATATCTATCAAGCATATATATGAAATACAAGTGTCTCTTATGGTTTCCCCCACTTTAATTCAGACTTAGGGAGTAGGTAACCATCTTTGGATGGGAGTTTAGGAGTGCCTAACACCTTCCCCTAACTCAAATAAATCCTTACTTTGAACTCTATTTTCAGACTAATGCCTTATCCAACCTTTTAAGGGACCCTATTTACCCTTACAATTTAAAAAGGTGGCGACTCTCTTTTTTACATTTTTAGCACTATTCCTCCTCAGGTTCAATCCGAATAGGGAGTGGGGGTTAAAATCTCGGGTCTACAGCTTGGCGACTGTAGAACCCCGGACCTTAATTTTATAGTGCTATGAATAGTGTGTGAATAGTGCTTTTGCACTAGGTATGTAAAGGTCAAGGACTTTCATTTGACCTTGGTGTTGGTTTAAATGGGAATAAGGTATCTCATTTAAAATGAGTGTTATGGTATTTTTTTTGGTGTATGAAACATATGAATGAGGTATGTGTGTGTTTGTGACCCAAAACACAAGTATGAAATACTCTAAGTCTCAAAGAAGGTGGATATCTTAACATACCATCAACTTTGCGGATCTCTAGTTTCGTCGTCAATTATCAAAATCAAGTGATTATTAAACCATTGGAAATGTATCGAAACCCTCTTTAAAGTTCATGTTTATCACTTTTCGAGATTAGGACTAGAAGTTAAGTCAAATGTGGGAGTTCTGGAAACTGGTCTGCTGAGATTTCCTAGAATAGTTTGGACTAGTCCACTTGTGGGCTCATTTTGACCCTTTAAAACTCAGAATTGGGCTTTGTGCAAAACATAAAAGTTGTTCCCCTTTGAATGTAGAATCCAACGCAAGTTGAATCGTCAAAATCCGATCACCGAGTCAAAAGTATGGTTGAAATACTACAACGGGAAAAATGGAAAAAAAATCAACAAGGATGGATAGATCTAGTTTGTGACCGATCTATCCATGCACTGATGGATCTATCCGTCCCCATGACCCATAGACCCATGAAGCAAATTTTTGTATGGGCTTTTTACACAGTGAGGGTGTTTTTGATGGATCTATCAGTGCTCACGACCGATAGATCTGTGGTGCTTGATTTTTCCTTGTAACCGACTCCTTTGAGATATTTTAGGGGTCTAAGGGTCTTTTGCCAAACCCCCTTGGTAAATATAAGCCCACATTTCGTGGCTTAGGGTTACCAAAACCCTGGAAAGAGTTTTTGGGAGAAATTTGAGAGAAAAGAGAGAGAAGAACTTGGGTGTTCTTGAGTGTTCTTGTTTGAGTTTCAACAACAAAGGAGGAGCTTCCTTCTTGCCTCTTCGCAGTATTCCAAGCTAGTAAACCGTAGGGATCCGGTTTGTTTGAAAGGTAGATACACTCTATTACCTACCATGTGTTATTCTTTTCAATAAAACCATATTTAAAGTAAGTTATTAGATGGTTTGGATGATGATTTGTACATGGGATGTAAACTATCACTACTATTGATTTTCTATGCATATGATGCTATGTTTACAAGCTTTCTAAGTCCACCATGATATTCACAAGTATTATATGCACTCTATGTTCACAAGTCTAGCATGTTGTTCACAAGTCTCACATGAATTGATGATTTCTCACGAGAAAGGTATTTCATAAAGTTCATAAGCAAGGTTTTTCTAAAAGAAATCTCACCAGCTCACAAGATTTGATAAGGCCAAACTATGGGTTGGTGCTCTAAGATCGTTTCAAAGCTCACAAGGAATCCTATTATACATGGACTCACAAGTTTACAAGAAATCATGCATACTCAGATCTCGCAAGCTCACAAGGAATCCCAATTCTCACAAGAATTCATAAGAACTCACAAGAACATGATTATCACATGACCTCACAAGATTTACTTGGTTTTTGAATTCACACGAATACTGTTAAGAAAAGGGTTTTTGGAACTACTTTCACGTATGCTATATTCTAAGCTTTTGCATGTTCATGATATTACTCACTCTTAGCTAGTAGTTTGTATGTGATTGATTATTCCATGCTCAACCGAATTATTGACTGTCGGCAGGTGCACGCGTTCCATTCGATGTCTATGGTTCGGATCCTTGGATAGAGGAGTACTACGAGCCGGAGCCTTCCATGGATCACTACCAGGATGAGGGAGTACTAGATAGGCGTCCCGACTTTGACTTTTGTTGAGTGAGCTAGGAAGAGAGATATTTGTATGTGTTGAGAGTGGGACTTGTCCAATCCATCTTTTGGATATGCTATGTCGGTTCAGACTTGAACCTAACGATAGGAATATTTTTATAAACTGTTTCTGTATTTGCTTCCGTTATGTGTTATGATTTGTGTACTCTGACAGGTTGATACGTATGCCTTATGTGTCATACGAGATGTATGATACGGTGGTCATGAACTAAAGTATCCCTAACTCGTAGGGGGTATTTTGGGTAGCGACAGCGACTCTGCTGGGGACTCTGGTTTTGCAAACCAGTATTTAAGCCAAAACCTAAGTCTGACCTGAACAAGGGAAACCATATCAGAAACTTTTAATTACATCTATATGTTGCTAATTTTACTAATCTGCACATATACTAACTTATGCTTCTATCATTCATCGAATCTTGAACATTTGTTTGTCAACTTAGCAACATGCCTAGGGTTTCATTTTTATTCATTGCTTGATTTTGATTGATGCATTCATATTCGTTGCATAATAGAATAAAAACTCTTCACCTATCTAGCTAGATCCGGTAAGCTTACAATCGAGGGATGGTTATCCTCGATGTTGGAGCCCAAAGATCTGTGGAAAGTACTATTTGTAGACCGAGGGATGGTTATCTCCAATAAACGCGATAGGTCTTTCTCGCTTGCACCAATCGTCCCTTTTCAGGTATATTCTATACCGGGGAGTCGCATATATGGTCAAGTGTTCCTCAAACTTTTAGACAAAAACCTTGCATACACCAACATAAGCATACAAATTATAGATCTTTGTTTGGGCCTAAACCAAGAACACCCATCAGGAGGGACTACCTTATCCCTATTCTGCTACTAGTTTAAGCCGCTCCTACATCATTTGTTCAGGTATAGGGACAATCTTATTCCTATACTTAACCATTTTCGAAGCTTGTGTGAGCCTGCATTGCTAGATAGGTCTAACCCTAATCCATTCTTTAGCTAGCTTAATCATGTGAGGTTTAAAAGCTTAGATTCTAAAACGAATCATATGGAGAATCCATTGATTCATTTTGATCTTGACCGAATGAGCTTTGGTTCCCTACAACCCAGATAAATAAAATGGACCTCTGTGCACTCATCTCATTAGATCACACATTGAGCTGACTCATCCCTTGCCTGAGTATACATACTCAGTTCATTCACTTCAATTTATTAGATTCATTTCTTTCATCTAATTCAATTCAAATTCATTTATTTCATTTGTGTGTATCAACACCATTCAACATGCTAACAATTCAAATTATATGCATTAGTCTTAGGAGTTTCCATCCATCATTTTTGTGCATACTTATATTCATGACAAGACAAGGGGCAGCGTCCCATATCAAAACATCCTCCATTAGATCATATGTGTGTAGCATCACTACTTTCATCATTGTCTTGATTCAATTTTCATTTAACATCTTGACCGTCATCTGACTCATCTATACATACCCCTTATTACCACCCAGTTCATTGCACCTTGAGCGAAAGCAGTACTAAGCTATCTGCCATCTTCGAGATGACTCCAGTAAGCACGAGATTGACTGATCTAGAATAGCAAGTTGTCGAAGGTGTGGAAACCGACCCTAAAAGCCCAGTATCACCTCAACATGTACTACAGCAAATCCCTGATTTAGAGGCGAGGGTATTTGGAACTGAACAAGGCATCCTAGAAATGAAAAGGATCATGCAGGATATCTTGAATGTCGTGAATAGGGAACAACCATCCTCTTCTATCCCGATTGCTGAACCACTCACCTTAAACCAATCAAACCCACCATCTCACAACCCATCACCTTCAAATCCACCCTCTCACAACCCATCACCTCCAAATCCACCATCTCACAACCCACTACTTCCAAATCCACCATCTCACAACCCATCACCTTCAAACCGACCATCTCACATTCAGTTATCCTTGAACCAACCATTCTTCAACATCTCGCCACCATGCATTGACCAGTATGAGGAGGAGGAGGAAAGGATTGCCTAGAATACAGAGCAGCCAGGCATATCAACCAGCTTGGCTCATACTTCAGACTTCTACAAGGACATGATTGAAAGGTTCGAAAAATTGGTGAAAAGGGCCCAGGTGTCCTACAACTTAGCATCCACTGACTTTTGAGATATGTGTTTGCATCCGGGGATTTAATTGCCTTGAGACTTCAAAATGCTCGAATTTTGAGAAATACAACGAAAAAGGATGCCCAGAGACACACCTAAAAGTTTACTGCGGAGAACTATTCCAGTTAGAGCATGGTGACAAGCTACTGGTGCAGCTATTTCAAAGAAGTTTGAAGGGACCAGCCCTACAGTGGTTCACCAAGGTTGACCCAACTAAGGTCCGCACATGGGAAGGCCTCTATGAGGCGTTTGTTGCTCAATACTCCTACAACATTGACTTGGTCCAACATAGAGCAGATCTAGAGAGAATGACTCAAAGAGAGAATGAATCCTTTATCGAATATTCTATTCGATGGAGGAAAAATGCTAGAAAGATGAACACTCCTCTGCCTGAGGATGAGTTGGTGACCAAGTTCCTCTGCACACTCAAGCATCCATTCAAGACTCTGCTAGCAGCCCAACCTATTTCTAATTTTAGCATTATGGCCAAATGTGGGGCCAGGATTGAGGCTACAATGGGAGACGTGGGAGCAGTTGACATATTCTCAGGATCTAAGGGGGCGTCATCCTCTAGTCGTCCTCAATCACCGCGAAGAGATACACGGAGAAGAGAGGATGAGGTGCAAATGGTGACAACAATGCCTATCCATATTCCCCATTTATCCCAGCAATCCCGACAACCCGAGCAGACTCAGCAATAGCTTCCCTCGTAGTAGATGACATTTGAGCAGAAAAAGAGAAGAGTCTTCTCGCTCATACCATATACCATGACGCAACTCCTCCCTTATCTACTAGATAAGAAATTGTTCATGTTGAGGGAACCTAAGCCGCCACCAGTCATGCTGCCAAGAACATACAGAGCCGACCAACTTTGTGGGTATTATCAAATCCCGGGGCATTCTACTGATATGTGTTTTTATCTGAAGCACGCAATCCAAGACCTGCTTGAAACGGGAATGATCCAGTTTGAACCAGGAAACACCGACATCAACTAGGCCCCTCTCCCTAATCATGCACCAGCAGGAAACCGAGGAGCACTAGCCTAAGCCACTTTATAGCCGACTTTGAGCAGTCTCACCAGTTTTTTGTCTTTTTGGTTTATTTCTTAATTTCTCTTTTTGCAAATGGCCATAATGGCCCAAATCGAAGTCTTCCCAGTCAGTTAACATATTGGCCAGTGGTCACCTATCTTTATTTTCTGCAATTGAGTCTATACATCCTTTCATACTCTAATGAAATTTCTCACTTTTGTTAAATATCTCGTGCTTATTATTCCGAGATGCCTAGTTTTAGGAACTGAACTAGATTTTGAGCCCGTAAAGGGCAATTGCATGATCATCGGGTAAGTAACCTAAAAACTAATGACCCTCTCATGAATTAGAAAGGTACTCTGCTCCTTAAAGATTTCAAGGAAAACTACCAATTCATCAAAAGACAAGAAGCAAAGGAGCGACTAAGACCTCCCTGAGCTATCAAGCATCAAACATATTTGAATAAGGATAATGCAATGACCACATATGCTCTTGACCAATCAAAGAAAGGATAGGAGGCCATCCTTGGTTAAATCTTAAAATCTCCTTTGTACCCATGCAATAACATATGCTAGTTAGCCCATTGAGCCTAATAGCCTTTCTTTTTTAAACCCATACACTGGAGCACCCTATGAATGACAAATCAGTAGAGTAGAATCCAACCAATCAAAAGAAAAGCTTATTTCGAACTACTGCATGACCTGATTCCGCTGATCGTGGATACGTAGGCAAAGTAAAAAAGGTTCGATCACATTATGGCAACTTCTGATCAATACCAGACAACTATCTCTATACATAGCACAAAGAGTCGACAAAAAAAAAAGAGCAAAGAAAAAAAAGAGCGAAAATAGAAAATCTCCAAAATGATGAAGAGAAGCCAACTGGTTCCATCTCTGTATACAACATCAAACAAACATTTTAGGGTGTCCTACCCTATAAGCAAATTTTGAGCCTCAATCGTTTCTACCCCTGCTATGTTTCATCCTAGTAACTAAGCCCTCCTTGATCTTTGAAAGGTCTTGAGCATCAATGTTCAGAAGCATTAATCTCTACCATTTTACCAGGCAATGACGGGAGATGACAGATCAGCTTATCAAAAATCACAGGCCTAGTGAAAACCAGAAATGACACTAAGGTGCAAAAATTATGCGAGCCCAGTCCTAACATTATTTTCATGGGTAAAAAAGGGAACAAATTAATCAATTACATAGGCATGAGTGAAAATCAGAAATGGCCTCATTGCACAAAAATTTTGCGACCTCAAGACTTGGTCATTCTAAGGGTAAAAAAGGGATAAAGACAAATTTCTGTTTTCACGGACTTAGTATGGAATTATAAATCCTACTAGAGTGCAAAAATAATGTGAACCCAGTCTTGGTGAAACCTGTTAAGGACCAGAGGCAAAAAGGGAAAATCAAAGTTCAAGCTTTCAGTAACATACAATCAAGCTCCACCAACTTATGTCGATCTGTTAGTCTGTCAAGTCATTCTGTCAATCTATCACCAAGACATCGGTCTGTCATGTCAAGTCAGTCAGTCAGAGTCGTGTCCTCGTGCAAGTCAGCTCAAACTTGGCTAATCCTTTCGGTGGTGCATCGGTTCTCTTGAACTTGAGATTAGTTCAAACAAATTATCCTGCCAGATTATTTTAGTTGGTCAAACCTAGGCATAATCTCAGTGCAGTATTGATACATAAAGGAGAGGGTAGATATCAGATAGAGGCTCAGGGTCATGCTCTTCTCTCGCCCCTCATACCCCATCATTCATTTCATTTCCTTGCTTATGGATAAACCACATGGCTATCCCCTTTCATGCATTTATATTTTGTTTGCTCATGAACTAGCCATGTGGCTATCTCCATTTATACATATATTGCATTCATTTGCTTACTTTGCATTCATTCTCAGTGAAGAAGGTTGTGTAACCAATCCTCACTAACCTTATAATTTGCTTTCTCATGGGTTAGCAGTGTGGCTTTCCTCATTCATACATCTTGCTTGTAAAATGGAACAACCGCGTGGCTATCTCCATTCATCATATACTTTGTTCGTGGACTAGCCGTGCGGCTATCTCCACTAATACATCTGCTTGCTTACTTGTGCTGAAGTGATTGTGCGATCCCTTCAAATCTGACTTCATTCATCTTGCTGGCATCTTACCCGATGAGGCAACCATGTGGTTATCAGCACCATGGCATAGTAATCGGTGGGACAACCGTGTGGTTGTCTGTACCATGACATAGTACCCAGTGGGGCAACCGTGCGGTTGTCAGCACTAATTGGCATCTTACCCATTTTTTTGAAGGAGTAACTGAACGGTTGTCTGATCGACCTTAAATTACGACCTCTCGTGAAGCTGGTTGTGTAACTAACCTTCACTCATTTGTATCTTTCACCACATGTTCACATTTCACTGCATATCACTGCATTACTTGCTCACACTTAAAGGAGTAAATGACACGGTTGTCCGATCGACCATCAGTTGCGGCCTTTTGTGAAGTCGGTCTTGCACTCTTCACACACTTCACTACATTACTTGCTCACTCTTAAAGGATGGTTGTCTGATCGACCATCAGTTGCGGCCTCTTGTGAAACCAGTCTTGTACACTTCACAAACATCACTACATTACTTGCTCACTCTTAAAAGAGTAACTAACATGGTTGTCTAATCGATCATCAGTTGCGGCCTCTTGTGAAACAAGTCTTGTACACTTCACCGCACTGCACGACATTACTTGCTCACTCTTAAAGGAGTAACTGACACGGTTATTTGATCAACCATCAGCTGTGGCCTCTTGTGAAGCTAGTCTTGCACCCTTCACCTCACTGCACTACATTACTTGATCACTCTTCAAGGAGTAACTGAAACAGTTGTCTGATCAACCATCAGTTGCGGCCTCTTGTGAAGCCAGTTTTACAACAATCGTCATTCACTTGCATCTCACTCACTTGCATCTTGCACCCCGCTATTTGGTTGTGTGATCGATTAGTAAGCAGCTTTATACCATCAACTTCTCAATCCCCAACAATTACCAACTTGGCACAAACACACCCTTTCAGTCGTCACTCTTCAGTCATCCAACCCAGGGCAAGCAGTCTAAGTAGAAATTCACTTTCTCCTCTATCTGTTCTCAGGTTTTCCACACATATGCGTGCAAAATTGAAGCGTTATCAGCTTTTGTCATTCACGTGCCCGCATCCTCCGACAAAGCGGGGCAACTATAAACATCCAAATTTTGCACCCTCCTAATCTCTTTTAGTACCCTTAAAAACCCTTACAAAAACTGTAGAACCCTGAATTCTTGTTTCACTAAGTGGTGAATAGTGTTCAAGGTAGTCTTGTAAATTAGTGGTTGTTATACTAATGGAAAGGTTTAGATAATTGGCGTGAAGGTTTTAATAGGTTTATATATGCTTAAGGAGTATGTATTAAGCATTAAAGAATATTAGAATTTGATTGGGGGAAGATTCAAGTAGTGGAAACAAGGTTTTACAGCAAAATAGGGGATCACCGATCGCTCGGTGCTATCCTCCGATCGACCGATCCACTACCGATCGATTGGTAGCTATCGACTGGTTAACTTTTTTGTATGGGAAAAAATTTCAGAGAGGGTGTTTTCAACCGATCTCTCGGTTGAAACCACCGATCGACCGGTAAGCCACCAATCGCTCGGTCTGTACCACTTACGCAGATTTTCTTCATTAAGGGTGTTTAAGACTTTAGCCACCACCCTTTGCCTATATAAACGCTGGGTTCGTGCCTTAGGGTTTCATAAACCCTTTGTGCATTGTTTTTGAGAGATTTTGAGAGGGAGAAGAAGGAGAGGAGCTAGGTGGTTGCTCAAGCTTGAAGGAGAGAACAAGTTCTTCCTTCTTTTGGTGTTTCTCAACCAAGAACTCAAGGTTCTTGCTTGTTCAATCTTTTGGAATCAAAGTCTTTGATTTCATCAAGGTTGATACACTCTACTACTAATCTTGCAATACTACTAAGTTACTAAATATGGTTCTTCTTAAGCTCTTTTATGCATATCTCTTGATTAGTATGGTGTGAAAGGATATTGTTTGTATACTTGGGTGTAAGATATCACTATTATGCCTCCAATGTGTTTGTGTAAATGCCTCTAAGGGTTTTTGGGTGTTTTAGACATGTTATTCTTCTCATATGCTCATATGCTCGCATGTCTCGCATGAACCGATGTTTCCCTTGGATTTCTCAAAGTAATGAAAAAGGGTTTTCAATGATGACTCACAAGAAATGACTCTAAGCAACTCTATGATTTCTCTAAGATTGGTTCACAAGCTCTAAGGATCATACCAAACTCACAAGAACTCTATGATAAGCTCTAAGATCATCTCACAAGCTCTAAGGATCACAAATGAAATGCTCTAAGATCTCTATGGTATTGGCTCTATGGTTTTGCTTTATGCTCTATGTCTCTAGATCATAAATGACTCTAAGTAACTCCATAAACTCACAAGAACTCATAAGGCTATGATTATCGCATGACTCACACGGTTATGGTTTTGGTTTCAGATTTCGGATTTCATCACATATGCTATACATGGTTTCTACGCTTTGATATGCTTTAAGGATTTCAGTCATCCATGCTTTGTATGCTCAATGCTATATTGCTTTATTGTTATTAGTTTGTATACGCTGAGTATTCCACGCTCAGTCGATATTTGTTATCATCGACAGGTGCTCGGGCTCCGTTTGATCTATGTGGCACCGAACCTTGGGTAGAGGAAGAGTACTTCGACCCAGAGCCTTCCATGGACCACTACCAGGACGATGGTTCAGTAGATAGGTGTCGAGACTTCGATTTCTGTTGATCGCTTTAGGAAGATATACTATGTTTTGTTATGTGAGAGTGGGACTTGTCCACTCCACCTTTTGGATTCTCACACACATATTTTTGGTTGGTTCCTACTTGGACCAAGTTATAGGAGTAATTACTTTACTTCCTCTATGTTTAGTGTTTTTGTTTCCACTGTGCATTGTATATCGTTTCTGCTATGTATGTTCAGGTACTCTGACAGGTTTCCATGTGTGCCTTATGTATCATATCGGAGGTATGATACGGCGGTCACGAGTCAAAGTATTCCTAACTCCTAAGGGGTATTTTAGGTCGCGACAAAAACCCTCTTTTAAAACCTTCTTCCCACATGCTTCGATTTTCAAAAACGGCCCAAAGGTATAAAATGACGAAAATGCCCCTAGGGTGAAAAATGACAAAAACACCCCTAAAAAAGTGCTAAAAAGTTATCATTTTGTCCAAAATTATTTTACAATTTTTTTGAGAAATTTTGGCTATTTTTGGGATTAAATTGGACTTAAAACAGTAGAAAATGACCAAAATGCCCCGGGAGAGTAAAATGACCAAAATGCTCCTGAAAGGTACTGAAAAATTCATGTTTTATCTAAAATATTTTTTTGGATCTTATCAGTTCAATTTTGACTAAAAACGGAAAAACGGCTTTTTGGCGAATCGGAGCGCGACACGTGGTGAGTCAAAGTCAACAAAATAAAAAATAAAAAAATGATTTTTGGCCCCTCAATAGGGGCGCTGCTTCAAACATCGACCCTCTAAGGGGCCTGTTCTTTTTGGGCATGTCGGCAGGCTATTTTGCGAAACATGGCTAGGGGCACTACTTCAAACAGCTCCCCCCCAGTTTCAGCCCGTTTTGCCGCCCTACTGTTCACTACCGCCTTGCTTTTCGGGGTTGTTATCCAAATAGGGGCGCTACTTGAAGTAGCGTCCCCCCATTTTGAAAAACTATAAATACCCCCCACCCCATTCCTTCATTTTTCATTCATTCCACTTCCTCTCTTCTCTCTCCTCTTTCAAAACTTTTTCTTTAGCTTTTGGCAATCCCGGGAGTTTGATTTCGAAGAATCATTCTCAGGATCACTTATTTCAGAGACCCTTTTGGGTTTCCCAGAAGGTAAAATATCGCCAAACTCTGACTTTTGCTTAGTTTTTTTTATTAGTTTTAATTACTTTATTTTTTTAAAATACTTAGACTGCTTGCTTAGCTTACCCTAGTCGAACCCCTACCTGAACTTCGGTTCATACTTACCCTGTCTTGTCGAACCCCTGCCCGAACTTCGGTTCATACTTACCCTGTCTTGTCGAACCCCTGCTCGAACTTCGGTTCATACTTACCCTGCCGTCGAATCTCTACCTGAACTCGGTTCAAACTTAGCCTACCTTAGTCAAACCTTTGCCCGAACTTCGGTTCAAACTTAGTCTACCCTGTCGAACCTCTGCCCGAACTTCAGTTCAAACTTAGCGTACCCTCTCGAACCTCTACCCGAACTTCGGTTCAAACTTATCCTACCCTGTCGAACCTCTACTCGAGCTTCGGTTTAAATTTAGCCTACTCTATCGAACCTCTGTCCAAACCTGTAACGCCCCGAAATACCCCCTAGGAGTTTAGGGATATTTTAGGTGTCACACTGCGTACCTATGAAACCATCCTATAATGCGCAAGATAAAATACAGTACTAACAACGATAATCAGAGCGCGGAAGCTATCATATATGCGGAAGCGTAAACAAATTTTCATTTCTTCGGATGATCCAAAATAGTATTCCAAGTTAACATAAATACAAAACATGTCTAAGTCTAAGGTGGATAGGCCCACCTATCAAAATACACAAGACCCTCTCATACTCTCCCCTCAACAGTAGTCGAGGTATGGCCACGCATCGAGGTCTCGATCCGCCTGAGACTGTAATGGAATAGCCGGCTCTCTCTCCTCTATATACTCTTCCTCGACCCAAGGCTCCGGGTCGAGGGCTCCCTCAGTACCTGCCGACATGAAAGTACGGCTGAGCATGGAATACTCAGCGAGTACAAGCTACTAGCAGACCATAACAATAATAAAACACACAGCAGTAATATCATACAAGCAGTAATAGAAACATCACAAAGAAACAGTATAGGGCATGACACAATACAAGCATCCTGACGTGCGTACATGAATGCGAAAACGCCGATAAAACTCATGCTTGAAAACCCCTGTCATGTCCCGGTATGCCTCGTAGAAATCATGTATGCGTGAATGCATGAATGCATGATCATCATCTTGTAAACTTTCATCTTGTAACTTGTGAGCCAGAGGCTAGCACCGGAATCTCCCTGGGCTGCCAACCTCCTTGATATGCAATGCACTTGTGAGCCAGAGGCTAGCACCCGAATGTCCCTGGGCTACCAACCTCCTTGATATGCAATGCACTTGTGAGCCAGAGGCTAGCACCCGAATCCTCCCTGGGCTACCAGCCTCCTTGACATGCAATATTTTCTTGTTGTTTATTATATGCACGTGCTCTTGAAATCACGGTTCATGCTATCATGCGTGCTTGTGTACGTGTCCATAGTGACAATCATGGTAATGGGAATAACCAAGATATGACATTATAATTCAATTCATGATATGAACATAGGTAACATAAGTAGTTTGCATAAAATTTGATCAATTTATCATTTATAAGAACGCATGCATAAAAACCCATTTTTATATTCTTCATTGAGATCATTTATTCGTAGTTTAGGTATTTTGTCAAACACTTTCATACATTATTCCTTAGTAGTTTATCTCCTTCTTTTAAATGCATATTTTCCATTCAATCACACAATGGTAAGTTTGTTATTTGTACTATGCCCATCTTCCATTTTCCAATCCACAACCCACACATCATACATCACACATTCGGCATCCAATCGCCGTATCCAACCTCCATCCAAGCATCCCTACCCTTTCTTTATCTTGTTTATATTTATTGTAGATGACACATTTTGCAAGGAATAAAACATACTAACAAGAATCATATTTCATAAGGAAAACCTAGATTTATTGCTAGGGTAAGTTAGTAGGGTGTACTAACCTTAGATCAAGGCTTGATCCTTGTTAGAAACCTTGATTGAAGCTCCAACTTGAAAGAAGAACACCTTTGGTTGAAGGAGACTTGAGTTGGGGAAGAAACCTCTTTCAAAACGTACGTGAGATGGCAGCCCTAGCTTGGAGAGTGGCTCCCACACGAGCTTGAGCCTTGAACTTTAAGCAAATCCAAGTTTGAGGACGACCTAGGATGGTCCACCCCTTTGATTTCTTCCTCAATACCAAACCCTAGGTTAGAGCTTTCTCCTCTTCTCTCTCTATCTCTCAAAATCCCTCAAATGTTGTAAGTGAGGCCTCAAAGGGTCGAGCAAACTCTTATGGGTAAGGGTTTAACACCCAAAAGACGAAAACGCCCTTACTGAAATTTCTGCAAAACGCGAAGACCGAGCGATCGGTGGTTATGACCGATCGATCGGTTGCCTACCGAGCGATCGGTGTTTATGACCGATCGACCGGTGAAAAACTCACTCTCTGGAAAATTTCCCCATACAAAATTTCTGACCGTGCGATAGCTACCGATCGATCGGTTATGGACCGATCGATCGCTGACTGGACCGAGCGATCGGTGCTCTGTATGTCTGGACTGTTTTGACCATATCTTTTGACTCGCTCGTCGGATTTCGACGATTCAACTTGCGTTGGATCCGTCTTTCGAAAACGAACATTTCTGACCTTTCGGAATTTCCAATTTCTCCCTTATTTATTAATTAGATTACAAAAACGGCCAATTAGCTACGAAGGTGCTATTCATTAAGGATGAAAAAGTCCGGGGTGCTACATTCTTCCCCCCTTACAAAAATTTCGTCCCCGAAATTTGGACGATACATACATGCACAAAATCAAAACAAAATTACAAGCCATATGCACAAGCCTATTCAAACAACTCGGGATACTTTGCTTTGACTTTGGCTTTACGCTCCCACGTGGCTTCTTCTCGTGCATGATGTTGCCATTGCACGAGGACTAGCGGAATAGTCTTGTTGCGAAGCACTTGATCTCTCCTATCCAAGATATGAACTGGCTTCTCAACTAAAGTGAGGTCCTCTCGGATCTCTATCGGATCAAGCTCGATGACATGAGAAGGATCCGAGATGTACTTCCGGAGCATAGAGACATGGAATACATTATGGACCGCCGCCATGTGAGCGGGAAAAGCAACATGGTAAGCCACCTCGCCAACTCGAGTAATGATCTCGAACGGACCCACATATCTCGGGCTAAGCTTGCCTCTCTTCCCGAATCGCATAACACCTTTGGTCCGTGAAATCCTTACAAACACAAAATCACCGACTCGGAATTCAAGATCCCTCCTTCGGTTGTCGGCATAGCTTTTCTGTCTATCTTGTGCGGTCTTTAACCTCCCCCGGATAAGCTTGACTCTATCCGCGGTTTGTTCAATTAACTATTGTTGTAAGCGAATTCCACCAAAGGTAGGTGATCTTCCCAACTTCCCTTGAAGTCTAGCATACATGCTCGGAGCATATCTTCAATAACCTGATTCACCCTCTCGGTTTGCCCGTCGGTCTGTGGGTGGAAAGCTGTGCTAAAGTCTAACCGGGAGCCCATTGCGCCTTGAAAACTTTTCCAAAATCTGGATGTGAATCTTGGGTCTCTATCCGACACAATACTCACTGGCACCCAGTGTAATCGGACTATTTCCTTGATGTATAGATCCGCTAACTGATTGGAGTTGAATGTAGTCCGGTATGGTAAGAAATGAGCGGACTTTGTGAGTCTATCAACAACTACCCATATAGCATCGGTCTTCCTAACCATCTTCGGCAATCCCACGATAAAGTCCATAGAGATATGTTCCCATTTCCACTCGGGAATAGGAAGAGACTGCAAAAGACCCGCCGGTCTCAAATGCTCCGCTTTCACCTGTTGGCACACCAAACACCGTGCCACATACTCCGCAACCTCCCTCTTCATGTTTCACCACCAAAAGTGACTCTTGAGGTTCCGATACATCTTTGTACCCCCAGGATGCACTGTGTACTTTGAACGGTGAGCTTCATCCATGATCTCTCTTCGAAGGTCTGCATTGGCTGGGACACAAAGTCTTCCCTTGAATGTAATAGCACCCCGGCTATTGAGAGAGAAGTCCGTACTACCCTTGGCAATTTCCTTGTCCCGAAAAACCAACAAGTCAGCATCCGTGGCCTGGTACTCCTGGATCAAATCTATAAGGTACGGCCGAACCGTAACATTTGCCAAAACAGGACTGCGGACAGAATCATTCACACTGATGTCTAGATTTTCCAAATCGTCTAACAGTCTCCATTCCCGCACCAACATGTGAGCCAACAACCCCGATGGTTTCCTACTCAAAGCGTCTGCCACCACATTTGCTTTTCCCGGGTGATATTGGATCGTGCACTCATAGTCTTTTAAGAACTCAATCCAACGCCGTTGTCGTAAGTTTAGCTCTTTTTGGGAAAAGAGATACTTGAGGCTCTTGTGGTCCGTGTACACATAGAACTCCACCCCGTACAGATAATGTCGCCAAATTTTAAGTGCAAACACAACCACCGCAAGCTCCAAGTCGTGAGTGGGGTAGTTCTTTTCATGCTCTTTCAACTACCTTGATGCATAGGCAATGACCTTCTTGTGTTGCATTAGGACACACCCGAGTCCAACATGCGAGGCATCACTGTACACCTCATACCCAAAAGGTCCAGATGGCACAGTAAGGACAGGGGCTGTGGTGAGGCGTTTCTTCAACTCTTGGAAACTTACTTCACATCGGTCACTCCAACTGAACTTTGCATTTTTCCTTGTCAAGTAGGTGAGAGGTGCAGCCAAACTGGAGAATCCCTCCACAAATCTCCGGTAGTAGCCTGCCAATCCGAGGAAACTACGTATCTCCGTGACGCTCTTGGGCCTCTCCCAACTCATGACTGCCTCAACCTTGGCTGGATCTACAGAAATGCCCTCGGCCGACACCACGTGTCCAAGAAATGCGATCTTCTCTAACCAGAACTCGCACTTACTCAATTTGGCATATAGCCTATGCTCTCTCAACATCTCCAGAGCAAGGCGGAGGTCTCGTGCGTGATCTTCCCGTGTCTGGGAATACACCAAAATGTCATCAATGAATACAATCACGCATCGATCCAAGTAAGATCGGAACACCCGGTTCATCAAATCCATGAATGCCGCCGGTGCATTCGTCAGCCCAAAAGGCATGACAAGGAACTCGTAATGCCCATACCAAGTCCTGAAAGCCGTCTTCGGAACATCTTCCGCCTTGATCCTTAATTGATAATACCCTGATCTAAGATCAATTTTGGAGAAGAATCTCGCTCCCTTCAGTTGGTCAAACAAGTCGTCTATCCTTGGCAAGGGATAACGATTCTTGATAGTTACCTTGTTCAACTGACGGTAGTCTATACACATCCTCATAGACCCATCCTTCTTCTTCACAAAGAGAACCGGAGCTCCCCACGGTGAGACACTTGGTTGGATGAAACCAAGTTGTTGTAACTCCTCAATCTGTTTCTTCAATTCTTCCAGCTCTATAGGGGCCATTCTATACGGTGCCCTTGAAATTGGAGCGGTGCACGGAGTAAGCTCTATAGCGAACTCAATCTCCCGATTCGGAGGTAACCCGGGAAGTTCATCCGGAAACACGTCCAAAAAATCACTCACGACCGGAATGGCCGAGGAGTTTTGTGCTTCTAGGTTTGCTATACTCAAGGCTGCGAGGCGAGCAAGGTCCCTCTCTCTTAATCCTCGGAAGTGAAAAGGCTTACCCCCTTCCGGCTTGAAATTCACCATCTTCTCAAAACACGCAACATGCCCGTGATGGTTTGACAACCAATCCATCCCTAAGATGACATCAAAATCCAAGTCTTGAAAATCTAGGACGATGAGATCTGCTAACAGTTCATTCTCCCCCACTTGAACCACACTATCCTTGAATATCTTGTCCGTATCAACTGACTTGCCGAGTGGAGTTACAATGGTCAACTCCTGCTTTAACGGAGTAGCCTCAGTCAAAAATCCCTTTGCGAAACTAGGCGACACAAAGGAGTGAGTGGATCCTGTATCGATCAACACTCGGGCGAGACACTCGTTCACTAACAAAGCGCCTGTGCGATTAAGTAGTTACTATTAGTAGATTTCAAACAACAACAAGCATTATATATAGGTAACCCTTAGTATAAATAATCACATAATAAACCATAGAAATTTTACACAACTTAGACTCTAGAATTTTTGCGTACCTTGCACGACATCGTCGGATGCACGTGCGTCTCTCTCGGATAAGGCAAAGACTCGGCCCTGTGTGGCTGGGCGAGGAGGCCGGGTAGACTGTGAGGCCCTCGAAGCCTGAGAAGAGCTAGGCTGAGATGTCTGCCTAACCGGGGGCCTGCTCCCTGAAGACTGGGTTGGCAATTGACGCCGGGGACAATCTCTGACCATGTGGCCTTGGTCATCACAATGAAAGCAACTTCCTGAAACTCTCCGGCATTCTCCCGCTGGATGCCTCCTCCCACAAAGAGTGCAAACATCATGCAAATAGGAGGACGGAGCATATCCCGTAGCCTGAGTAACTGCGGGGCGAGGAGCATATGAGGTAGCTGGGTGAAAAGCCGGTGGAGCAAAAGAGCGGGGAGCTTGTGGTACTGAATACATCCTCTGTGACTGAGCCGGCCCTGCAGACTGATACAAGCTCGTCCTTGCTCTTTTCTCCCCTGAACTACTCGACAGTCCTTTTTCCATTCCTCTCCTTTTGAAGAACTCCTCGGAGTTCGACTCGGCCAATAGTGCTTTATCAACAACTTCGGAATATGTCTCATGTCTAAACATCGAGACTCGGTCCTTGAGATAGGCCTTCAACCCCCTCTCGAATTTCCGGGCCTTCATAGCCTCGGTCGCTATCATGTGTGGAGCAAATCGAGATAGCTCCGAGAATTTGGCTTCATAAGCCGCTACGGACATATTACCTTGCTCCAAGGTAATGAATTCGACTTCCATCTTTTCTTTCATCCCGACTGGAAAGTACTTCTTGTTGAAAACCTCCAAGAATTCCTCCCAAGTCCAATCTTGACCTTGCCGGGTCGACTCTCGGGTCCGAAGTGCAGACTTCCACCAATGATCGGCCTCGCCTTCAAGCATAAAGGCGGCCCATGTGACCCTTTCCACTTCAGTAGGTGCTAATACCGAGAATATCTTCTCAAGTTGCCGGATCCAACCCTCGGCAACAAGTGGATCAATGCTTCCACAAAAAGTTGGAGGCCTCATCCTCCGAAAAGCTTCTATCCCGGCTTGGGCTCGGTTAGGAGGAGCCGGTATGAGTGCCGCATTAGGCGGAGTGGCCGGTTGCCTTGCCGCCAACATAGCCAAAGTCTCGGCTATGGATGCGAATGCTTGGGCAAAGTCGGGTTGATCATCACCCGATGGAGCATCACCTCCATTACCCCTCGTGTTGTACCCGCGACCCCGGGTATTGCGTCTCATGATTTCTCCTGAGAACGACAATACAACATGAGTCTAACTTGGATACGCATTTAGTACAATTTCGCAATTCACTTAATACATATTCATCAAGCACATTTAATAAGTACAACACAAATAATGTACACATGGTATATAACACAATAGCATAACATACAATCCGTGTTCCTAGCGTAGGACTCTATGTTCGGTTGAAGTTCAACCCATTTTGACTAAGACTAACTTGTTAGTCTATACTTGGAATACAACTCTCTAAGGTGATTCTAATACCTTGTTCAAACATCTAAGTGACCCTAGGGACTCTAATGCCTAGAGCTCTGATACCACTCTGTAACGCCCCGAAATACCCCCTAGGAGTTTAGGGATATTTTAGGTGTCACACTGCGTACCTATCAAACCATCCTGTAATGCACAAGATAAAATACAGTACTAACAACGATAATCAGAGCGCGGAAGCTATCATATATGCGGAAGCGTAAACAAATTTTCATTTCTTCGGATGATCCAAAATAGTATTCCAAGTTAACATAAATACAAAACATGTCTAAGTCTAAGGTGGACAGGCCCACCTATCAAAATATCAAAATACACAAGACCCTCTCATACTCTCCCCTCAACAGTAGTCGAGGTATGGCCACGCATCGAGGTCTCGGTCCGCCTGAGACTGTAATGGAATAGCCGGCTCTCTCTCCTCTATATACTCTTCCTCGACCCAAGGCTCTGGGTCGAGGGCTCCCTCAGTACCTGCCGACATGAAAGTACGGCTGAGCATGAAATACTCAGCGAGTACAAGCTACTAGCAGACCATAACAATAATAAAACACACAGCAGTAATATCATACAAGCAGTAATAGAAACATCACAAAGAAACAGTATAGGGCATGACACAATACAAGCATCCTGACGTGCGTACATGAATGCGAAAACGCCAATAAACTCATGCTTGAAAACCTCTGTCATGTCCCGGTATGCCTCGTAGAAATCATGTATGCGTGCATGCATGAATGCATGATCATCATCTTGTAAACTTCCATCTTGTAACTTGTGAGCCAGAGGCTAGCACCCGAATCTCCCTGGGCTGCCAACCTCCTTGATATGCAATGCACTTGTGAGCCAGAGGCTAGCACCCGAATGTCCCTGGGCTACCAACCTCCTTGATATGCAATGCACTTGTGAGCCAGAGGCTAGCACCCGAATCCTCCCTGGGCTACCAACCTCCTTGACATGCAATATTTTCTTGTTGTTTATTATATGCACGTGCTCTTGAAATCACGGTTCATGCTATCATGCGTGCTTGTGTACGTGTCCATAGTGACAATCATGATAATGGGAATAACCAAGATATGACATTATAATTCAATTCATGATATGAACATAGGTAACATAAGTAGTTTGCATAAAATTTGATCAATTTATCATTTATAAGAACGCATGCATAAAAACCCATTTCTATATTCTTCATTGAGATCATTTATTCGTAGTTTAGGTATTTTGTCAAACACTTTCATACATTATTCCTTAGTAGTTTATCTCCTTCTTTTAAATGCATATTTTCCATTCAATCACACAATGGTAAGTTTGTTATTTGTACTATGCCCATCCTCCATTTTCCAATCCACAACCCACACATCATACATCACACATTCGGCATCCAATCGCCGTATCCAACCTCCATCCAAGCATCCCTACCCTTTCTTTATCTTGTTTATATTTATTGTAGATGACACATTTTCCAAGGAATAAAACATACTAACAAGAATCATATTTCATAAGGAAAACCTAGATTTATTGCTAGGGTAAGTTAGTAGGGTGTACTAACCTTAGATCAAGACTTGATCCTTGTTAGAAACCTTGATTGAAGCTCCAACTTGAAAGAAGAACACCTTTGGTTGAAGGAGACTTGAGTTGGGGAAGAAACCTCTTTCAAAACGTATGTGAGATGGCTGCCCTAGCTTGGAGAGTGGCTCCCACACGAGCTTGAGCCTTGAACTTGAAGCAAATCCAAGTTTGAGGACGACCTAGGATGGTCCACCCCTTTGATTTCTTCCTCAATACCAAACCCTAGGTTAGAGCTTTCTCCTCTTCTCTCTCTATCTCTCAAAATCCCTCAAATGTTGTAAGTGAGGCCTCAAAGGGTCGAGCAAACTCTTATGGGTAAGGGTTTAACACCCAAAAGACGAAAACGCCCTTACTGAAATTTCTGCAAAACGCGAAGATCGAGCGATCGGTGGTTATGACCGATCGATCGGTTGCCTACCGATCGATCGGTTGCCTACCGAGCGATCTGTGTTTATGACCGATCGACCGGTGAAAAACTCACTCTTTGGAAACTTTCCCCATACAAAATTTCTGACCGTGCGATAGCTACCGATCGATCGGTTATGGACCGATCGATCGCTGACTGGACCGAGCGATCGGTGCTCTGTATGTCTGGACTGTTTTGACCATATCTTTTGACTCGCTCGTCGGATTTCGACGATTCAACTTGCGTTGGATCCGTCTTTCGAAAATGAACATTTTTATTTATTAGACTACAAAAACGGCCAATTAGCTACGAAGGTGCTATTCATTAAGGATGAAAAAGTCCGGGGTGCTACAAAACCTTGGTACAAACCCTGTCGAACCTTGCTTGGTTTGATTCAAATTTACCAAACCTTGTTGAACCCCTACTCGGTTTGATCCAAACTTAGCCTACCTTAGCCGAACCTCTATTCGAATCTCGATTCAAACCCTGGTTCAAACCCCACTTACCTTAACCGAACCTTTGTCTGAATCTCAGTTCAAACTCTGGTTCAAACCCACTCACCTAATTGAACCTCTAGTTCAAACCCTAACCTAACCAGATGCTCCTTGACATGAGCTAAAATTGTCTAGATGCTCTCCGGTAAGAGCTTAAAAGGCCCAAGCACTCCTGAATAGGAGCTTAAACCATTCAAAAACACCCTAACATCCAAAGACAAATCTCAGCCTATCAAACACTCACAATCTAAACACTCAACAAATCAAACCATCAACTACCCTCTGGAATTACGTGTAGCTTGATTCCACCAATAGTGGATACATAGGCAACCCTGATCGGGTTCAGCTCACCTAGGATAGAGCCTATGTCCTGTCCCTGCTTATTTTAACATGTACATTATTGTTCATGTAATATCTATCAAGCATATATAAGAAATGTATGCGTCTCTTATGGTTTCCCCCACTTTAATTCAGACTTAGAAGTAGGTAACCATCTCTGGATGGGAGTATAGGGGTACCTAACACCTTCCCCTGACTCAAATGAATCCTTACCTTGAACTCTATTTTAAGACCAAAGCCTTATCCAACCTTTTAAGGGACCCTATTTACCCTTACAATTTAAATAGGTGGTGACTCTCTATTTTTTACATTTTTAGCACTATTCCTCCTCAGGTTCAATCCTGGTAGGGAGTGGGGGTTAAAATCCCGGATCTACAACAGCATCTTTGAAAACATCATTGACAGGATTGACGGTCGCTGCATTGACTGCTACATCAGCTTCTACCTCTACCTCAGTTCTGTCTGGCACAGAACCAACTTCGACTGGAGCAGTTTCTGGAATAGTTTCATTAAGCCCAATCATCTTGTGAATAGCCCTTGAGCCAGATGATTGTCTGATATCATGGACAGAAGGAATTGATTTTCTAGACTTTCTAGTTCGAAGCGAAAGTGTTGTAGCTTTAATCGTTTCAGCCTCATTAAGTTGTTATTCTTCAGCTTCCTCTGCTTCAGCCAGGCTTTGACAAAAAGCTCCTAGAGCCTCGTCACCAAGCCTCATACTAGCAAAAGTGTCATTTGGAGCTCTGTCTGTGACAGGATTATAATCCTCAAGTACTTCAGCAAAATCAACAGACCGAGCTTTAGCTTCTGCCGATGAATCAAGGCCATCTCCACCAAAAGTTTCAGCATCCGATTGAACAGTATGAGATGAACTTCCAGGACTAGCTCTACGCTCGGGGCTCAGAATTAGGACTGGGATGTCATGATCTAGGATCACATCTCGCATCTGATCAGTCTGTTCTTGAGTTTGCTCCCTATCCATCTTCTGATGCTTAGCACCCTTCTTTGAAACAGGTGATTTAGCCTGCTTTCTTTGACTACCTTTACGACCGTCGGTGGTTATTGATTTAGCCCTCGGGCTTTTCACAGCTGGCTTAGGTTGTGAACTAGCAGCTCCAGATGCCGCAAGTTGCCTCAAGTAACATTGGGGATATCACTTCCCCCATTCTTCATATAAGAAGTAGTGCAATCAGACCACCATGTGAGAAAGCAAAAAAAAGGTTGACCTAATCGTGATTGGGGAGGGATGTAAAAACGCGACCTGCTTTTCCGACGATGGAGGATTTCCCATTCTCGCTTCACCTGCCGAAGGTCTCTCATAATCTGGGGGGTCTCTGTCAAAATTGGAGGTTTAGCCTAATCATAGCCAAATTGCCTCGCAAAATGACTCGGAAAGTATGGTTCGATGAAGCACTTTTCTCCAACACGCCATAGAAGTTTGGTAGAGCGAAGACTCATCATTGTCAGGTAGTCAAGAAATGTGAAATGGACGTCTCCTTCCAAAGGATCATCTACTAAGGCAATGTCCCCTCTGTGTTTGATAGTCCCTTTAAATGGACGTTCATAACAAGGAGTTGTAAACATATCTCTGACTCGTTCCCTGACATCGAACCGGGTTGGCGCTTGATTGACAATAAAGGTTAGACTCGGAAGATGAATTTTATTGGCGAACTCTGCTCTCCTTGGATATGTACAAGCGAAATACTGACTGATCCATCTATATAAATACTGGAAAGGTCCTTGAGCTAAGCTCTTGCCTGGGTACTGACTCTTCAAGATGGTTCCCAGTTCTAGGTACAAACTCGTCATCATTGGAATCAAAAGACAATGTGTGGTCCCCGTGGCCAATCTTCCGGCCATCACGAAATTTTCCGGACGAATGACTTCTCCTCGATGAGAAGGCAATACGAAACAACAAAGCCAACAGGAGATGAAGGCAGCTAAATAACCTTCATGGCTTACGCCATAGCTTGTCAAGATTTTAGAATTCTGAATCTCTTCATCAGATGGAGTAGGCTTTGGGACCCGTGAGTAGACACAAGCTTTCCCGAGGAAGAAATAATCCAACCACAGAGTGAAGGAAACATGGTGAAGTTTGTTCTTCTCTGAAGTCTTCCCTTCCTTTGCCACAGTTTCTTTTGATGTCCCTTTGGCATCTTCAGCTCCTTCTTCTTCTTTTTCTTCTCCCTCTACTGACTCAATAACCGCTGTAGCAACTTGCTTACCTTTCACATTGCTTAGCTTACGACTAAGGATTGTGTTATAAGCTGTAAATAGCTCACTGGAACAGCTGGGGACCTCATCTAAATAGAGGTTGGTGTTAAATGGGGTAAATTCATCATACATTGCTCCATCTAAAGGAAGTTCGGAGATGTGGAACATCGCATTCATCGGAATACCGATCTCTCCGCCATATGAAATGTGTTGGTCACTGTGCACCAACGATTCAAAAGACTGTGCAAGAAATGAGCGTCCTTTTTACATTCATATCGAGCCAATGCAATAGCTCCCCAGATTTCGACTGTGTTCAGCTCTGTACGAAAGCGAATGTAAACGTCATGCACCCAAACCGGCCATAAGTCCCGGGTATCCACGGAGGAAGCACCTTTCACCAACATGGCATTGTCCCAAAGGACTTTGTCAGTTCTGTTCAGTAGAATGTTGAATCTTTCCTTCGTTGGGTCTTCTGCAGGGAGGTCAGCTTCTTTGACAAGTTTCAGGTATAAAATCTTGCCTTCAGATTGGCTACCTACAGTATCGGATCTGCGATCGAAAAGAGCAACAGGAGCAATACTCTCTTCCATCCATTCAACAGGGTCCCATATCCTTATAGGTTTGACTTCTCCAACACCACCTGGGCCCATTATCTCTATGTGGCGGGTCAAAGTCTGACCAGTCTGGTCAAAGTTTGACCAGTCTGATCATCTTCATCAATTTCCAGTCAGCGAAGTTCCTGCTTTCTGATAAAATGTCGTAAAAAAATAGCCATTCTGCACAAAGGAAGAATGGAGGTTAATCAGGTATGGTATGTCACACTAATAATTAAAATTTGTTAACAACATCCTTAAGGGGATGAAATAATTTAATTTCTGGGGTCATAAATGGACCTAGGTCTTGACTAAAATGGTTAAGATATCTTAGAAAATCTCTCAATCGGTTCGAAATGGTCTAAGGATCGAATCTTAAGGACTTAACAAAATTTTGGAAAAGCCCTGCCCACGGATAAGTCTGTGGGTAAACCTTAAGGACTTAACCAAAATTTTGGAAAAGTCATGCCCGCGGATAAGTCTACGGGTAAACCTTAAGTACTTAACAAAATTTTGGAAAAGTCCTACATGCGGATAAGTTTGCCGGTAAATTTTGGGACTTAGCCAAAATATTGGGAAAACCCATAAGCAAAATGCCCACAGGCATTAGTTAGTGCCTGCAAGCACATTGCCCACGGATATTAATGAAAGCCTCCAGACAAAAGTCCTTGGACAAAGTCAATCCACAGACTGGTCTGCAGACAAAAGGTCATCTTCTCAGATGACCCTTCAGGGTTTCCTCATCAGAAAACCTTGGAATTCCGATAATGGCACCGGAATTCCTGCTAGGAAAAAAGTTCAGAATGCCGAAAAAGGCATTCCATGGGTCCCTTCAATAGGGAAAACCCCAACGAATGCCTAAAAAGGGCATTCCAAATCGTTGGATGAGGAAAATTCCTCATCCTTCTCTCTGAGAATCAAGAAACCCTAAAGAAAAGAGTTTCTTCTCAAGAAAATGAAGCTGAGGAAGAGCCAAAGCTCTTCCCTCCTTTTAAAAATAAAAAAGGAAAAGTCTACCTAAAAATAGGGAGACAAAGTGAAAGGGAAGAAAATTTTCTTCTCTGAAAATAGAGAGCTCTAGGTTCTCTGGAGCTCTCTGGTTGTCTGAAAATGGGAAGGCAAAGTGCCTTCCCTGAGGACGAAGGGTCCTTCATATAAGGACTCCTGTTAAAAAAATCTAGGCCGTCCATTTTAAAATGGACAACCCAGATGGCAGGAGAAAATCTCCTGCCGCTGACATTAAGGAGGAGAAACCTCCATTATGAGGGTTTCTCGAAACCCACTACTATGTAGTGGGTTGTCGCTAAGGTACAGCCCGTGGGTAGGGAGATAATAAGCCTCCTCATACTCACTGCCACATGGTAGGATCTGAATGGCTCGACCATTCTCAGCTGTTCAAATCTTGAGGGGCATTTGTGGGCAGTGAAATCTCACCGCCCATAAAGCGGGTGCATGGTGCACCTGCCTACACATGATCACCACCCATCGAATGGGCGGTTAGGCTTCATGCATGCCAAAGGCACGCGCACCAGCTGGCCAAGGGCTGGCTTATCGCCAGCCCACTTATCATTAAATGCTAATAGCAAGGCATTAATGCCCCATGGACACCCTTTGTGTCAGTCCTTAGGGGACTGGCATGTGGATAGGGTTTGCCCTCGTGGACATACCCTCATTCAAGTTTATGGACAGACTCCATGAGTCCATCCGTGGGCCAGTCAATGACTAGCCCAATCCATGACCATAAAAGGCCATGACCTAACATAGACCAAGGGTTGGACCCATGGTCCCACCCTATATTGATCTGTAGACTGACTAAGGTCACACCCTGGTCCGCAGTCCAAATATACTTAGACTTGACCTAGACCGCGGGTAAGACCATGGGTCTCACCTCTTCATTTGTGGACTAACGAAGGTCAGTCTTTTCCCAGATGACAACCATTATTTGACCACTATGTGGCAGGGAATCCTTAATAAAAAGGACTCTCTGCCAGCTTTGAGGGATCCCAAGATAGAGATCCCCTCTTTTTCTCTAATGAGAGAGTGTCATATGGGAGCCTATCCAAAAGAGGAAGTTATCTCCTCCCTTTTCTGGAAAGATAAGAATTTTTCCCCTTTTTTGGGGGAAAGTTTGAATTCTCCCAGGTTTTCCAGAAAAAGAAACCAATTTTGGAGTCCTTAAAAAAGGACTCCCATTCGTGTGGTTTCTCAAAGATAAGAGAAACTAGATGTCATTGGATAGATGACCCTCTCTAAGGAGAGTTGGCCTCTTTTGATTTCTTAAAAAAGAGGTAGTCAAAGGAGAGTCCAAAGAGGACTCTCCAAAATATGTAAAAGAGGGAGTTATTCACAAGAGACTCCCAAATGCAAGATTATTCACATAGGTGCTAAAGAAGGAAGAAGAAAAAGTTTTCTTTTTGCAAGAATACTGTGAGCGCGGGATTTCACTCCCTAGATTTCTCACGGGGTTTTGAGAGTTGCCACCTATTAATTCAAAAGGGATAAGTCCCCCGAAGTTTTGGATAAGGTCTTGGTCCACGAGAGAGATCGAGGTAAGGGGTTCGGTTAAGTCCGGAGAAGGTGTTAGGCACCGCGAGGCTACTGTTTTACAACGGTTCCGTACTTCTCGGGTTTAAGCCAATTAAAGTTAATCTTGTTTAGAATGCCGAATGTTTAAGTGAACACTAATCCAAGAAGGGAAAAGCTAACTGAGGTTGGGCCCGTGTTGGGCTGCCTACGTACTCACAGGGTGAGATCAGACCGAGCGTAGTTCTTGGACGTGAACCTGTGCCGAGGCTAGGGGCGTGTGTGTGTGCACCAAGGGTAGCTAACATGGACTAGTCTGGTAGACTAGGGTTGGTTGACCGAGGAGGGTCAAGTGCAAGGTATGTAAGCCCGGTAGGCTTAGGGAGTAGTCCGGTAGACTAAGGAGTAGTCCGGCCCGGGTTAGGATTGCTAACCGGGATTAGGCTGAACCAACTGCAGTTAGGGTTGCTAACCACAGTAAAGGGTGAGTGAGTTGTAGCCCGGTAGGCTAAGGCGGGGCCCGATAGGCCGGGGTAAGTCCGATAGACTTGGTTTTTAGGCCCAGTAGGTCGTAAACTGAAGTTTAACTATGATTAGGGTTGCTAACGCAGTTAAGGGGGTCTAACTGTGGTTAGGGTTGCTAACTAGGGTTAGGGAGAGGGCCAAAGTCAGGATTATTGTCCAAGGTTTGTTTTAGGAATTTTCGTTTAATTTCTCAAAGTTTGTAGGGTTAAGGGGTGCTTAACCGCGGTTAAATGTTAACCGGAGGTGTATTTATTTAACCACAGTTAAGGGTCAGGCTTAGTCCAAGGTGGGCCCAGGGGGCTAGGCAGGGCCTAAAGTGGCCTCCTACCAGGCTTGGGCCCCTGCAAAAGCCCAGAACAAAAATCGTAGTTAATGTCGGTAATCAGATTACCGACATGCATAACAGTGTTTTTGCACTGTGGTTTTGCCACATATAACTATGGTTAAGCTGTAAACCAAGGTGAACCAAGGGTAGGGGAGTGCAGAGGGGACTCCTGGGAGTCTTCAGGTCAAGTGTGGGCCCCAGGGGATGCCTGGAGTGGGCCCCACAATGCTGCGAAGTCACTGTGACTGAAACAGTGTATTGTCGGTAGAGTAACTGCCGACAACACCAAAACAGGCCAAATACAGGGTGTCGGCAGAGGGATTACCAACAACAGGGGATAAGTCTTTTTTATGAATGGCGGTACTGAGAGTGCCGTCATTCTGGATTTTCCTCGAAACCGAACCTACAGCTGCTGGGGCATTGCACAGAGGTGTCTAAGGGTTCCCTCATGAATGACCCTTAGAAGGTCCTGGGACGGTCTGAAAACCCAAGGGGGTGTTGTACCCGAAGGGGTTCACCTCACCTATGGTTTAGGTGGGTGAATGCCCTATGAGGGCCTGTTTACATTAAGCAACAATAGCAAAAACATGAAAAGGTCCACCAGGGGCTCACAAGGATGTTAAAGCAATAGGAAATGGGTAGGGGGTATCCCTACCCAATACTCTACTTAAGCCGAACTGGTAGTGGGTCTGTGCACAGGTGGTGTGCACTCCGGCAATGCTGGCAATGGTTGGGGATGCTCGAGCTAGGTCCTGGGACTGTGACCTGAAGGTTGAAGAGGCTGAGGGCCAAGGTTTTTGCAGCAGGGACTCTTCTTCAGAGTTGCAGCCCGTTTGCACTGTGGGTGATGTTTGGATTTATAGCAAGGACACTAGGGACCTAATGGGGTTTAAGGAGAAGGCTGAGATGGGTATTGGACCAAGGTAAGGTCGTGTGTGGGTTGAGAAGGGAGAGATTGAGGTTGAGGTAGAGTGTACAGGGGTGTTGCAGGCTTGCAACTCAAAACTTGAAGATGTCGGTAGAAGGTCTACTAACAGCTTGAAACAAGGCTTAATTTTGATGTCAATAGACCGTCTATTGACATTCTGAAATCTATTTTTAAACGGGCTGGGTCTCCACATACGGGTTATGGGGGTTATGTACTAAGGTTTTTGGGCCTTGTGGGCTCAAGGCTGAGGGTCAGGCCCTATAGGCCATGGGTTTAAGGGGGTTATGCTAGGGTTACCTAATGCTAAGGGTTTTTGACAAGGTTTTGAATCCTAGGATTTAAATAGGGTTCACCTATGGTTCACCTGGAGTTCACCTAGGGTTTAGTCCTAAGGGTAGGGTTTAATTGAGGGTTTTCTAGGATTTAACTAGAGGCTTACCTAGGTTGTGAGGGATTTGGCAGGGTGTAACCACAATTAAAAGATTTAACTGTGGTTCGGATGGGGTGTAAAACTCGGGTGCTTACAACTGCCCCTCTTTGCTGGAGAATGCCAAGGTTGGCGATTCGAACGGCAATGACTGTAATCATCCTATTTTTACACCGAGCTCAGATAACAGGGATGCAGAATGAAGATATGTATGCATGCAGTGCAAATGGTGAGTGCAATGTAGTGGCAAGGCCACTGCTGGGGAAGGGCGAGTATGTCAGACTACTCACTGGGGCATGATGGATGCAGGGATGGCATAGCCCGGAGGTGTCGGCCTAAAGGATTCGATCGAGTTTGAACGAAGAGACACACAGGGTGTCAAGAACACTTTGGGTTGAAGGGGGTGACATGCGGGTGGTGTACACTGTAAAGGTACACACGGCATGACGGGGATGAGACATGCAGGTGGTATACGCTGTAAGGGTATACACGCTATTTCGAGGACACACGAGGGTGTCGAAAGAGAGGACATGCAGGTGGTATATGCTGTAAAGGTATACACGGGTTGTCGAGGACACACGGGGGTGTTGAGGATGAGACATGTAGGTGGTATATGCTGTAAAGGTATACACGAGATGTCAAGGACACACGGGGTGTCGAAGATGAGACATGCAGGTGGTAAACACTGTAAAGGTATACACGGGATGTCGAGGACACACAGGGGTGTCAAAAGAAGGGACATGCAGGTGGTATATGCTGTAAAGGTGTACACGGGAAGTCGAGGACACACGGGGGTATCGACAGAGAGGACATGCAGGTGGTATACGCTGTAAAGGTACACACGGGATGTCGAGGACACACGGGGGTGTCGAGGATGAGACGTGCAGGTGGTATATGCTGTAAAGGTATACACGGGATATCGAGGACACACGGGGGTGTCGAGGATGAGGCATGCAGGTGGTATACGCTGTAAAGGTATACACAGGATGTCAAGGACACACGGGGTGTCGAAAGATGAGACATGGTGGTATACGCTATAAAGGTATACACAGGATGTCAGGGAATGTACACTATAAAGATACAAACAGAAAGGGTGGTGTACACTGTAAAGGTACCCACGGATGTTGAGTAATGTGGCCAAAAGGCTCTGAAGTTTGATTAAAGATGATGCTGAGGGGTTTGGTCACACAAGGTGTGATCCTATGCGGGGATGTCATGCAGGCGATAAAGGTGAGGATGCTTTCCCATGACTCTGCTGATTGCGACTTACAGGGAGGCATGGTGCCGGCTTCTTCTGCTCTGACTTGCTGGGGCTGCTCAGTGCAGGCTGGTATAATCTGGTCAAGATACCAAAAAGTTTGTTTTTGAAAACATTTTGTAAAAGGTTTTGGTCCTTTGTAAAAAAATTTCTTTTAACAAAAGAATGTTCAACTAGCTATCAGTTTTGCCAGGAAAGTGCCTTAGTCAAGGCTTTGGGGATTCTATAGTCTACCTTTCGCTCTTGGAGAGTAGAGTATAACCCAGAAGAGGCTTTGTCACTGCTGAGGATGCTCATGGGTAGACCTGTTTGTTTTATCACTGTTAGAGATTAGACTCTGACTGGGGAGAACCTTGCTGGTGGAGCAAATAGGATGCTTCTACTGGGGTGATCCGCTGGGGGATGTAATGCCATTGTAGACCATTGCTAGGGATCTGCTGAGGGATATGACACAGCCGTAGATCACTAGTGGGGATCTGAACTCTGCTAGAGCCTAGTGTTGGGGAAGTTGCTCTTCCATGCCACCTGTTGTAGGGGATTTATCTGGCTAGCCTGATTGCTTCCTGATGTTGTTGCCAAATTGCTCTTCAGCCTTTCTCCCTTTTTTACCATTGGAATGACCAAGTCATGGGGTTTGCACAATTTTTGGACGATGAGGCCATTGCCGGTTTTCCTCATGCCTGCGAAGCTGATTGATTTTTGTCCCTTTTTTACCCCTAGTCACAAGACTAGGTCTGGGGATCGCGTGATTTTTGCGCAATGAGGCCGTTGCCGGTTTTCACTCTTGCCCGCTACTTACGGGGGAGGTTTTGTTTATGTTGGGAAAGAAGGTTTTCTCCCATCATAGCCCTAAATGGCACTCCTCTAGGGATTTGAGGATGATATTTCCGCTGGGGATTCAAATGTGATATTGCACTTGCACTCGTAATTCCTAAGGGATCGAGGAGGACTTAAAGTAGGACGAAATGTAAGTTGAGGGACCGAAGTTTGAGACACCCTGGGATTTCTTCTGTTTATAGTTGATTTGCTCTCCCTTGGAGGTTTTGGTTTGATATAATGATTTTCACTCTCTGGGGAGGATTCTTCTATTTCTGAGGGGATTGTTTGCTTAAGGCCTGTGCCTTATGATTCCCGGTGATGATGGGGGAGAGAGAGCGAGAGAGGTTGTCTCTGCTGGGAATAGAGAAGTTGTCTCTGCCCGAGGATTTTGTTTTTCTTGAGAGATTGTATCTGCTGGGTAAAGAGTCCGGGGAGGTCGTCTCTGTGGGGAGTCTCTGATTGTTGAAATGTTTCGACTTCTATTTTGGGCTTTCTTTTGATAGAAACTTTGTACCCATGAAAATCGATTTGCTTGGGAAGTTGGGAGAGTTTGTCTCTGCTTGGGGAGAGTTGATGACTCCTTTGGGGAAAAAGAGACTCTGTTTGGGGAGAGTCGGGGAGTGGATACCCCTAATGTGACCGCACCTGATTTGACAGGTTGCCAACGTACCTTTGCAGGATCAGGTCATGACGTAGTTCGGACCAATGCCGCAGAGGGCGAGGGAGGGTGTCCCTGAAAAGTGTAATGAAAGAAAGGTTGTCAGGCTCAAGGGGCTAACTAGCAAGATTCTTTTGTTTTGTAAACGGATTACAGGAAAGAGGGATGAAGAGTGTGCCAAGGATGGCCTCTTGTCATTTCCCAGAGAAACTATAAGTGCAAAGCGCCTATCAGATCTAGACCGTAAGCGTAGTATCTTTTGACTTTGTCCATGTTGACGGGCTCTGGGAGGTTTTAGTCATCCATACGTCCGAGTTGAAGGGCACCGCCAGATAATTTGTCTCAGACGACGTATGGGCCTTCATAGTTGGGAGTGAGCTTGCCCCTTGGGTCAGGGCGGTTTGGTAACATTTTTCGGAGAACCAGGTCACCGATCTCGATGCTTCTTGGCTTGACTTTCCTGTTGAATGCCCTAGCCATGCGCCTTTGATAGGCTTGAGAGTGGTTGATGGCTTTCAGTCGCCGCTCTTCGATCAGGATCAACTGCTCATACCGGGTCTATGCCCATTCCGCTTCTGAGAGCTCTACTTCCATTAACACCCGGAGTGATGAAATCTGTACTTTGACAGGGAGGACTGCTTCTACATCATAGGCCAGAGTGAATGTTGTTGCTCCTGTTGAGGTTCAGATGGACATTCTGTAGGCCATGAGTGCATAAGGGAGCATCTCATGCCAGGCAGAGTACTTGGTTGCCATCTTCTCTATGATTTTTTTCAGATTCTTGTTAGCGGCTTCAACTGCACCATTGGTCTGTGGCCTGTACGGCGTAGAGTTGTGATGTTGGATCGTGAATTTCTGGCAGAGGTCAGTCATCCACTTGTTGCAGAAGTTGAGAGCATTGTCTGTTACAATCTCATATAGGACCCCATATCGGCAGATGATATCCCTTTTCAGAAAACACTGAACCACTGAGGCTGTGACGCTGGCATAAGAGGCTGCCTTAACCCATTTCGTAAAATAATCGATCACTACCAAGATGAATCGATGTCCGTTTGATGCTTTCGGAGCTATGGGTCCGATGACGTCGATGCCCCAAGCCGAGAATGACCAAGGAGCGGTGAGATTGTGCAGCCTGTTTGGCAGTGCGTTTACCTTGTCGGCATAAATTTGGCACTGGTGGCACTTCTGTACATTCTTGCAATAGTCTGATTCCATGGTGGACCAGTAGTAGCCTAGCCTCAATATCTTTTTAGATAACATCAACCCATTCATATGTGGGCCACAGGTTCCTCCGTGAACTTCTTCGACTACCTGTGCTACTTCACTGGTATCTAGGCATCTGAGCCAGAGTAGGTTCGGTGACCTTTTGTACAAGATGCCCCCTGATAGGACGAACTGAATGACCAATCTTCTGATTGCCCGGTGGTCTGTTTTGGTAGCATCGAGAGGGAAGGTCCCGTCTTCGAGATACTGCTTGATGTCTGCATACCAAGGCTTATTGTCTGATACCTCTTCAATCTGAAGGCAGTAGGCAGACTAATCTTGTTGCTGAATTTCTGAAGGCAGTAGGCAGGCTGATCTTGTTGCTGAATTTCTATCGGTCGGAGCATGATGTCTGTTGGGATCTGTACCATTGAAGCTAGAGTGGCCAGTACGTCGATGAATCTGTTCTGGTTCCTAGATCGGTAGCTGAAGCTGATTCTCCTGAATTGACTGATTAGCAGATTGAGGTAGGCTAAGTACGAGACTAGCCTTGCTTCTCGGATGGCCCAAGACTCATTTGCCTGACAGATTACCAAAGATGACTCACCGTAGACGTCTACCTCTTCAATCCCGATGTCCAGGGCTTCTTTCAGTCTGGCTATGCACGCCTCGTATTCTGCTTCATTGTTGGAGCATCTGAACTTCAGCTTGACTGAGATAGGGAGGTGTGCTCCTTTAGGTGAGATCAGGACTGCTCCTGCCCCATGCCTATGAATGTTGGCAGCTCCGTCAAAGTACAACTCCCAGCCAGAGTATTCTTGTTTGTCCACCTCCGTATATAGGATGGCTTCATCTGGAAATTGATCATGTACAGACACGTAGTCTTGGGTCAGACTGTGGGCCAGGTGATCTGCTATCGCCTCCCCCTAGATTAACTTCTGTGTCATGTACGTGATGTCGAATTCAGACAACATCATGAGCCATCGGGTAGTCCTTCCGGTGGTGGCTGGCTTTTCTAGTAGATATTTCAGTGGGTCCATCCGGGAGAGCAGAATTACCGGGTAGGAAAGCAGATAGTGCCGAAGACGTTGAGTTGCCCAGACCAATGCCAGACATATCTTCTCAAGAGGGTTGTACCGCTCTTCGTACTCAAGCAGACGCTTACTGATATAGTAGATGGCTCGCTCTATTCTGCCAGTTTCGTCATGTTATGCCAGAATGCACCCCATGGAGGTTTCTTGCACAGAGATGTAGAGTAGCAGTGGACGTCCCGGTGTAGGAGGCACAAGTACTGGAGGATTCAGAAGATACTGCTTTATTCTGTCAAAGGCTTCTTGGCATTCTGCTGTCCAGACTGTCGGTGTGTTCTTTTGGAGAAGTTTGAAGATCGGCTCGCAGATCGGAGTTAGCTGAGAAATGAACCGACTAATGTACTGAATTCTACCCAGGAAACCATGGATCTCCTTTTCAGTTTGGGGTGCTAGCATTTCGATGATAGCTCTGGATTTAGCTGGATCGATCTCAATGCCTCTTTTGCTGACTAAGAAGCCAAGGAGCTTTCCTGATGAGGCTCCGAAGACACATTTGGCCGGGTTCAATCTTAGGCCGTACTCTCGGAGTCTATCATAGAGTCTCTTCAGGTCTTCTGTGTCGCGCCCCAAAATACCCCCTAGGAGTTAAGGGATACTTTAGGTGTGACTATACGTACTTGCCAAACCATCCTGTAATGAATAAGATAATTACAGTACTAGACAATGATAATCAGAACGCGGAAGCTAAACATAAATGCGGAAGCGTAAACTAACTTTTTATTTTCTTCTAAGATTTCCAAAATAGTATTCCAAGTTAACATATATACAAAACATGTCTAAGTCTAAGGTGGACAGGCCCACCTATCAAAATGTCAAAATACATAAGCACCCTCTCGTACTCTCCCCTCAACAGTAGTCGAGGTACGGCCACACGTCAAGGTCTCGATCCGCCTGAGACTGCAGTGGAATAGACGGCTCTCTCTCCTCGATATACTATTCCTCGACCCAAGGCTCTGGGTCGAGGGCTCCCTCAGTACCTACCGACATGAAAGTACGGCTGAGCATGGAATACTCAGCGAGAACAAGCTACTAGCTATCCATGATAATAATAAACATGCGAGGAGTAGTACAATACCACTCATCAATTCTAGGCAAGGGTAAAATCATAGAATCAAATAATATTAAACATGGAGCAATATTATCATCTTGATGTGCGTGAATGCAAAAACGTCGAAAAAACTCATGCTTGAAAACCCGTTTCCATGTCTCGGTATGCATTTTAAAAATCATGTATGCGTGCATGCATGAATGTCTTGTCATCATCTTGTAACCTTGTATCTTGTAACTTGTGAGCCAGAGGCTAGCACCCGAATCTCCCTGGGCTACCAACCTCCTTGATATGTATGGTTTTCTTGTGAGCCAGAGGCTAGTATCCGAATGTCCCTGGGCTACCAACCTCCTTGACAATATGTGATTTTTATTACTTGTTTAGTTTTCTTGTGAGCCAGAGGCTAGTACCCGAATGTCCCTGGGCTACCAACCTCCTTGACAATATGTGTTTTAGGGGTTTTCTTGTGAGCCAGAGGCTAGTACCCGAATGTCCCTGGGCTACCAACCTCCTTGTCATGCAATATTTTCTTGTTGGTTATTATATGCATATGCTCTTGAAATCTCGGTTCATGCTATCATGCGTGCTCGTGTACGTGTCAATCGTGACAATCATGGAATAAGGATAATAAGAGAGATATAACATCACCATTCAATTCACAATATATGCATATGAGAATTTGAGTAATCAATATGGTATTTAAATCCATTCATCATTCATGAGAATACATGCATAAGGCCCCTTTCCATTTCTTCATTTAAATCATTATTTCATAGTTTAGGCATTTTGTCAAACACATCACATACATTGTTCCTTAGTAGTTCGTCTCCTTATTTTAATTGCATATTTTCCATCCAATCACACAAGGGTAAGTTTGTTATTTGTATAATGCCCATCCTCCATTTCCAACTCACAACCCACACATATCATACATCACACATTCGGCATCCAATTGCCACATCCAATCTCTCATCCACACATCCATTCCATTTCCCTCATCTTGTTTATCTTTGTTGAGTTAATACAATGCATAGGGAAGGAAAGCATAATATAAATAATCACCATTTACAATGGAAAACCTAGATTATTGCTAGGGAAAGTTAGTAGGGTGTACTAACCTTAGATTAAGGCTTGATCTTGGTAGGAACCTTGATTGAAGCTCCAAAAAGGGTAGGGAACAACCCTTGCTTGAGGAAGACTTGAGTTGGGGAAGAAACCCCTTTCAAAAAAAACGTGCGTGGGTGCTGCCCTAGCTTGGAGGAGGAGTCCCACAAGAGCTTGAGCCTTGAAATCGAAGCCAAACGAGCTGGGGGATCTAGGGTTCTTAAACCCCCTTTGATTCCTCCTCAAAAACGAAACCCTAGGTTAGAGTCTCCTTCTCCTCTCTCCCTAACTCTCAAAATCCTCTAAGTATGTGAATGAAACCCTAAAGGCTCGGGCAAGCCTTAAGAAGAAAGGGTTTAACGCCCAAAAGACGAAAATGCCCTTACAAAATTTGCTGCAAAACACGGGGACCGAGCGATCGGTGGTTATGACCGATCGCTCGGTTGCCTACCGAGCGATCGGAACTCTGACCGAGCGACCGGTCAAAAAACTACTCTTTGGAAAATTTCCCATACAAAAGTTTTGACCGTGCGATAGCTGCCAATCGATCGGTTTTGGACCGATCGATCGCTGACTGGACCGAGCGATCGGTGCTCTGCATGTCTGGACTTTTTTGACCATATCTTTTGACTCGCTCGTCTGATTTTGACAATTCAACTTGCGTTGGGTTCGTCTTTCGAAAATGAACATTTTTGATGTTTCGGAATTTTCGATTATCCCTTATTTATTAATTAGACTATGAGGAAGGCCAATTAGCTACGAAAACGGTATTCATTAAGTATAGAAAAGTCCGGGGTGCTACATTCTGGGTGCTGTTTGGCTGTCGGTGATTTGACGATCATGTCATCCACGTAGATTTCAGTGGACTTGTGCATCATGTCGGGGAACAAGGCCGTCATAGCCCTCTGGTAGGTGGCCCTGTGTTCTTGAGTCCGAAAGGCAAGACCTTGTAGTAAAAGGTGCCCCAAGGCATGATAAAGGTCGTTTTCTCCATGTCTTCTTCCGTCATCCTGAACTGGTTGTATCCGGAGAAACCATCCATGAATGAGAGAGTTTCGTGCCCAACAGTATTTGAAAGTATGCCTCTTTTTAGTTTTGGAAACACAGTTCTTGGGGGGGGGGGCATACATTGAATCCCACGATCTAACTAAGATTCTAATTGATTTTATTCAATAAAGGTAGGATTAACAATCACCTTTGCGACTTTGAAATTGTTAAGTCAAATCCACGTTAGAATAGTACTCGCAAAACTTTACAAGTTTCAAGTCTCTTGTCGATTCACACGAACCTTCTTTTTTCCTTTAAAGCTTTCTCTATTGGAAGCTAATGGCCCTTCCAAATTCCATGCTCTTTTACCTTTTCTTCTTTTCTTTGATCCAAGAACCTTTCTTGATCAAACAAGATCCAATTTTGATCTTCAAAGAACTTGTTCTTGATCATCAAGATCAAAAACCAAACAAAAAGGAAGAAGGGGAAGGGTGACCATACACCCTCAAAGGGGGAGAGGGCTGGGCGTGAACTTGAGGAGAGGGAGAGAAGAAAAAATTATGGAGAATTATATTCCTTAAAGGGCTGGGCATCCAATCCTTTATCTAAGTTCCCTCTTGGTTGCTTGAATTGTAATCCAATTATAATTCATTAACCTTATCCTAATCCAATTAGGATTCCTCAATAGTTTCCTTTCTTGATTATTCTCCTAATCCAATTTGGATTAATCTTAAAAGAAACTAATCTTATCCATTAGTAACTAATCTTATCCTTATCCAATAAGGAATCTTGAATTCGTAACTAACTAATGGAATCCCTAACAATTAGGGAATCTTTAATTAGTAACTAACTAACTAACTAACTAACCTTATCCAATAAGGTGTTAATTAATTAGAAACTAATTAAAATAAAACTTCTTCCATAAAGTGGGCGTCCCACCCTAGGTGGGTCCCACTCTAGGTGGGTCCCACTCTACACGCCCAAAGGGTTTCCAAAACCCTCTTGGTCACTTGAATTATTCTTTTATAATAATTTCCAATGGGTCCTACCCATTTGGTTTTTCACATCTAATGTGATTCCACCTTTTAGAGCTTCACTATACATATAGTGATTACTTAGAGAAATTAATTAATTTAATTAATAATTAAATTAAATACTTTAAGAAGGTCCTTGTGTGTGGGATCTAAAGGGATCTTCTATTTCCGGTTGTGGGACCAAGTACTCAACCTTTTTGGTGAAAGCATTGTTACTAAGAAACACCTTTCCTACACTCCATTAGGATTATAGAACTTTATCTATATCCCTGGACTTCCACCAATCACAATTAATGTCCATTAACACAATGTGATTAACCTCCAGAAATTAGAGAATTGCTTGTAAGTACCATCTCACAATATATTTACAAATAAATCCTTCCACATTCCGATATCATTTGTAAGCTTCCGGGATTGGAACAATTCCACTGTCTTAGTCCCTAGCTTATGAATAGAACCCTTTCTCATGATTACTTTTTCATTGAACTGAACCTCCAAAACACTTTTGAAGAAACTTTTGAAAAGAACTGACATATATATTTATATATACTTTTCCATATTAAAAATATCAACTTCGATAAAAACCATTTTACCGAAAAAGCACCGATACTGGATTTAACAGTTTAGTTCAACAAGTATCACCTTGATATCATTATCTCCAATTAAGGAGTTGTGGATTCCTTATTGAGTATTTACACACTTCTCCAAACATTGTGTACATGACCCAACATACCCGGAGTTAGTCCTGTGTATTGGACATTGCCGATTGGCACATCAAAGCCATATAGACAAATATTTGAGAAGATGTTAACCTCTCAGGTCTAAGTACATTTTGTCAAATGGATAACCCTAATACAATCTGACAGTGTATTTTATAGGGTATCCACTAGTGACCCCGTTCGGTATTATGTACTTGCTACATATACTCACATGTTAGTCAAGAGTCATCACTCTTTGTGAATGAGATTCATCACACTATCTCATAGAACTACACATGTGCAAGCCATGATGAAGTACGGCGCCCAACCAGTACTCTAGAGGCTTCGAACAATATTAGGTTTACAAGAAACCGGAAAATCATATCTCCTCACAACCTTTGCATGATTTTCCTATAATGTTACCTATGGAACTTTATGTCTTCATCATATGAGACAATAATTAATATAAATACTCTTTATAGTTGGTTGTGTGAACATAGAAAAGCCTCTTATTGGCTTTCGAGGGCATATATGTCCAACAATCTCTCACTTGCACTCTAAGCCAATTAAATGTAATGCCCATCTTCTCAGTGATGTTTCTCAAACACTAGCTGAAGTATAACTTAATATACATGGGTCCGTCATGTCTGCTTTACCACAACTATTGTAGTGATGCAATAACACTTGCAACTCTTGCAAATTTATTATCAATAACCACAGTCTTAAAAGACTAAACAAAAATGATACTGTCCAACAGTCATTTTCAAAAGTTAATATGCTTGTGCTTTACCATTATGCAATGCTCCGGACTAATCTAACCAATATCATATCACATCAACATGTGATGAATATTTGGTCTAGTACAAGTATATATTGTTTCATGATATCACATATCTAAGAGAAACAGATTCCATTCCATAAAGGTAGAAACTCTTTTATTGGAATCTTACTTGCACGAAAACATGATTGTTATTGGGAGAGTAATAATATCATTTTCCTTTTGTCTCTAAACCATTTAGGACTAAGAAAACATGTTGTCAAAGTTTTTGTCCTTCATTGCAAAATTGTTAGATCAAATCTAAGAGAAGAATAATATTCATACTTCATTCACAATGAAAAGAATATAATCTTTGCATAGAGCCAGGAAAGTAATTATGCTCCCACTAACCAATTTGCACACAAAGGATACTTTCATTCTTAGATGAAAATCAAACAATTTGATTACTTCATCTGAATAAAAGTTAGTCCAACTACAGATTCTGGGACTTGTGGGTTCTAGTATACTATTTAGGTATAGTGAGAGTAGAGAGTTGATCTCTATCAATTCTCATAGTTATTGATCTATTGGGCTTCTGCTTGTAGAACAATTCTAGATTCAATTTCTCTACTAGGAAACTTGTATTCCTGTTTACAAATATATTTTATTATCCAGGAATAGAGACTAAATGTCTCTAATGCGAATCCCAAGCTCATCTTCCATCAAATCATATCCAATATAATTCGATTTAACAACACCATCATGCTATGGTTTGTTGTAGGAATTGTCTGAGACAAGATGTAATGAGAGTAAATTATGAAATTTCTATTAAGAGGTCTTCTCAATCATGGAAGACTTACCTAGCTGTTTCTTTATTTCAATGCGAAATTCCTTAAACTTTTCAAAGAAGGTGAAATAAAGTTAGCTACCTCTTAATGGAATATTCATATGATTACGATCATCCAGCTTTTGTCCCATTCCTAAGTAGAAGTTTTATCTACTTAAATTTCTCATTCTCCTTAACAAACATGCAACTATTGCACTTATGCAAGATCATACCAAGCATTAGGAGCTAGAGGTTACAACAATTAAGTTGGACTTGATGAATATACAAACTGGACAATCCTTCCAAAGGTTTGTTTTGTATCCAATGACCAATTGCTTCACTATGAAGCACAATCCTTATACTTTCCTTTCTTCTCTGAAGAGCCCTTGTCCATACTACCAGAATACCTTTCCAATGGAAAATCTTGGATTTTTTTCCTTTGCATAAATACTCGGGATTTCAAAAATCCAACTCTTTTGAACATTTTTGCAAGTAGCATTGAACTCTTCAAAGGTTCTTAGCCATATGCAACATGTGGGATTTCAGACAATCTGATTTCTTACTTGTTCAACATAACCATATTAAAGGACTCCGGGAGATTGTCGAGAATCATATCCTCTGATCCCATAAATTTATCTCAATTTATCTCAGCACCAAGAATTGGGATTTATGAATCCAATGATCTCTATCATATTCTTTGTGACTGGGTTTCCCTAGTCAACTTGGTGTCCACTTGTCCTTTTATATAGTAAGCTGCCTAGCAGCCCTATTATATTCTGTAAACATCTTAAATGACATTTACCATTAGTAGTGAGAACTTGGGCAATTCTTTAGATAGTATGCACAAACTTGAGATTCCTTTTTCCATTCCAAACACTTTGAATTGGTCAAGAGATTTTCATTAAAGTCTTGGTAAGGTGGTTATAGAATGACATGACAATAAAACATACATCATAATATTTCACACATAATAATATCATTAGATCAGGGCTTTCAATCTTTGATGATATTGCTCATCATTCAATCAAATTTCATAGACCCCTCAATCTATAAAATTAAGAAATATGCTACTTCATATTTCTGATGAGCATTGGGTGCCTTATAATACAGATGCAATCTTCCATTTTAGGATAGTACCACACATGCACTACAATGTGGATAGTAACTATCCATCACTGAGCATCTCATGCATAACTCCTTATGTAAATCAGTGATTCCCAATTTTCTTGTGACCTCCAAGGACAACATGACTGTCACTGTTTCAGCCACCATGTTCCTTGGTTAAGTGAAACCCATCATTCTGGTTCGTCATATGATCAAGTAGGGCTGTGTCCCAATTTTAGTTGACACTCCCTATCAGGCTATACACAAACGTATCTACTATAGAAATAAGGCTCTAGGAGTTTAACTCGGACTGAATTATGCCAATACCTTTTGGCAAGACAAGACTCAGGCTAATTAATTCCTAGTTTTATTGATAATGGAAGGTCATAGGGTAATATTATCCCGTAGGATAGATTAGCCCATTTAATTCACTTAATATTTTTCTTGAGGGAAAACAGAATATTATGAACAAATTACACATCTAATGCATATATCAAAAACATTCACAATATTTATCATTGTATCACATGTATAAAGCAATATACAAATATCATCACATGATAATAAATCAAATTTCGTTTAATTAGATCAAACTAATTCCAATAAACTCCCACTAGCCCCAGAAATCTTAATGGATCTAATCCAATGGTACAAAGATAATTTTTAACATCAGTGGGCTTTAGATAGTTCATTCATCCTTATGATGGACCATTGGTCATACCAAGCACTATGGGCCCAAAATAAAAATTATAAAGTGTCCATGTGCATCACTAAAGCCCATAAGTCAAAATGGACTATATTACCCTTTAATTCTCTATGAATTAATTTCAGCACATTAAGGTTCACCAACTCTAAGTGTAAAAGAAATTATGGGAGTCTTTAAACAACTCTTTAAGACCTCTACTAGGGTCTATAAGTGTCACTCAAGCACTTCCCATAATCATGAATATTGTTAGCTTACATCTATGCCAATTAAAGCACAATTATCTCATAATCATGCAAGTAACATATTCCACGTAAAAATTTCAACATGGACTACATGCATCACGTCCAAAAGGGCAATAATAATGTGTTTTATTTAAACACAAACTTTTTATGTTTCAACAAAACACATATTGTGGGGTTTGATCCAATTATCCAAAATTTGCACAAAAACGATAATTACATTATCACAAGGGTTATGAACTTTTCTAAGCAACTAAAAGCTATAACAAATCATCACATGAAATACATAATATAGCCGCACAATGGGTCAACATGATCATGCTATCTTAGAAATCCTACAACTACTCTTATAGAACGCCTTCTATGATTTATTCTCTATGCAATCACCATCATCTTCTATCATCAATTCGATTTCTCCATAGAAAAATCAGCAACTCCTAATACTAAGATTACATCATATTCAAAATAAGAAACCACCCAAAATAGGGTGCTCAAGGGGAGTACAACCCATAAGAAGAAAGAAAAGAGAATAGAGAGAGAAGAAGAAGGCATGATCATGTAACCCATCCACCATTCAACAAGAATATATATTAACTATTAATCAACTATGAATAATAATATGGCATGACAAATTACTTAGAAAGTCCATAACCTCAACAAGGGTTTTGCTAACCTTAGGGAAACTCTTTCCTATATGGTTAAGGTTTCTATAAACATTTAATAGATAAACCCTAGAGCAAAGAAAGCAAACATGTCAAAAATGAATTCTTAAGGATTTTAGATCATCATTAAAAGAAACCAATTTTCCTTTAATGCTTGGAAAGTCATTAAGAGAAACAATTTCTCTAAAATTTAATCTAACCCTAAAATTCATCCTCACATTCCTCAATTGATAAACAAATAGAAAACACCATATTAAATTCGGCTAGGCTAGGGATCTAATCCCTTCCATATTATTTTGATCTAATAACTATTAAAAGACCAAAATAAAAATCAGCAAATTGCTAATTTTTAATATCACTTTATATTGATTCCAAAAATAAATTCAAAATCAATAATAGATGAATTCAAAATTTTCCATAAGGGCCAACTGCTTTAGGGATTATTTGATTTAACAATTAACTAAAATAATACCCTAAACAATAGTATTAAATGTCCATAAAATAATTGATCTCTATCAATTAAAATTCACTTGAGATAAAACCCTGTATCTCAACCAATGACATTTATGTAATTACTTGATTAACTATCAATAAAATAAAAACTTATAAATACTATGTAGCCGATAATTCTGAGCACATGTAATTGATCGAAATCAACTATAATAATTTTGGTATTATTCCCATAAACTTTTTAGGGAACCATAAAAGATATCATAATTAACATTTAATTAAATGATAGCCCGTGGACTCGAAGCAGATAATTAAAAAATTTAATTAAATCTCAACCCGTGCTTTCGAATCAAATAATTAAACTATTTAATTAATTGATAGCCCATTAAATGATTTAATAGCATCCCATGCTTTCAAATCAAATAATGGAATTTAGGAAAAATTTGAAAGCCTCTTGGAAAATTAATTTAGAAAACTCTTTTTCCCGGTTTAGATTTTCGACTCAAGTTTTGACCCTCAAAATGATTGATTCTGGAAAAACTTTCTTCACAAAAGTTATAGATCTTTTTGACGGCTTCGAAATGATGTACTGACAGACCTAAATCGGACTTATAGTCACAAAGTTATGGCTAAAATACCGAAACTGTATCGATTCTTCTAATCAAATACAAATCCAAAAATCCATGAATCAATTTTAATCGAAATAAGTTTTAATCTCCAAGAACGCTTAAGCAAGGGTGTCAAACACCATAGGATTTATTAATTAAAATTTAATAAATAAAATCTCATCTATATACGCTAGCCAAAATTTCAATGGGTATCTAAGTGGTCTAAATCAAAGGAAAAACTTGCCCGGGGCTCACAAGAATAAATTAAACAATTTAATTTAATATTCTAAAAATGATCTCTAAATCCTTAAAGGCTATAATCAAGATTTAGATATCTCTAAATACCTATCCCTTATAAAAAGATGTTTTGAAAAAATCCAAAACCAAAATTATTATCACACTAATTAATAAGGGTTTGATCTCTCCCTCATTAACTAGAGGGCTCCCTTAGCCCTAATAAATGATTATCCAATAATCAAGAATCTAGAAGATTGATTCATTACGCCCTCCAAAATTCATAGGGGAGGCAATCTTGATATAAATCTTGATCAAACTCAATAAAATCAAAGAGAAGCATAGCCAAGGCTCTGATACCACTGAAAGTATGCCTCTTTTTAGTTTTGGAAACACAGTTCTTGGGGTGGGGGCATACTTCAAATCCCAAGATCTGACTAAGATTCTAATTGATTTTATTCAATGAAGGTAGGATTAATAATCACCTTTGCGACTTTAAAATTGTTAAGTCAAATCCATGTTGGAATAGTACTCTCAAAACTTCACAAGTGTCAAGTCTCCTGTCGATTCACACGACCCTTCTTTTTCCTTTAAAGCTTTCTCTAATGGAAGCTAATGGACCTTCCAAATTCCATGCACTTTTATCTTTTCTTCTTTTCTTTGATCCAAGAACCTTTCTTGAACAAACAAGATCCAATCTTGATCTTCAAAGAACTTGTTCTTGATCATCAAGATCAAAAACCAAACAAAAAGGAAGAAGGGGGACGGTGACCGTACACCCTCAAAGGGGGAAGAGGGCTGGGCGTGAACTTGAGGAGAGGGAGAGAAGAAAAAATTCTGGAGAATTATATTCCTTAAAGGGCTGGGCATTCAATCCTTTATATAAGTTCCCTCTTGGTTGCTTGAATTGTAATCCAATTATAATTCATTAACCTTATCCTAATCCAATTAGGATTCCTCAATAGTTTCCTTTATTGATTATTCTCCTAATCTAATTAGGATTAATCTTCAAAGAAACTAACCTTATCCATTAGTAACTAATCTTATCCTTATCCAATACGGAATCTTGAATTAGTAACTAACTAATGGAATCCCTAACAATTAGGGAATCTTTAATTAGTAACTAACTAACTAACCTTTTCTAATAAGGTGTTAATTAATTAGAAACTAATTAAAATAAAACTTTCTCCATGAAGTGGGCGTCCCACCCTAGGTGGGTCCCACTCCACACGCCCAAAGGGTTTCCAAAACCCTCTTGGACACTTGAATTATTCTTTTATAATAATTTCCAATGGGTCCTACCCATTTGGTTTTTCACATCTAATGTGATTCCACCTTTTAGAGCTTCACTATACCATATAGTGATTACTTAGAGAAATTAATTAATTTAATTAATAATTAAATTAAATACTTTAAGAAGGTCATTGTGTATGAGATCTAAAGGGATCTCCTATTTCCGGTTGTGGGACCAAGTACTCAACCTTTTTGGTTAAAGCATTGTTACTATGAAACACCTTTCCTACACTCCATTAGGATTATAGAATTTTATCTATATCCCTGGACTTCCACCAATCACAATTAATGTCCATTAACACAATGTCATTAACCTCCAGAAATTAGAGAATTTCTTGTAAGTATCATCTCACAATATATTTACAAATAAATCCTTCCACATTCTGATATCATTTGTAAGCTTCCGGGATTGGAACAATTCCACTGTCTTAGTCCCTAGCTTATGAATAGAACCCTTTCTCATGATTACTTTTTCATTGAACTGAACCTCTAAAACACTTTTGAAGAAACTTTAGAAAAGAACTGATATATATATTTATATATACTTTTCTATATTAAAAATATCAACTTCGATAAAAACCATTTTACCGAAAAAGCACCAGTACTGGATTTAACAGTTTAGTTCAACAAGTATCAACTTGATATCATTATCTCCAATTAAGGAGTTGTAGATTCCTTGTTGAGTGTTTACACACTTCTCCAAACATTGTGTACATGACCCAACGTACCCGGAGTTAGTCCTGTGTATTGGACATTGCCGATTGGCACATCAAAGCTATATAGACAAATATTTGAGAAGATGTTAACCTCTCAGGTCTAAGGACATTTTGTCAAATGGATAACCCTAATACAATCTGACAGTGTATTCCATAGGGTATCCACTAGTGACCCCGTTTAGTATTATGTACTTGCTACATATACTCACATGTTAGTCAAGAGTCACCACTCTTTGTGAATGAGATTCATCACACTATCTCATAGAACTACACTTGTGCAAGCCATGATGAAGTACATCGCCCAACCAGTACTCTAGAGGCTTCGAACAATATTAGGTTTACAAGGAATCAGAAAATCATATCTCCTCGCAACCTTTGCATGATTTTCCTACAATGTTACCTATGGAACTTTATGTCTTCATCATATGAGACAGTAATTAATATAAATACCCTTTATAGTTGGTTGTGTGAACATAGAAAAGTCTCTTATTGGCTTTCGAGGGCATATATGTCCAACAGTATTGTCAACCAGAACGTCAATGTGCGGGAGAGGAAAGTTATCTTTGGGGCTTGCCCTGTTTAAATTCCGGTAGTCAATACACATGCGGACCTTGTCATCCTTCTTAGGTACCGGGACTATGTTGGCTAACCACTCAGGGAAGTTTGCAACTGCTAGGAAGCCTACGCTGATCTGCTTCTCAACTTCTTCCTTGACCTTTTGTGAGCATTCGGGCTTTATCCGTCTCAGTTTCTGCCTCACTAGTTTGACGTCGGGGTTCAAGGGCAGTCTGTGTACCACCAATGCTGGGTCTAGGCCTGGTATGTCAGCATATGACCAGGGGAAGACATCACTGTAACTTCTCAGGAAACTGATCATGTCTGCTCTCCGCTGAAGGTTCATGCTGGTGCCGATTCCGACTAGCAGGGGGTTCTCTGTGGAACCCAGATTGACTGTTTCAGTGTCCTCCCTGTTAGACTGCAGGAGTCCTTCACTGTGCTCAAGGAGGTCCAGAATTTCCTGAGGCGGTTCCTCTTCCTGTTATGAGTCATACTCTGCTTCGGAGAGTTCAAGGAGGGTTTGAGGGGTAGCCCTATCAGAGGTAATTTCCTGGTAATCCAATTAGCTTCAATTTAGCATGCTTTGATGATGATGATGATTTGTTGGCTTCAGGACACTAGGCCTTCCAGGGGAAGAGTCCGTGTGATTTCGTCATCAGCCGTTATGAAATGTTTTATTTTTTTGAAAACATGATTTTTGAGTCAAAACAATCTGATTAGCAAAACCACTTGTTACAAAAAGACTAAAAAAAAAAGAGGCCGACAGTGGCCTGACTTTTGGTTTTTACAAACGGGAGCAAAAGAGAAGTAGATGGAGGAGAAGGGTGATGCTGGTTCACTACTGTCTCGGACCAACCTGTCCTGCACTGTGCTTGCCCCGGCCCTGGCTAGCCTCGATGGTGAGAGCCTCAGTCCACCAATAGATCAGTGGCTGGCGACTGGATGACGCTTCGGTACTGTTGGAGAGGGTGCAGACCTGCTCTCCTGCTGGATATTCTGCTTCAGTAGCATCTTCGATAGTTAGCTTGTCAAACATCTGGGCCATGAAGAACACTTCGAGTTTTGGAATCCCTAAAGACTCGTCACTGGGCTGGGGTGTTAAGACAATGGGTGCAGCAGAGGTTTCCTGGTAGGTTTCAAAGATTCCCACAGGGAAGGTTACAGAGATGTGTGGTCGGGGTTCAGGTTTCGCTGTCTGTCCACTCTTCCTAGTCAGGTTAGAAAGGTAGTCCTCATATCTGGGCTTGTATCCCAAACCAAAGGGAGGTGTGTAACGAGGAGGCGTGTATCTTTTCTTCATATACTGATTCATGGCACCGAGACCACTTCCGGGCTGATAGTTCATTCTGGCCATCATTCTGACAAACGGTGGCACTGCTTGCTTGCCTTGCTGTTCTACCTGGGTGATAAAACTGACCTGCTCGAACTGGAATGTCATGAAGGCCGTGCCTTGCCCCAGCTCTTGGACGTCCCCAAATGAATTTACCAACTCTTCAGATGGAATGACAATCAGACGGTCATCTTGGATGAACTTGATTCTTTGATGTAAAGAGGAGGGAATGGCTCCGGGCGCATGGATCCATGGCCTCCCTAGGAGCAAAGTCAAAGAGGCTGGCACGTTCACCACCTGAAAGTTTGTTGAGAACTGAGCAGGTCCGACCCCGATGGTCAGGCTGATGTCACCCAGGTTTTGCCTGGTGGTATTATCAAAGGCCCTGATGGTCATGGGTCTCTTCTTCACTTGACTGAGGTCCAAGCCCAGTTTTTACAATGTGGAGAGTGTGCAGACGTTCAGGCCGGAGCCATTGTCGATGAGCACTGATGATAATGTTTGGTCCATGCACTGTACTGCGATGTACGAAGCCCGAGTATGGTCCCTGTCGCTATCCGGTATCTTCTCTTCTGTGAAGGAGATGACTTTGGGTTCAAGGATTTGCCCTACCATTTGCCCTAGTTTCTCGGGCGTTATGTCTGGCGTTACATGGGCATTGCCAAATACTTGGAGCACTTTCTTCCTGTGATGCTCTAAAGTGAGAAGAAGACCCAAGATGGATATCTATGCTGGGACCTTGCTCAGTTGTTGAGTGATATTGAACTCCTCTGCTTTTTCTAGGATCTTCAATAAAACCGCCGAATCTGCTGCTTCCTTCTGTGGGTCTAACACCCCTGCTTTCTATTTTTCTGCCTCTATATTCTTCACCTTTTCCGGTTCGGCTGTAAGAGGTTGATATACCCGGCCAGATCTGGTTAAGTAGGCTATGCTCTCACTCTCAAGGACGAGAGAGCGAGGAGCGGGTACTCGGTTGAGGTTAAAAGGAGGCTCTGGGATGTAAGAGATCCGAACAGGGCCTGAAGAGGTTGAGGTTGTGGGCCAATTTGTAGGGCAAGGAATGGTGTAGATGATCTGCTCGGGGGCAGGTATCTGGGTTGGAGACTGAACAGTCTGTATGTTTGACTGGGGGAAGGGGATTATGACAGGTGATCGGTAAGAGGGCCTAATGATGCCGTTATTTACTTTGGTTATGCTAGGTCCTAGCTGCCCTGCCCCAGGCTCTTCCCACTGGATAAAATTGATTTGATTGTTATGTGGGGGCAGTGACACCTGATTGATGCTGGTGTTTCTGGGAGCCAGCTCAACCCTTCCCTCATCTAAGAGATCTTGGATTACACATTTTAGGCCTATGCAATAATCTGTAGCATGGCCTGGGCCTCTGTGAGAGGTGCAGTGATGGTCGGCATTGTAGTTCTTACCCAGTTTGTCTGAAGGTAGAAGAGGTGTAGGACCTCTCAGCTCGAGAAGGCCCTGCTTGGTGAGGAATTCCAACAACTAACTGAGTGTGTATGGAAGGGGGGTAAAGTTTCTGGGAGGATGGTTTTGCCTTTGAGTTGGTCGGGCTGGCCGGGTATTCATGCTAACTGGCTGTTGCTGAGTTGCTGGAGCTGGTAATCGGATGGGTGCCGTAGAAGCAACCATATGTACATATTCCTTCTTTCTGTGGTCCCGGGGACTGATATTTCTGCTAGACGAGGCCATCGCCTTGGGAAAATCAAGTCTTAGGCTGGAATGAATGGCCCCACTCTTGATAGCAGTCTCGATATGGGCACCTGTTCTGACGATAGTGCCGAAGTCCACTACCGGTAAGGTCACCATGAGTGTAGAGTAAGGCTGCTTCAGGGTGCCCATGAACATGCCTGCCAGTTCCTCCTTAGGGATAGGAGTTGGGATCTTTGTTGCCATTTTCCTCCAGCAGGTGGCGTACTCCAGAAATGATTCGTTGTTGCGCTGACTTAGCTGTTCGAGCTGCCTCCTCTGAGGGCGGAGCTCCTAGTTGAAGGAGTACTGCCCATGGCATCCTGCCAGGTTTTGACTTTCTGCTTGTCCACCATCATCCACCATGTAAGGGTTGCCCCCTTCAGACTCTTCTGGAAGTACTGGATGAGCAAGGGCTGGTTTTTATTATGTTGGAGCATGTTCCCCAAGTATAACTGCAAGTGTTATCTTGGACAGCCCGATCCATCATATTTATCAAAGTCTAGGACCTTGAAACCTGTGGGAACAGCATCCCCTGATGAAAAGGTTAAGTCTTCCAGTGATAGACTTGTACTGGTGGATGTACCTTTCATTCTTCTCATCTCCTCTTTCATTTGCTTGATTTCATCTTGTAAGGAAAGGGTTGGATCTGAGGATGACGGCTGGTCCTAGTGGACATGTGAGATCTTCGACTGCTCTTCGTACTGGTCATATTCCTCTCCTCCGTCTGTTGCGAGTATTGGATTAGGTATGATGAAGGGGGAATGGCGAGGCTCAGGTGTAGGTCGCTCGGCTGGTTCTTCGGTTGGGATCCGGGTGGAGGGTTCTTCGGTCCGGGTGCTAATCAGAATCTTCAGGGATTCTAGAACACTGTTAAGCTTTGCCTGCATGGCTACTATGTCTTTGTCATGTGACAGTAGGATCTCAGTGGTCCACTGGTGATGATCGGTAGGTTCTACCATCGATCCTGTACTACTTTCCGATTGTACTATGTAGGAGCTGTTCTCTGATCGGACTGTGCTAGGAAGTACCTCTATGATTGGTACTTCCGTCAAGACTGCGTTGGCAGCTACTGCTTCTACAAGAATCGTAATCCGAGAATGAGTCACAGGTCGGCTTATGCAACTGAAAAGAATGCAACAGCTAATCATGATTATGCATGAGGGCGAAAGGCAAATGCTAGAAAAAGATTTTCATTAATGCATGAAGAGTGCAGTGAGTACATGCATAGTGTGACTCAAAGAAAGAGGAAAAAGACTCGATCCTAGGCAGGCCCTTCGGGGATCGCAAAGTCAAGTGGATGAGGCACACCCTCAAGATCCATGATCTGTTGCTAAAGGGATGTGACTTCAACCTCAATGCGCGTGAGGGTTTCGGTAGCGTTGAACATGCGGTATCCAAATTGTTGGATACAGGAGGTCATCTCCACCTTTGCACTATCAAGCTGTTCTTGGTGTAAGTGAAGCTGGCCCGGATGACGGCAGTTTCCCTAGCGTTGCCTCTGCGTTTCCTGTGAAGAGATTGGATTATCTGTTCCAATTGTTCAACTTGTTCTTGTACGACCTGGAATTCACGGCCTTGTTCTACTTCCTGTTGCCTGAATGCATGCTGGGCTTTCCGTAGCTTCTTCCATTTCTGCTAGATCTGGAACTGTCTCTCCAGGAAGAAGTCTGTCCAAGGAACCACCATCTCTGCTAGGGGTATGGTCCCTTGTGATGGAGCTGCAACTGGTGTGGGCAGTTCCCTAGGTGCAGGCATGCCGGGTAGAATGTCAGGATTATCCACCCATTTTTGGTATGGCGAGTTGGTTGATGGCCCTGATAAGACCATGAGTCGGGCCATTAGTCTCGTCTGGAGCTGCACCAAGCTGACTGGAAGTGCCGGGTGAGGTTGTCGGAGTGCACTGTGAAAGTGATCCAATCATTTTCCTGCTGGTCTATCACGGGGATATGCTGAGGGAGTCCAAACTGCCTTAGGACTCGGAGTGGTGTATAGACTGCGGAGCCTGTTAGACCAGCAAGAATTATACATCGTCTGCCAGTGATGACAACACGGGGTTACCTGTTCAACACAAGCCAATTGCATTGCCAAGTGATTTCTTCCTCTGAAAGGTTTTGGAGGAGGTGGTAGAGCTCTCCAACATCTGTAGTTACTATCGACCCTCGATTCTGAGAAATCTTCTGAGGCAGACTGTAAGCGTCGCGGATGTCGTCCAGTACTGAAATGATTGTATGCAAGTGACTTACCAACCAAAGGTGCAGGAGAGGTGTACTGGCATGGAAGATGCCTTTTCTGTGGCTTGCAGACTCGTTGAGAGCTCTGAGAAGCTCGGCTAAGATTACTGGTACAATCGAGCAGGAGTTGTGCATGTCCTCGATGATCCCGACCAGAACTGCTTCGACGAGCGAACGACACCTTGGGAACACCAGTTGAGACATGGCTATCAGTGCAAGAGCATTGAGACCGGAAGTTCTGCTGAAATGGAGTCAGGTTCCACTTGAGCTTGTATTTCTTTTCGAGAAAAGGCACGGGTATCCGATCAAAAGAGCCGTTAGGACCGGGCTGCAAGCAGGCAGGCTTGATATGCAAGAATCTGGATAGGTCTGCCTGGTATGCTGTCTTGTAGCGTGGTACTATGGCTTCGCCGTCCATGTTTAACCCCAGAATGCGTTGAATCTCTTCCAGTGTTGGGCAGAGCTCGTTCTTACCAAAACGAAATACCATGTGAGATGGGCTCCAGCACTGGATAACAATGTTCATAAGATGTGAGTCTGGGTTAACCACAGATAGATCTAGGATATTTTCGGTTTTGTAGTACTGAGCCCAAATGAGACGTTGACTCGAGGTGAAAGCCTCAATTGAAGCCTGGAGGTTGTCATCACATGCCCCCTGAGAAGTTAGATGCACGGGTCGTGACTGTCGGCCCATTGATTGTGTTACCCCTGAAGGGCCTGCCATCTACCTGGACAATGATACAGACTCTGTGAGTGCACTGTGTATGAAAATGGGATGCAAAATGATGATGCAGATTTTGTTTGGGTGTGACACGGCATACGTGATCCGATAGGGCAGACGGACGGAGGTCCGACGTGCGCTAGCCCAGGTTGTTGGAAACCGAGGGACCTATCAGATCAAGGTTGGGACAGGCCCAGTAAAGGCCTGTCTGCCTGGGATTTAGACCCCATACGCTATGTCAGGAAGCAGGGTTGGATTTATTACAAATACAGGTTTTGCTCATTACATGCCCCTGAGTGGGTGGTTATCCGGGTAGAATGTGCCCGGGTAGTCAACCATGATTGGGGACAGGTATAGGATGCAAGCAGGTTAGGATTTGTAGTAGCCCTTCCAGAATGGACTGCTTGTAGACTATACCGAATCCTAGACTACATGTATGAATGCTGGTTTGATACAAATTTGTTCCTAGTAGGATAGGGGGATCACTTAACGCTGTATATGCAACTCCACGGTATAGAACATACCTGAAAAGGGACGATTGGTGTAAGCGGGAGTGTTCAGAATCCTTCTCTGGGGGATATCACCCAACAGGAGTAACTGCGCGGACCTCCAAGACGTTTAAATCACTGACACTGAGGATGATCATCCAGCAGCCGTTAACGTAATAAGCATGTCTACTGGGTTGAATGAGATTAATTACACTACTATGGCATGTATGGATGCACAGTACACAATTAATCAAGAGATGTAAAATGATTAGTGTTTAGTTAAATGCTTAGGCATTTTATAGAAGCGTAAAGTTTAGTTGGCTTAAACCCGGGTTCCTGGTTGAACCCTGATTAATCCCCAGCAGAGTCGCCAAAGCTGTGAGCGCGGGATTTCACTCCCTAGATTTCTTACGGGGTTTTGAGAGTCGCCACCTATTAATTCAGAAGGGATAAGTCCCTCGAAGTTTTGGACAAGGTCTTGGTCCACGAGAGAGATCGAGGTAAGGGGTTCGATTAAGTCCGGGGAAGCTGTTAGGCACCCCGAGGCTTCCGTTTTACAACGGTTCCGTACTTCCCAGGTTTAAGCCAATTAAAGTTAATCTTGTTTAGAATGCCGAAATGTTTAAGTGAACACTAATTCAAGAAGGAAAAAGCCAACTGGGGTCGGACCCGTGTTGGGCTGCCTACGTACTCACAGGGTGAGATCAGACCGAACGTAGTTCTGGCACGTGAGCCTGTGCCGAGGCTAGGGGCATGTGTGTGTGCACCAAGGGTGGCTAACATGGACTAGTCCGGTAGACTAGGGCTGGTTGACCGAGGAGGGTCAAGTGCAAGGTATGTAAGCCCGGTAGGCTTAGGGAGTAGTCCGTTAGACAAAGGAGGAGTCCGACCCAGGTTTGGATTGCTAATCGGGATTAGGCCGAACCAACTGCAGTTAGGGTTGCTAACCACAGTAAAGGGTGAGTGAGTTGTAGCCCGGTAGGCTAATGCAGGGCCCAGTAAGCAGAGGTAAGTCCGGTAGACTTGGTTTTTAGGCCCGGTAGGCCATAAACCGAAGTTTATGATTAGGGTTGCTAACCGCAGTTAAGGGGGTCTAACTGTGGTTAGGGTTGCTAACCAGGGTTAGGGAGAGGGCCAAAGTCAGGATTATGGTCCAACGTTTGTTTTAGGAATTTCTGTTTAATTTTCCAAAGTTTGTAGGGTTAAGGGGTGCTTAACCGTGGTTAAATGTTACTGAAGGTGTATTTAACCATAGTTAAGGGTCAGGCATAGTCCAAGGTGAGCCCAGGGGGCTAGGCAGGGCCTAAAGTGGCCTCCTACCAGGCCTGGGCCCCTGCAAAAGCCCAGAACAAAAATCGCAGTTAATGTCAGTAATCAGATTACCGACATGCATAATAGTGTTTTTGCACTGTGGTTTTGCCACATATAACTATGGTTAAGCTGTAAACCAAGGTGAACCAAGGGTAGGGGAGTGCAGAGGGGACTCCTGGGAGTCTTCAGGTCAAATGTGGGCCCCTAGGGGATGCCTGGGGTGGGCCCCACAATGCTGCGAAGTCACTGTGACTGAAACAATGTATTGTCGGTAGAGAAACTGCCGACAACACCAAAACAGGCCAAATACATGGTGTCGGCAGAGGGATTACCGACAACAGGGGATAAGTATTTTTTATGAATGTCGGTACTGAGAGTGCCGCCATTCTGAATTTTCCTCGAAACCGAACCTACAACTACTGGGCCATTGCACAGAGGTGTCTAAGGGTTCCCTCTTGAATTGAGGGACCCTTATAAGGTCCTAGGACGGTCTGAAAGCCCAAGGGGGGTGTTGTACCCGAAGGGATTCACCTCACCTATGGTTTAGGTGGGTGAACACCCTATGAGGGTCTATTTACACTAAGCAACAACAGCAAAAACATGAAAAGGTCCCCTGGAGATGACCAGGGGCTCACAAGGATGTTAAAGCAATAAGGAAATGGGTAGGGGGTGTCCCTACCCAATACTCTGCTTCAGCCGAACTGGTAGTGGGTCTGTGCACAGGTGGTGTGCACTCCGACAATGCTTGCAATGGTGGGGGATGCTCGAGCTAGGTCCTGGGACTGCGACTTGAAGGTTGAAGAGGCTGAGGGCCTAGGTTTTTGTAGTAGGGGCTCTTCTTCAGAGTTGCAGCCCGTTTGCACTGCGGGTGATGTTTGGATTTATTGGCAAGGACACTAAGGACCTAATAGGGTTTAAGGAGAAGGCTGAGATGGGTATTGGACCAAGGTAAGGTCATGTCAGGGTTGAGAAGGGAGAGATCGAGGTGGAGGTAGAGTGTGCAGGGGTGTTGCAGGCCTGCAACTCGAAACTTGAAGATGTCGGTATAAGGTCTACCAACAGCTTGAAACAAGGCTTAATTTTGATGTTGGTAGACCGTCTACCGACATTCTGAAATCTATTTTTAAATGGGCTGGGCCTCCATATACGGGTTATGTACTAAGGTTTTTGGGCCTTGTGGGCTCGAGGCTGAGGGCCAGGCCCTATAGGCCATGGGTTTAAGGGGGTTATGCTAGGGTTACCTAATACTAAGGGTTTTTGACAAGGTTTTGAATCCTAGGATTTAAATAAGGTTCACCTATGGTTCACCTGGAGTTCACCTAGGGTTTAGTCCTAAGGGTAGGGTTTAATTGAGGGTTTTCTAGGATTTAACTAGAGGCTTACCTAGGTTGTGAGGGATTTGGCAGGGTGTAACCACAATTAAAAGATTTAACTGTGGTTAGGATGGGGTGTAAAAATTGGGTGCTTACAAATACAACAACCAAGGAGGAAGAAGGAGGATCTCCCCCATATGGAGAATACTAGGTGAACCCTCAATAAGGTCACCTCTCTTTCTATTCTTTCTTTTTGATGCTAAAACCTCTATGAGGTATCTTGTAATGCCTACATGGGACCTGGGCAACCCCAATGAATAAAAAATATATTTTATTCAAAATATCTGTTCTTCTTTTAATCTTTCTTCCTAATCAGAGATACTTCTCCCAAATAAGGAAGGTAATTAACAGTCTGAGTTTACTGAGATTGGAAGGATAGTCCCCCACAACAAATAATAAACTCCATACAACAATGGAAGAAATTTGATAAGCAAAGAACATTTCTGTGCTAACAAACCTGGTAAGTAATCTCACCAACTCTGGTGATGATCTCGAACGGATCCACATACCTAGGGCTGAGCTTGCCCCTTTTCCCAAACCTCATGATTCCCTGACTTAGAGAAACCTTCACAAAGACTTGATCCCCAACCTGGAATTCCAAGTACCTGCGGCGAGTGACCGCATAACTCTTCTACTGGTCCTAGACAGACTTTAACCTTTCCCTGATGATCTTGACTCTGTCCACATTTCTTTCTATCAACTCGGGTCCCAATACTTTCCTTTCACCAACTTCGTCCCAATATAGAGGAGGCCTGCAACTTCGCCCATACAAGGTCTCGAAATGTGCAATCTAGATGCTTGCTTCATAACTGTTGTTGTAGGCGAACTCAACCAATGACAAGTGGTCCTCCCAATTTTATTTCAAGTCTAACATGAAAGCTTGGATAATGTCCTCTATGACCTGATTTACCCTCTTAGTCTTCCAATTAGTCTGGGGATGAAAAGCAGTGCTAAAGTCCAAACGAGAATCGCTCTAGAAGCTCTTCCAGAACCTGGAATTGAATCTAGGATCCTGATCTGAAACAATGCTCACTGGCACCCCATGTAACCGAACTACATCTTTAATGTACAGTGCTGCAACTTGGTTCGAGTTGAACGTAGTCCGATAGGGAGGAAATGAGCAGAGTTTGTCAATCTGTCAACCACAACCCAAATAGCATCGGAGTTTCTAGCCGTCCGTGGTAACCCAACAATAAAGTCCATGGAGATATTCTCCCATTTCCACTCAGGAATAGGAAGGGTGTAACGACCCTGAATTTTAATATAATAAAATTATGTGTTTATGGGTCCTTAATGGAGGTTAATTAGTTAATTATTTGTTAAATTAATAAAAAGTGAACTTTGCTCGGGATTGAAGTGCACCGAGGAAATCTCAGTATCGTTTAGCAAAATTCGCACACAGTGTGTCGGTCGACCGCCGGGACACACCCCTACCGTATCGGTTCCATCATGTACCATTTCACGGGACCGCGGGGCCATTATGTGTGATAAAATTGAGAAAAATGGAAATTTTTCATACTTCCAGAAATTAAGTGGGACCCAATATTTGTTAGAGATCCTAATAGAAATCCGTGCGGTTGGCACTAATGCATGTCAGTCGACCGTGGGGACTAGTATCTGTGGTCTCGGCAGTTAGTTATCTCAAACGAAGAAACGGCAGCCTATTTTGTGTCAGAAATCAGAAAATTAGTGGGTTTTGCAATTTTCTTCCGGACTAAAGTGTAGCTGTCAGAACTCAGTATTTTTCCCCGAAATTTTTACAGTAGGTGTCGGATTGCTCCAAGTTCGGTCACCTAAAGTTTTGTCAAAATCAGATGTCATTAAGTAGGATTACGGCGGCCGTATATGCGAGAAAATACGGAATAATAGTCAAATGGTCAACCCATTGACTTGATCAACGGGGACCATTAATGGTGGTCATGTGCATGGCACATGACCCTTGCATTATAAATAGGGGGCAACCCCTTTTAATCTCACGGTTTTGCAACAGTGGGAGATTTCTGCCACAACAGATTTTAGAGAGAGAAAGTGAGGAGAGAGAAAGGAAGAGAGAGAAAGAGGAGAGAGAAAGAAGAGAGAAGTGGGTCATTGAGGTTTTGCGACGTCCCCGACGCGTTGGCGGCATCCGATTTTCTCTCCGGTGTCTCGTTTTACGTGTAGAGAGAGAGAAAAAGGTAGAGAGAGAAAGTGGAGAGAGAAAGTTGCATGCGCTCTACCCCGGGGTTGATCGTCGTTGGGAACGCGTTGGTGACATCCGTTTTTGCCTACGAGGCCTCGAAACGCGTGAAACAGTAAAACCCCTCTCTTTTCTTCTCTTTTTCCGCTTATTTTGCTATATTATTTCATGTGATGTATATGCATGTCTTTTGACGTGAATGAAAAATGGGCGGAGACCCCTATGTGATGTTGCGATTGTATGTGGTCCCTCGGGGAGCCCAGATCGGGTCCCGGGTAAATTGTATCGCCACCCTAGAGTGAAGAAAAGTTGTTTTGCATGTCTTGTAAGGCTATGGAGACATCCATTAGCCTGGAAACACTCCCTAACGGGACAGTGTGTTACCGGAGTTGGTTCACGGGCGCGAGGCCCAAGTATTTCAGTTAATCAAGCGAGGCTTGGGTTAACTGGGGTTAACCTGTGGTTAGATAATCTAATCAGGGTTAAGTATAGTCCGTGGTTCCTCTTTGACTAGGTCAGGAGAGACGGTGTCCAGTAAGGCCCAGGGTTTCTCCGTGACTGATAGTTGGGAGATGTCGATCTGTTTGTCTAGGTCGTTCGTGGTGCCTCTTAGACTAGGTCAGGAGTGGCGGTGTCCTGCATGGCCCGTGGTTCCTCCGTGACTGATAGTCAGGAGATGTCGGAGTCCTAGGGAGTTTAAAGTGGCTGAACATCAGATAGTGTATAGTCCGGGGTTCCTCTCTGGGTGGGTTAGAAGATGTCGGCACCATGTCTATCGGGGTCCCTTCTTGGTGGAACATCAGGAGATGTAGGCATTGGTATAGATGTCGGGGTTCCTCCGTAGACTAGCCAAAAGATGACGGTAGGCAGGTTGGTCGGGGTTCCTTCATAACTGATACCCAGGGCGATGGCGGCGAATACACGGTAGATGTGGCCAGTCAATTGAATGAAAAAATATGTCCTTATTGAGTGAATGCCCATGTTGTGTGTGTAAGCTTCGGATACGAAGTGGTCTGAGTTGGTATACTCAGAGTTGGTGTATTTGTTTGAGTGGGTGGACTCATAGTTCGGTATGGAATCGTCGGATTCCAGGTGAGTTGGGTTGGTATACCTAAGGTTTTGTCATGTTCGGGTGAAAGCCGGAACAGCGTGTGTGAGTCTAAATGACTCAATGTATTATGGTTATGATTTAGAGACTTTAAGCTAAACATTTGTGGGCCGTGGCCAATTAATAGAGTCTTAGGACTCGAAATGAAACATGATTGATGATCGAAACGATAATTTGGTAATATAATACATTCATAACTGAACCTCATAATTGGAAAGTAATGTGAGGTCGGGAACCTCTGTTAGGGTGACGTAACCCTAAGTGACCCTAGGGTCAAATTTATTATATACTGTTCTATTTTACTGTAACATGCAAATTGAACTGCTTATTATATCATTATTGATGTGTGTTATTATGTGAAAAATAGTTTAGAAGGATTGTGGTTTTATTGGGCTTCATAGCTCACTGACTTTTTGTGTCAGCAGATCTTGGAGCTGCTGACCAGTAAGTGAAAAGTCTACCTGGATATTTTGGAAGCTTGTACAAGTTGTACCTGGCGTGATAGAGACGCCTACTTTTGTAAAACAAACTTGATGTAAATAATACAAGTATATGGTTTGTATGATGATTATTGTGATGACAAGTGTTATTTGCTTTTTGGAAGCATTTGATAAATGTTTAAATTTCTCGCATTTTCACGGGTAAAGTCTTCCGCTTGCATGATTTGACGAACGGACACGCGTCTCGGAACTTGATTCCGTAGGCGCGGGTTCGGGGCGTCACAAAGGGGTTACAAAAGACCTGCTGGCCTCATATACTCGACCTTGACCTACTGACACACCAAGCACCGAGACACATACTCCGCCACTTTTTTCTTCATATTCCGCCACCAGAAATGCCCCTTGAGGTTCCGATACATCTTTGTACCCCCAGGTTGTACTGTATACTTGGACCGGTGAGCTTGTCCAAGATTTCTCGTCTAAGCTCCTCATCGGCTGGAACATATAACCTTCCCTTGAATGTGATGGTCCCTTCATATTTCAAGGCAAACTCTTTGCTGCCATTGCTCACCAACTTATCTTGGTAAGCAAGCAACTCAGTATCCGACCCTTGTAACTCTCGGATCTGGACCAAGATGTAATGCCTAATGGTGATATTAGCCATCACCGGCCCATAGGTAGGAAAGCTGAAGCTGATGTTGAGGTTAGACGCATCCTTCAACAACTTCCACTCTTACACCATCATATGAGCCAAGAGCCCAGGAGCCTTCTTGCTAAGAGCATCTGCCACCACGTTCGCCTTACCAAGGTGGTACTGAATGAAACATTCATAGTCCTTCAAAAAATTTATCCATCAACGCTGCCTCATATTCAACTCCTTTTGGGAAAACAGATATTTCAGACTTTTGTGGTCCGTGAACACATCAAACTGTTTCCCATAAAGATAGTGTCACCAAATCTTCGATGCAAACACCACCGCAGCCAACTCCAAGTCGTGTGTAGGGTAGTTCTTTTCATGATCTTTCAATTGTCGAGAAGTATAGGCGATGACTGTTTTGTGCAGCATAAGAACACATCCTAGCCCGATATTTGAGGCATCACTGTAGACCACGAAACTGCCACTCCCAGATGGCACTGTGAGAATGGGGTCTGTAGTAAGTCTCTTTTTCAGCTCCGCAAAGCTTGCTTCACACCTGTCACTCCAAGCAAACTTGGCATCATTCCACATCAAATATGTGAATGATGGTGCTAAACTAGAGAACCCCTCTACGAATCTCCAGTAGTAGCCTGCCAAACTTAGGAAACTACGTATCTCGATAACACTCTTGGGTCCCAACTCATCACTGCCTCTATCTTCGCCGGATCAACTGAAAAACCCTCGGTAGCAACTACGTGGCCAAGGAACGCCACCTTTTCCAACCAGAATTCGCACTTACTCAACTTTGCATACAGTTTTTTCTTTCGAAGAGTCTCAAGAGTAAGGCGAAGGTCTCGATCATGATCTTCCCGTGTCTGGGAATACACCAAGATGTCATCGACGAACACAATGACACATCGATCGAGACAGGGTCTGAACACCCAGTTCATCAAATCCATGAATGTCACGATGCATTCATTAGACCAAAAGGCATGACAAGGAACTCGTCGTGCCCGTACCGAGTCCTAAAAGCAGTCTTGGGAACATCTTCTGCCTTGATCTTCAACTGATGATAACCAGATTGGAGATCAATCTTGGAGAAAAATCTCGCTCATTTTAGTTGGTCAAACAAGTCATCTATCTAAGGCAAAGGATAACGATTCTTGATCATGACCTTGTTCAATTGCCTATAGTCGATGCACATCCTCATCGACGCATCCTTCTTCTTCATAAAGAGACTGGAGCTCCACATGGTGACACACTTGGTCGGATGAAACCAAGTTGTTGCAACTCTTCGATCTGCTCCTTCAACTCCTTAAGCTCTATTGGGGCCAGCCTGTATGGAACCCTAGAAATTGGAGTCATGCCAGGAGCAAGCTCTATCCCGAACTCCATCTCTCGGTTTGGAGGCATTCCAGGCAAATCCTTGAGAAACACATTCCCGTACTCACTCACAACTGGAATGGCTGATGAGTCTCGTGCCTCTGAGTTCGAAAGACTTAGTACTGCGAAGCGAGTGATGCTTCTCCTCCGCAATCCACGAAAATGAAATGACTTTATATACCCTTTGGCCTGAAGTTCACCATCTTCTCAAAATAAAGCCTCGTGTCCGTGGTGCACCTCAAGCCAATCCATTCCCAGGATTACGTCAAAATCCTAGAAATCTAGTATGATTAGATCGGCTGGCAACTCATGCTGCCCAACCTAGACAACACAGTCCTGTTAGGATCAAGCGCTTACCATAACACCAGAAGACCGGCTTTGTGGGGAAGGCGCTACTTTATTTCCTTATACTAGCCCATTACGGGCCCCGGGCGGTTGGGTATGCCAGACACCTGTCGAGCTGGGGTTTACACTGTTTGAAGCCATCGTCCAGTGGTAGACTGCTGGCACCTATAATGCCAACAATCCCCTATGCTGGGAGCACTCGAACGCTCTAATACCAATTGTCATCAAGTTTAGCCATGCCTAATTCTCTTCTTAATGTATTAAATCTTTCATAAAAGAGAGGTTTAGTAAATATGTCTGCAAGTTGGCCATTTGTTTCAAAAAATTCCAACATTACATCCCTATTTTGAACATGATCCCTTATGAAATGATATCTAATTTCAATATGTTTGGTTATTGAATGTTGAATTGGATTCTTTGTCATACATATAACACTTGTGTTATTACATTTAATAGGAATTTTATCATAAAACAATTTGAAGTCCTCTAATTGTTGTTTCATGTATAATGTTTGAGCACAACAACTCCCACCTGCTACATATTCAGCCTCAACTGTAGATAGAGCTACAGAGTTTTGTTTCTTACATGACCATGAAACTAATGAGTGTCCTAAGAAGTGACAAGAGCCACTAGTGCTTTTCCGATCAACTTTGCATCCAGCAAAGTCAGCATCAGAATAATTAACTAGTTCTAGTGATGTGTTCTTAGGGTACCATAATCCTAGTTCAATTGGTCCAATTAAATATTTATAAATTATTTTGATTATAGTCATATGTGATTCCTTAGGATTAGCTTGAAATCTAGCATACATGCAAACACTAAACATAATATCATACCTACTAGCAGTCAAATACAATAAACTACCAATCATACCTCGATATTTTGTTTCTTCCACAATTATGTCATTTTCATCTTTATCCAGCTTTGTTGTTAGACTCATGGGAATATTAACATCCTTTGAGTTGTCCACCCCAAATTTCTTGAGTAGCTCTCTAGTGTACTTGGCCTGATTTATGAAATGTATTCCTTTATTTGCTTGATTTGAAGTTTGAGGAAGAAGTTTAGCTCTCCCATCATGCTCATCTCAAATTCATCTTGCATGGACTTAGTAAATTATTGACAAAGAGTTTCATTAGTAGATCCAAAAATAATGTCATTAACATAGATTTGCACTAAAAGCATATCATCATTTTTAGATTTTATAAATAATGTAGTGTCTATTTTACCTCTAATGAACTTATTTTTAAGTAGGAAGTCACTTAGTCTATCATACCAAGCTCTAGAGCTTGCTTTAAACCATAAAGAGCTTTAGTGAGTTTGAATACATGATTAGGCATTTTACAATTTTCAAAGTAAAAAGGCTGTTCTACATAGACTTCATCTAATATAAATCCATTCAAGAAAGTACTTTTAACATCCATTTGATAAAGTTTAAAATCTTTAAAGCTAGCATATGCAAGCAACATCGTAATAGCTTCAAGTCTAGCAACAGGGGCAAAAGTTTCATCATAATCAATTCCCTCTTCTTGGTTGTATCATTGAGCTACTAGTCTAGCTTTATTTTTAACAATGTTTTCTTCTTCATCCTTTTTATTTCTAAAAATCTATTTAGTACCTATTATTGATTTGCTTTTAGGTCTAGGTAATAAATTTCATACTTGATTTCTTTCAAATTGATTTAACTTCTCTTGCATAGCAATTCCCTAAGATTCATCATTTATTACTTCAAGAGCATTCTTAGGTTCAATTTGTGAGAGGAATGCAAGGTTATTACAGATGTTTCTTCTTGTTTTTACACCTTATTCTATACTACGAAGTATTTGTTCTTTAAGATGATCTTTTATTAATCTCAATCCTTAGGAAGTTGAATTTTATTTTCTTCTTCATTTACATCTAAATTCTCAACTTTTAAGGTTTTATCTACATTATTATCTTGGTTTGCTTTATCTTCTTTGTTGATTTCCAAGTTTGCTATACTTTTAGATAAGTTAACCATTTTATCAATTTGATCATCATCTTCAATGCTTTTGATTTTAAAAGGATTAGATTCATCAAATATTACATGCATGGATTCTTCTACAATTAGGAAAGTTTTATTAAACACCCTATATGCTTTGCTATTTGATAAGTAACCAAGAAAAATTCCTTCACTAGATTTTGGTTCAAATTTCTTTAGGTTTGACTTACTATTTAGAATAAAAAATTTGCAACCAAATACTTTGAAGTAACCAATATTGGGTGATCTACCATTTCACAGTTCATAAGGGGTTATATTTAATTTATTTCTAATAACAACCCTATTAATCACATAACAAGAAGTATTAATAGCTTCAGCCTAAAAGTAATTAGATAATTTATGTTCATTTAATATAGTCCTACCAATTTCTTGTAATGACCTATTCTTTCTTTCAACTACTCCGTTTTGTTGAGGAGTTCTAGGGTGGAGAAGTTATGGTTGAAACCATTTTCTTCAAAAAATGATTCAAGCTCTTTATTCTTGAATTCTCCACCTCTATCACTTCTAATTGAATTAATGAAGTATCCTTTTTCATTTTACACTATTTTACAGAATTTCTCAAACAAGACTTGCACTTCACTTTTATGAGATAGAAATAGCACCTAAGTGAATCTAGAGTAGTCATCTACAATAACAAAAGCATAAAGTTTTCCGGCTAAGCTAGCAAAATCATTTAGCCCGAACAAATCCATATGTAATAATTCTAGTGGCCTAGAAGTAGATATTACTAGTTTCTTTTTGAAAGATGATTTGATTTGTTTACCTAGTTGGCAAGCATCACATACTTTATCTTTTTAAAACTTAGTTTTAGGTAAGTCTTTAACAAGATGATTTCTAGATAGTTTAGATAATAAGTCCATACTTGCATGGCCTAACCTTCTATGTCATAGCCAATTAGTCTCAATTATGGCTGAAAAACAAATAAGATTTTGAGAAATAAGTTCATCAAAATCAATGGTGTACACATTTTCATATCTATGAGCTATAAACATAGTTTTAATGTTATCTTTGTCTTTAATGATGCATACATTAGATTTAAATGATACATTTAGTCATTTATCACACAATTGACTAATACTAATTAGGTTATGTTTAAGACCATCAACAAGCAAAACATTTTTAATAAAAGTAGTAGAATTCTTACCAATATTACCTATACCGATGATCTTTCTTTTCACGTTGTCCCCGAAGGTCACATGCCCTCCATCTTTTGGAGTAATTGAGATGAATAGGTCTTTGTTCCCCGACATATGCCTAGACATCCACTATCCAAGAACCATCTTGTCTTGGAGGAGTTAGATTTCAAACATACCTACAAGAAAATATTTAAATAACTCTAACATATCTTCCTCCCAGTACCCATACAGTTTTGGTTGGAACCCAAACTGATTTTTGGATGGTCTTAGGAAGGTAAGTTCCTTTAGGGACCCAAACCATGTTTAGTTCTTTATGAATGGTCTTGGGAGTGTAAGTTCCTTTAGGGACCCAAATCTTCTTAACTACTTTCTTTCCATTAAAAGTAAAAAATACATTTGATGGTGGGTTTAATACATTGGTTGATTTTGAAAAGAAATTTTGAAACTCCTTTTGTTTTGAAAAAGGGTTGTATCCAAGATCGGCCTTTCCAAAGATACATCTTTGTTGGCACAAAAGTCTTTCAAGATTCTTTTCTCCCGTAGACAAAGTGTAAGCAATTTTAGTCAAGTCTATGACTTTAGCTTTGAGCTCTTCACATTCATAAGGTAGTCCTTGGGGTGAATTTTGAAAGTCTTCTAATTTTTCATTTAGAACATTATTTTCCTTAACAAGAATGGTCTTTTTATTTTGTAAATCATCTTTCTCTTTTAGTAAAGATTCATTTGAGTTTGAAAGAGAAATATTGTCATTTTTAAGTTGTTTGTTCTTTGAACCTAGTTTTAAAAATTCAATGTAAAGTTCATCAAATGCTTTTCTAATTTCTTCATAGGATAGAGTTTCATTAGGTGAAGAATTTACCTCTTCATTTTCAAGAGCCATTAGGCAAAGGTTGGCGACCTCCTCATCACTTGAATTTTCATCCAATCCACTTCCTTCGGAGACGTCCCATGTTGCCTTCATTGCCTTTTTCTTGAACCTTTGGCCTTTCTTTAGTTTAGGACACTTGGTCTTGATGTGTCCCAGTTTCTTACATTCATAGCAAATGACTTGCTCTTTCTTGCTTGATTCTCCTTTAGATATTTCTTTAGAGAATTCTCTTTTGTAAGGTCTTTTCTTGAAGTTCTTCTTGTACTTCAAGAACTTCTTGAACTTCCTAGCTATTAAAGCAATGTCATCATCCTCATCACTTTCTTCTTCCTCACTTTCTTGAGTAGTTTTCAAGGCAAGTCCCCTTTTTGCTTTCGGCTCATCCATTGGAAGCTTAGTCAAATCCTTAGCTTCTTGTATGGCAGTGACTTTAGGACCCCAACTTTTTGGGAGTGAGCGATGAACTTTCCTAACATTTTCTGTATTAGAATACACTTTACCAAGAGATTTTAGTCCGTTCAAAATGTTAGTAAAGCAAGTAAATATATCACCTATTGATTCATCTTTTTCTGTTTTGAAAAGTTCATATTTATGAACTAACATGCTTATCTTTTCTTCTTGTACTTGATTCGTACCTTCATATGTGACTTGAAGTTTGTGCCATATCTCTTTGGCAGAATCACATCTAGAGATTCTATTAAACTCTCGAGGACTTAGAGCACAATACAAATTGCTAATTGCCTTAGCATTTGTTTGGATGAGTTTAATATCAGCCTCATTCCACTCTTCTTCAGTTTTAGGAATTCTAATACCAGCAACTACTTTATGAGGCAGATGAGGTCCTTTGACAATGACTTTCCAGCAGTCACAGTCAAGAGCTTGGATGTCCTAGTTTTCCAATAGTTATAGTTTTCTCCATTAAATAATGGAGGACGGGTGGCGGATTGGCCCTCTCCTAAGGTAGTAGCAAATATGTTTGCCATAAAGGGATCTTTAACTCAAGATGGTTAAATCTGAACAAGAGCACTAGGCTCTGATACCAATTATCAGGATCAAGTGCTTACCATTACACCAAAAGACCGGCCTTGTGGGGAAGGGGCTACTTTATTTCCTTATACTAGCCCATTACGGGCCCTAGGCGGTTGGGTACACCAGACACCTGTCGAGTTGGGTTTGACACTGTTTGAAGCCATCATCCAGTGGTAGACTGCTGACACCCATAATGCCAACAATCTCCCCAGCAGCTACGTTGGGAGCACTCGAACTCGCTACCTCGCTCTAATACAATTGATGCCCAGATAATAGACCCTAGAGGGGGGTGAATAGGGTTTATGGCAATTTAAAATCAAGCTAAGTGATTTTTGCAAAATTAAAAATAATCACTATTACTACCAGAAAATAATCAGAGATAAAAAGATAGAGACAGAGACAGAGATACCAGACACCAGATGTGTTATCGAGGTTCAACAACTTGCTTACGTCCTCGCCTTTAAGCTTCCAGCTTTAAGGATTTTTCACATGATTCACTAATCCTTTTATTAGGCTAAGGAATGACATCTTCAAGAGAATCCCTCTCTTGGATACAAGAAGATATTCTTCTCAACAGGTGCAAGAATCCCTGATTCTTGACTTTCAGCAAATACAGATATTTGAGTGGGTTTGAAATCCGAACTAAAGGCTCCTAAATGAGCTAGATAAGATGAGAAACAATGCTTACAATCTCTCAAGATGGATTGAAATTGAATGCTCAAGTAAAGAGGGATTGGGATTCAAAGTTTTCAATGCAAAAACAGAGTATTGATTGTTTGAAGGTGTGAGTGATTTATGAATGATAGAACAGTGTATTGAATGCTTAGATATATATATATATTGTTCATAAATCAGCTTATTTTATAGTTGAACAATCAATATAACCATTGGGGATAGCATTTAATGCAAGCTAGCCGTTTAAAACTAGCAGTTATACATTTTTCCCGCAGGCACTCGTCGATGAGTGAGTAAATTTTGGGCTTGAGTCGTCAAAGAGTGGAGACAGAAGCAATTACTTCTTTTCTGTTCTTCCACTCGTCAACGAATCCCTTTTACTCGTCGACGAGTTCACTGAATTTTTTCAGCAAACTCATCTTAATGAGACGATGGGAATCATGCTAGGACCCTTAGGCAATCAAATTAACATTATTTTAATCATTTTTAGGGCCTTAGACTTATGTCCAAATTATCCAAGGTCTCCTAGGGTCTATCTAGGTCAACTTTGAGCAATTTTTTTCCAATGTCTTGAGGACATTTACAAGGTCCTAGACATTTTAACTATGACACTAGTCTTCAATGAGAGATGATCTTCATTCTTGATTTTAGGAGCTTCACTCTTGATGGATCTTTATGGAATGTCTTGAGCTCTTGAAGCTTTTTCCTTTGAAGAATTAGTATTATAAAGTTCATTCTATTATTGTGTTATCATCAAAACCATTAAGGGTACTTAGAGTTGTAATCTTGAGGCTAACAAGTCCTTGCATATTCGGTCTGTAGCCACTGACTTACCAAACTAAGTCGAAATGGACAACTCATGCTCCAATGGACTCGACTCGGATGAAAATCCCTTAGCAAAACTAGGCAAGATGAAAGAATGAGTGGATCCTGAGTCGATCAACACTCGGCCTAGACATTCATTTACTAATAATGCGCCTGTGAAATTAAATAACTCACATCAATAGGTTTCAGCTGTATAGGTAACATGTTGTACACATAAGCAACCATATCTTATAATAGCAAGCATTCACAACTTGAAATTTTAGCACTCTATCGTACCTTACACGACATCATCAAATGCCCATACACCCCGTTCGGTCATGGCAAAGACCCGGCCTGGCGAGGTGGCCGTGTAGACTGTGAGGGTCTCGATGCTTGTGAGGAGCCCTGCTGCGAAGGCTACCAAATAGGGGGCCTACTCTCCTGAGACTGGGATGACAACTGACGTCGGGGACAATCTCGAATCATGTGGCCTTGGTCACCACACTATGATATGTATGATATGCACAGTACGCAATATACCAAAAAGGTAAAAGAATTAGTATTAGGCTAAATACTTAGGCATTTGAATGATTTGAGGTTTATTTAGGTTAAACCTAGGTTTTGGGTTGAACCTTAAGAACTTTTCCCAGTAGATTCGCCAGAGCTGTGAGCACGGGATTTCACCTCACTGGTGTTTGTTTGAGAGTCGTCACTTATTAATTCAGAAGGGATAAGTCCCCGGGTTATGGATAAGGTCTCATGGTCTACTTAAAATTCTAAGTAAGAGGTTCGATTAAGTCCCAGGGAAGGTGTTAGGCACCCCGGGACCCCTATTTTGCAATTGTTACTTACTCCCTAGGTGTAAGCTAAATTAAAGTCAAATTTTTATTCAAATGCCTAAGTGTTTAGACTATGCTAACCCAAGAAAGAAAAACTAACTAAGGTCGAACGCGGGTTGGGTTGCCTACGTACTCATAAGGGGTGAGATCAGACCGAGCACAGTTCTAGCATATGAGCCTATGCCAAGGCTAAGGGGAGTGTGTGTGTGTGCACCGGGATGGCTAATGGTCTAGCTCGAGGGCTAGGGTTTGGTTGACCAGGTTGGTCAAGAGTATGGTTTGGGCCCAGAGGCCAAGGATTAGTCCAGTAGCCTAAGGGAAAGGCCCGGTAGGCAAAGGGTTAGTCTGGTAGACTAGAATTAAGCCCGGTGGGCTAGGGTTGGGCCTGATAGGCCAAGGATAAGCCCGATAAGCTAAGAGATTAGGCCCGGTAGGCTAAAAGAGATTTAACCGGAGTTAAAGGGAGAGTTAACCATGGTTAGGGCTGCTAACCAGGGTTAAAAGAGCCAAGATCCAGATTTTTGGTCTTTTTGCATTTTCTGAATTTTTTTAAAATTTTTTTAGATTTTTCCAAAGGTTAAAGGATTTTAACCATGGTTAAAAGTTAACCCTAGTTAAGCAGTATGGTCTGGTCAGGGTGGGCCATAATAGCATGGCAAGGCCTAGAGTGGCCTCCTACCTGGTCTGGACCCTATGTAAAGCCCATATAACAGAAAATAGGGAATGGCGGTAAAGAGATTACTGCCATTTCTAGAACTGGTCTATAGGTCTTGGTGAAGTTCAGGGATGACACCCATGGGGTCATGAACCCTCCAGGGTTGTCAGGGGACTCCCCTAGGTGTCCTGGGCCTGTTGTGGGCCCTGTACTTAGTCTAAAATGGGGCCAATGTGGTTATGCAAACACTGTAACAAGAAACTCAGAATGACGGTAGACTCTTTACCGCCATTTTGGTTTCCAGTTGAGGGGATTTTAACTAAGGTTGAGCTACTGAGGTTAGCCTGGAAGGACTAGGGTAGATAGAGGGAGGTCTTAGGGACAAAATCTGGGCCCTAGAATGGACCAGGGCACAACCCATAGGGGTCTACAGCTACAGTAAAGGAGGTGTCCAAGAATGGCGGTACTGAGATTACCACAATTCTTGATTTTTTCAGAAACTTGATTTTCCCCCACGTGTACTGCATTGTGACACCTCCGAGGGTCCTCATGGACTGAGGACTCTCTAGAAGGTTAGGGGAGGGTTTGATCATGTAGGGGGCCCTTGTGGCCGAAGCATATCCCCTCAATAGGATCCCTATGCCTATGAAGTGGCAAGGGGACCTCTATCCTTGGGTATAGTATAAAACAAAATAGAAATAAAAGGCCCTTGGAATAAGACCAGAGACTTATAGTGTTGTTACAGAAAATAAAAAGGGGTAGGGGTGGCCCTACCCTATTGGCTTTGCTGCTTTGATGGTGGAGGAGGCAGTGCATGGTGGTGGAAGACCAGGAGTGGCTTTGGGGTGATCCCTGCATGTCCTGGGGTCTCCTCAGGTGGAGGACAAGGATGGGAAAGTCTGGGACTTGGGCTGGCTGAACTCCAATAGAGGTTTTCTATATATTTTTTGGAATGGATTCAAGGCTTAAGGGAGGTTGTATTTATAGGCTTCAAGGGACCTAGGGTAGTTTAGGGATATCCCAAGGGGTGTAGGATACGAGGGAGGCAGAGTTGGAGTGGCCAGGGGGTGCCAGACACGGTTTCGAAGCAAACATCAGAAATGACGATAATTCCAGTACTGTCATTCCTGATTTAGCCTAAATTAGAAATGGCGGTAGTAACTCTACCACTATTACCTGTCTTATGCTAAAACAGGCCCAGCCAAGTCATAATTGGTCTGAGTTTACTGTAGCTTTTTCCAAATAAGGAAATGGCGGTAAAGTTATTACCGCCATTCCTGATTTTTTCAAAATCCGAATGTGAGCCCCACTCCAACGGCCATCTAGGGTTTGTGGGCCCATACATGGGCCCATGAGGTGGTTTGACTTCGGTTTTTCGGTTCGTAGGCTTAGAAATGGGCCTTGGACCCTAGGGATTCAACCTAAGGTTAACCTAGGGTTAGGCCTAGGGTTTGCTTAGGTATGACTAGGGTTAGGCCTAGAGTTTACTCAGGTTTGACCTAGGGTTTGACTAAGGCTTGACTAGGGTTAGGCCTAGGTTTAGAGAGTGGTAACCATGGTTAAGATGATTAACCCTGATTAGGAAAGGGGGTGCAAAAATTGGGTGCTTACATCTTGCTCGAGCCAGCCTAATCTAGCTCAAGCAAGCTATAAAGAATAGCTTGTATAGTAACTTCCAAAACCATATTTAGAAAGGAATTTTTTCATCTCGCTCGATCCAACTTTGTCTCACTTCCAGCGAATTAGCTACTTGTAGCGCCCCAGAACTTTTCGTATCTAATGAATAGTGTTCTTATAGCCATTGGTCTTTCACGTAGTCTAATTAATGAATAAAGAAGAATTTAAAATTTCTAAAATGCCAAAAAATTTTCCTTTCGAATGACGAATCCAACGCAAGTTGAATCATCAAAATACGACAAACGAGCCAAAAGTTATGGCCGAAACAATAAAATGGACTAAGTGTAAAAATTTGCAGACAACCTATCGCTCGGTCCAAAGTAGCGATCGATCGGTCAAAAACTGATCGATCGATATCTGTCGACCGGTCCAAAATTTTGTATGGAAAAAATTCCAAAGAGGGTGTTTTCAACCGATCGCTCGGCCAAAAACACCGATTGCTCGGTAGGCCACCGATCGATCGGTCATAAGCATCAATCGCTCGATCTTTCGCGTTTTGCAGAAAATTCATTAAGGGCTTTTCATCTTTGGGCATTCTACCCTTGCCTATAAAGGCTTGCCCGAGCCATAAGGGTTCATAAACCCTAAGGCATCATATTTTGAGAGAGAGTGAGAGAGGAGAAAGGGGTTTTCTCCTAGGGTTTCAACTTGAGAGAATCAAGAGTTTGAAAACCCTAGATCATCACAAAGCTTAGATTTCTTCAAGCCCAAGTCTCAAGCTCTTGTGGAGTTCTTTCCCAAGCTAGGGCAGCGTATTCCACAGCATTTTCAAGGTCTTTCCTCTTTTGTTTTCAAGGTTAATACACTCTACTAACTACTTTGGTAATAACCTATGATTTCTTAAGTGAATGTGTATTGAATCTCCTCCATTTCTCCTTTATGTTGAAATATGTTATTTCCCTAAAATATAAACAAGATAATATAAATGGTGGGATGAGGGAATTGAGGCGATTAGATGCCATGTTGTGATGTATTGAATGATGGAAAATGGTGGAAGGGCATAGTACTCATAATGAATACACCATGTGTTTGATGAAATGTTAGAGTGAGAAAATGTGAAATAAATGCTTACAAGAATCTTGATCACTATGTGTTTGATGAATTGATTGAATGAGCTTAAAGACCTAAGGCTAAGAACAAATGAACAAAAGTGAAGAAAACGTTGCATGCAATGTGTTTGATAAATTGCCTAAATGAGAATTAAATGGATTTAATAAAGAAGATGAAAATAGGATTTATGTAATGTTTCTTATAAATGATAAATTGCTCAAATGCGCTATATGTTGCCTAAATTCTCATATGATTACGTTAAGAATAGAAATGCTACACTCATGTGATTCTTCTATTCAAGCATGTCAGCATGTTTACTACACTTGTTACACACACGCACCCATGCATGCATGAATCGGTTTTTCTAAAGTATATGTACACAAGAAACAACAAGAACAAGAATGTGATTCACGATATGATTGATAAAGCTGGACATTAGGCCGGTCAAGGGTAGGGCATATCCCTAGGATATGTCATGCCTGGCTCACAAGAAAACAAGCAAGTTGATAAAGCCGGACATCGGGCCAGTCAAGGGTAGGGCATATCACAAGATATATCATACCTGGCTCACAAGAAAACAAGACAAGGAGGTTGGTGTACCATTTTTATAAATATATTTCTTTGAAGAGAACTTACGTTCCCGGCTCACAAGTCGCTTCAAGGGCACTAACATCTAGCTCACAAGTATACAAGCAAATCAAGTCAAGAACATGTCAAGAATATGCTAAGAACAAGCAAGACAAGTGATTACAAGCAAGAACAAGACAAGCATGTATGATTCTCATGAACAAGACCAAGACAAGAAACAAGTTTTCAAACATGACAAGCAAGTTTTGAAAAGAAACACAAAAGACTATTTTCAAGAATAAGACATGATTTTAAAAGTACAAGTTTTATCGGAATTTTCGCATTCATTCATGCATGTCAAGGTTATCACATTGCTTTACTTTCAATGCTCTTTGTCTTATGCTGCTAGTATTGCCTTAAATTGATATTTTGTATTATGTTCACTGTTGTTGTGTGATCGTTATTGCTATGGTTAGCTAGTAGCTTGTACTCGTTGAGTATTCCATACTCAGCCATACTTTTATGTCGGCAGGTATTGTGGATGCCCTCAACCCTGAGCCTTGGGTTGAGGAAGAGTATGTAGAGGAGAGAGAGCCTCTTATCCCAATATAGTTGCAGGAGAATAGAGATCTCGACGTGTGGCCATACCTCGACTACTGTTGAGAGGAGAGTATGAGAGAGTTCTTTTGTATTTTAATATTTTGATAGGTGAGCATGTCCACCTCTACTATTTATGTTTTATGTATAAACTTGGAATACTGGTTTGAGTTATAGAAGAATAGAAAAGTTGATTTACACTTCCGTATTCATGATATAGCTTTTGTACTCTGATTCATGTTATATTATGGTATGTTCACCTTGTTCATTGCAGGATGGTTTGACAGGTATGAATAGTCACTCCTAAATTATCCCTTAACTCCTAGGGGTAGTTTGGGGCGCGACACTACTAGAGGTTCAGACTGAGATGGTTTCCCAAACATGCTTGAGCCAACATTTCTCGCCTCTAGCGAGTTGGCTACTGGAACTTTTCAAACTCGCTCGAGCGGCTCATTTCTCACTTCCAACAAGTTTGCTACTGGACTTATTTATAGACTGAGATTTTTTAATGTCGCTCGAGCGACCTAAAACCTCGATTGAGCGAGTTGCTCTATAAACAAAAAATTACTCAATTTTACCACTATGTTCCATTTTACAAGTCAAATAACTAATCACCTAAGGTTTAAATGATGGTTTCTAAGTCAATTCACCTAAGGTATATACTAGGTTACTAAGTCGCTTACCATCCTAAGGTGAGAGATCACAGCACCGGCATGATGTCTTTAGTTGAATTCCTCTGGAGCTTCTTCATCAACTCTTTAGCACTGTGTCACTCTGATGGATTGACTTATGACTCTAACTTGACTAGGTTTTGACAACAGAATTTTTCAGTTACAAATATGTACCTTTCAGTTAGCATGGTAGTCGTCCCCTCCGCTAATGTGAACACCGCAAATGTGTTGGGTACCATGTTTACATACTAATTGAATCTTTTTATCTCTATGTGCTTGGTAGCAGGTTCAGGATGAGGTTGAATAACAGGCTCAACCTCGCAAATAGCAAATATAGGAGCATTTTGTTCAATCAATGTAGTATCTGGTGTTTGTTTCACACTTTTGGTTATAAAAAGCTGCATGACACTCAGTTGTGATTGTTAATTTTGCATAAAATATAACAACAACTCTCGTCATCAGTAATATCAGTGAGAGTCATGGAAATATCTGTGCATGTATGGAACAAACACCTGATTTTAATATTAACCTCCTCTATTCGAGAGTTAGTCAGTCGATATAGTCTTGATAAAAGCAGCTCATAGGTAAATATCCTGATATACAAATATAAATTTTGATTTTTCACCCTCATAAAAGAAGCTCTTGTTGCACTTACGAATCCATTCCTCATTGTAGTAGCAAAGTACAGGTATTGACGATCGATCCATTGTCTGCAAAATTGCAACAAATATTATAAGATTAATATGATAGAAACAAATATACCATAAATTCCATTACATCAATCGATCGATATCTAATATAGATCGATATTATATAGTGATCAATCGTTATATATCATCTATCAATCGATCATTCAATCGATTTGTGAAATCGATTGATTGATCTGGGATATCGATCAATCAATCTGGTATATCAATCGATCGATCTCTTATTACGATCGATCATTCTTATCATTGCATGATCGATATTGCAGATCGATCGATTAATAATAAATGTGATATCGATTGCTACTGTAAAATTATAAATTTGCATGGGAAGGGAATGATAACATTTCATTGAAGTCTCTATGGACTAAAGAGGATGATCAAATGGTGTTTGGGACAAAAACACATTCAACAAAGAAAAACCTAAATAAAGAGATGGTGTTTGGATTCAACCTAAAAGGAGGCTACACAACTCAAGGATGACAATGTATGCGAAGGAAGATGATAATTTATATGCAGAAACACATACCTTTAGAATAGATGCTCCATACTAAACAGAGAGAACAACAAAGTGAATGTGATTCGAACAAAGGAAGACACTCTTGTACAGAGAACATCAAAGCAAGAAAATCAGTGTCTTCTCTCTTGTGCAGAGTGAAAGGGGCATTCTTGTCCCAAGGTGAATGTGTTATGTGCCTTTTGCTTATAATTAGTTATTTAGAGATAAGATAGGAATGGTGGGTTGTGGGTAGTTATAGGTTGTGAGTAGTGAGAAGTTACATACGGTTACATGTATTCATTATAAATATGTATTCTCTTCAATGAATGAAAGAGGAAAAGAATCAATTAACTTAGTGTTTTGTACCTGTGGAGTTCAATCTACACTCGAAGTAGATCCCTTATGGAGGTCTCAACTCCCTCGAATGAGTCACTTTCTCCTCTCATTCTCTTTTTATTTGTTTATTTTTATTTAGGTAAGTATCATTTGGTAGCAGAGCTGCGTTCCCGAGCTGGAGATGGATCAATGAAGAAATTGCTATGAAGGTTGAAGGTTGGAGGAAAACCCCCTTGAAGTGGTTGTTAGGAGGAAGACCCCTTCAAAGCGGTCATCTTCATCCATTAATGGCATTAATTTCATTTATATAAATATTAAACCTTGAGGACAAAGTTTTCTTAAGGGGAATAGTCTGTTATGTGTCTTTTGCTTATAATTAGTTATTTAGAGATAAGATAGGAATGGTGGGTTGTGGGAAGTTATAGGGTTGTGGGTAGTGGGAAGTTACATACGGTTACTTGTATTCATTATAAATATGTATTCTCTTCAATGAATGAAAGAGGAAAAGAATCAATTAACTTAGTGCTTTGCACTTGTGGAGTTTGATCTACACTCGAAGTAGATCCCTTATGAAGGTCTTGACTCCCTCCAATGAGTCATTTTCTCATCTCCTTCTCTTTTTACTTGTTTATTTTTATTTAGGTACGTATCAGAATGTAATTCACACGTGTACACAATACACACGTGATGAAGCCTATATGAAAATTTAGAGCCAATGTCACAGGTTTGCAGGGGCCTATTTTTGTAAAACCCCTTAAACATTTAAGTTTAGGGCAGTCTATGATAAGAACAAACTACGAGTGTTATAGAAGACCGAAAACTGCAAGGCACATCTATCGATCTACATTAAGCATTCCTTTGGGCAGCTGGGCTTCCCTTTGCATCTGCATGCATTGCCTTTTTCTTTCTTTCTTAAGCCGCTTTAGCTTTCGGTGGAAGATGATAGTATTAGTGGGTATTTATTCATAGTACTTGAAATTCCGAGGTTTCTTCTTTTTATCTATATTCTTCCGTTGGAGCTAAGCAAAGCAAAGCAAGCTGTCTCCACCACTTTTCTTTTCTATTTGTATTTCTTTGAGCTTTTAAAAGGTGAAACGGAAACTGGGTTTTGATATCTGATTGTTGCAGAGAAGCAGAAGCTGGAGAAGGGATTCAGACAAGAAGGGAAAACCCAGAGATATAAGTTTAATTGATTTTGTGTCTTCTTGGTCGCTGAATGATATATTCAATGAAGGGCTTTACAGTAACAAGGTAATGCCTTCCGTTTTCATCTTTTTCTGTTTAATAATCTAGCAACAGTCTGACTTAAGTGATTTATATCAGTAATAAGAGATATTTGATGTTGATCTACTTTTAGTCTTTTACAACTTTCAATGCTAAATTAGGAACGATAGGAATGCTAGCCATACTTGAGCTCGTTTTGTGTGTGCAAGCCCTGCACACAGATCTTGTGTGCCCCTTACCAAATGATGCCACGTGTCCCTAACCATGCATTCATGGCCAAGTGAGATTGACGGCGTCAAACTCCATCCATTCCGTTTCTAGCAAAAAAAAAAGACTAGGTGAGACACTGAGGAAAGTTTCTAATCATCTCCATCTTCTCCTCTTTCTTCTCTTTTCAATTTTTCTACTTTCTCCCTTCCAGCTTCTAACTCTCGGGTAAAGACATTGTAGAGACATTGTGACAAAAATCTTCAAACAATTTACTGATTTTTATGTGCCATCCTTGGGCTAATTTTCTGTGCATTATTCCAATTTCATCTGTTGCTTTTGGAGAGATTACGGTTGAGGATTTTGATAACATATGTTCAGTGCTATTGTTGTTAAATGCACTCTGCAATGCAGATGATCAATGACCAGAGAGAGATGGGTTTCAAGTTTTCAATATTTAAAAGAATTAGCAAAAGCTGCTAGATAATCCTTTCATTCCAAGGACGATTTCTTGAGTAACCAAGTATTCATCAATTCCCTCAAAAAAACACATGGAACCCTATTTCAATGACCATATCTTTTGGCCTGTACGTCCCTAATCTAGATCTGACCGTAAAAATCAAAGGGGAAGATAGTCCTTTGCAACTTTTCTAACGCAGGAGTTAAATGAGGGGAGGATGAAAGCAAGGGCGGAGAGAAGAAAGAGGAGAAGAGGGCCAGGACAAGATTTCCTTGTTGGTTAACGTCTCTCACCTGGTTTCCTTTCTTATTTGTTAGAGACGGAATGGATGACGTCAATCTCACTTGGTAATGGATGGATGTTTAGGGACACATGGCGTCATTTGGTAAGGGAGCACACAAGATCTGTGTGCAAGGTTGCACACAAAAACGATGTCGCCATTCTCACAATTTGAAAAAAAAAAACTGCATACTCTCCCTCCTTTCTATAATAAAACAATTACCCATTAACTGCTAGGTTTATCTATAGTTTGCAAATTTGCAAATATACTGTTATATATAACCGATTTGCAAAGGATAATGCTTTTGAGACCATCCTAGGGCCGAGACCACTGAGACCGTGCAGTCGTGCATGTGATTTCAGATGGGTCCACCACCATGTGAATGCAGCCCTAAGACGGTCTCATTAGCAAAGTCTATTTGAAAATTAACTCATCATCAACCCTTAGTACTTTCGTTTATAATTATTAGTGAAATTACTATTATGCCCTTATGATATCTTATAACCTTGCAAAACCCCTTGAATAATGGTTAACAAGTTTTAACCGTTGGGATTAATTTTTTTCTAAAAACCAAGATTAGATGTGTGTGGTGTGTGTGAGTTTGCATGTGGTGTGTGTGTGTGTTTGCTTGGGTGGTGTGAGTATTCCCTTGTCTTTACCTTCAGTCATTGCCTTGTGGTATGATTGAGTTTACCAAAAAAAAAAAAAAGATGTTTAACACTAAGGGTTAGTGAATCTTAACCATAGTTAAATGGAGTTAAAAGGAAACACCACTTTAGTTGCCCTTAAACTATGGATAACAAGTTTTAACCCTATGATTAATTTTTTTTCTAAAAACCAAGGTTAGGTGCTTTAACCCTAAGGGTTAGTGAACTTAACCACAGTTAAAGAGAGTTAAAAGGGGTCACCCCTTTAACTACCCCTGAACTATGGTGAACAAGTTTTAACCATTGTGGTTAATTTTTTTTAAAAATAAAAACCAAGATTAGAAGCTTTAACTCAAAGGGTTTGTTCTTTTGAAAAGAAAGTGGGTGAGAGAAAAGAAAACAAAAAAAAGGAAAGAAAAAAGAGAAGAAACTTAAATTTTCTTTCAAAATCCAGAGAAAAAGTTTTGGTACTGTTGTCCCTATTGAGAATGTGTAAGAAAAGAGAACTGTGTTTTCTTGCACACTGCTAGGAAAGTACAATAAGTTTTTTTTACCTTCCCTCACTTTCTGGCCAAACGAACACATCTAAGGGTTATTGAATTTTAAACATAGTTAAAGAGAGTGAAAAGGAGACACTTCTTTAACTTCTTTTGAATTATGGGTTACAAGTCTTAACCCCTGTGGTTAATGTTTTAAATTTTGTCTAAAAATCAGGGTTAGATTATTTAACCCTAAGGATTAATGAATCTTAACCACAATTTACACTACAAAATTTAAGGTTTTTAGCGGCGTAAAAATATCGCCGGTAAAGGGATAAAAAACGCCGTTATTGTTATTACCGGCGTACTAGTGTAAACGCTGGTAATACCTACGTCGGTAATATATATACCGGCGGTTTTTTTCAAACGCCTCTAAATCTATAATCAATAACAACGTTTTATATAATGCCGTTAATAATTAATCAATAACGGCGTTTTATATAATGCCGTTAATAATAACTCAATAACGGCGTCGTATATAACACCGTAATTGATTAATTATTAACGGCATTATATAAAACGCCGTTATTGATAACTTGTACGCCGTTAATAATTACTCAATAACGGCGTCGTGTATAAGGTCGTTACTCACTTTTATTCATTTCTGGCGTTATAAAAACACCGCTAATAGTGCCAATTTAAAAAAAAAACTATTTATATGGAATTGGTGGTTTTTTTTTTTTTACCTGTATTATTTTGTACCTGTGAGCAGCAGAAATATTTATCGAGAGAAACGAAATTCTAACATCCAATCTACATAAGACAAAAAGAAATTCATCCAAATAGTCGTAGTATGTACACATCATAAAAATATACATGTCCATATAAAAGTATCGGAAATAAAAAATATAAATCCTAAGTCTCTCCTCCCTCTGGCTAGCTCCCTCCGGCTGGTCTAAAACCAGAGTGGTGTGTGCTGGCTCCCTCCTATAAAGACAATAAAATAAAATTCATGATTAGAATATATCGAACAGAAAAAAAAAATTAAGGATTCCATAAAATTAATATGCAAAGAAACAAGGTCATGTCATATATTTCATACATATAGAGTTCAAACACATAGAAGTGTAGCATTTCATCAACATACATCCAAATTTATCTCAAATTTCTGATACTAATAAGGTTTAATTATTAAAACACATAAAAGTTTAGAAATTTCATTACTAACGAGGCCGAATTCATAGCTCTAATATACTTTGGCCTAAACCTATAAACCCCCACCAAATCCAAACCGAGGGTCGGATGTCAATGTCATGTCTTCTAACGCATATATTTCGACCCAATCAAAGTGTGGGAATTCGTTTCGCTAGATTCCGAGGTCGTTTGCCTGATTTGGGCAGCAATTGTCCCAAAATCCATACTTTGAAACTTAGGTTTTGTTTAAACCTACAAACCCCCACCAAATCCAAACCGGGGGTCGGATTTCGATGTCGTTTCTTCTTACCCATGTATTTCGACCCAACCGAAGTGTAGGAATTTGATTCGTTAGAGTCCGAGGTCGTTTGCCCGATTTGAGCAGCGAGATGCCCGAAATCCATACTTTGAAACTTATGTTTGGCCTAAACCTACAAACCCCCACCAAATCCAAATCGGGGGTCGGATTTCGATGCCGTTTCTTCTAACGCGTGTATTTCGACCCAGCCGAAATAGGTTATTTAAAATATGTAGAACAAAAGGTTATCACAAAAGGTTATTTAAAATATGTAGAACAAGGCCAGTTACTCGAAGTAGGAAATCAAGCAGGTCACTCACAGTTACTTCCTGAAAGAAGTAAAACCCAAATTACTGAAACAGCCAGGTGACCTGATCAACTGGTTCTTTTTAGCTTTCTATCCAAATTTAATTGTAAGAAAATTTTTCCAACACAAAAATTTCAATTTCATGCATATAAGAACTTATCTCTTAATCCTTCTCCTCTTAGCAGAAATTTATAAAAGACGAATCAATCTTCTAAATTTACAAAAGACGAATCAATCTTCTCTTAGATTTTCTCTTTCCTTTTTTCTTTTCTAATTTTCACATGAAAAAAATGGGGCAGAGAAAGTGAAAGTTATGTCACAAAAATAGTCTCTTAAGCTTTGATTTCACATCTAGAGTTTTCAAAAGCAAAGAATCAAAGAATCACAATCAATAAGCATATGCCTCCCAATCCCCCCAAGGAAAAGCAAATCCAAGAAATCATTAATACTAGTGTTTTGAGACTAGCAATAACATAGCTTGAATACAGATGCATGAAACTATAATAAAAGAAAATCTTTGCTTGTTAGGTTAATTTTAAAAGGTTATTGGAGGCATAGCTTGAACGCCACTAGTGATCCAGTCGAACTTTGGGCAGTTAAGATTTTCTGCTCAAATCCTGAGGACTCATATACCCTGTCTCTGATGGAACCTCCATCAGCCAATTCGGACGTGGAATCCATCTGGGGCTTCTTGGAGGCATCCTCTCTGGAGGACAGGGTGCTTCAGCCAGACAAGACTCTAACCATTTGGTTATCTTGCAAGCCGAAGGGCATTGGTTTGCACACATCTGTTGTACATTTTGATGTAGGGGATGATAGGATAGAACGAGTAGTTTTTCTCTTGGCAGAAGATGATGTCTCACAGTCTCTGGCTTCAAACAGGCCCTATTCGAAAGTCCCGAGAAAGAAACATTTTAATGTAGGTGAATATGTTGCAGGTAGTCGTCCTACAAAGGCGACGACCCAAGGATTCAAATATAGGCTTCCTCAGTATGCGATCCCGAACAATATTAGGGAGTTGGTGGAGAGTAAGCAGATACCTGAGGCTATCACAAAAGGTTTAACAAGGTCAGTTACTCGAAGTAGCCTACTGGGCTGTGTTCAGGATTTGTCTGGATGCCCTTGCTACAAGGACTTGCAATGTCAAGTCTCAAAATTGGACTGGTTATATTCTAGTTCTTGTGTCATAGGGCTTGTAACTCAATTAGATGGCTATGGCAAGAGGTGAAGACTATTAATAGTGCAAATATCATGATTATGATGATATCACCTTAAATCAATTTTTCCAGTTAACATAAATAAACAACCCTCCAAATCCCTGGAATCTATTGAACACACTCCCAAACCTGAGAACAGTATCCTATCTACTAAACAACTCTTGAGGAGACAAAGGTGACTTTCCTAAGAACCAAAGTCCATACGTTGTCACTTACTCCATGTGGTTTTTTTGAAACATCATTTCAGATTGCGTTGGTATAGATATCCCAAACCCCAATTTCTGAAAATCAACAACAATTTGCCAATACATCCAATGCTCACATTAAGCATTCCCTCATGTAGGGTGATGTGTGGAGCCCGACCCAATTTTTTGGCATATGCCAGAGACAATCCCATGCCAATTGATTTATGGCGAAGTAGACCTTCTAAGGATTTATCGACAAAGAATAGGAAGGTTGTGGTGGCCATGAGTTGTCTCCATGGACCATGGATAGAGAATTTGAAAGAGACTCCTCCCCTTCCTGAAATGGCCTAACTCTAGACTTTTCAGATCCTTTATTAATTGCCATTTAACGATGGCAGCAATTCATGGTAACTCTCACCTATATCTTTTCCTCTAGTTAAGGGTTCTTTATTTTGTGTGTGTGTGTGTGATCATCCCAACCTCTCTCTCTCTCTCTCTCTCTCTCTCTCTCTCTCTCTCTCTCTCTCTGTGATGCATAGTCATGATCATGCATCTGATACCAATTACTGTTTACTATCTTCTGATAAATCCCTTGTGGAAGAAAAAGCAAGAAGTATGGATGAAGTATAGTAGTATGGATTTTGCAGGTGGAGGAGCTCGTCCTCTGAGAAGAGCAAGGTGAAGGTGAGGAGGAAACTTAGAGGACCAAGGTTCTGTTTTCAAACAAGGAGTGATGTGGATGTGCTAGATGATGGTTACAAATGGAGGAAATATGGCCAGAAAGTTGTCAAGAACAGCCTCCATCCAAGGTAAAATCTTTCTTATTGCTTTTCAAAAATATTTATCTCTGGTTATTGGATAGAAATCTGCTTAATGCAATAAGTTTTTATAATTTAAGACCTGATAGATTCTTCCATTGATTTAGGCCATTGGATCAGATCAGTAGATTAAGTAGATAAATATAATGGAAATTGTAGAGAATTATTAAAAAGATTAAGTTAAAAGAATATTTAGTTCATTAAAGAATGATATTATTAGGAGAAACTCTTGATGGAATTTTAAATATATATTCCAAAATAGCTGCATTCACTAAAATATTAATGTGCATGTAATTTTATGGGAGAAATGGAAAAGAATAGTCATAGTACCATAAAGTGAAATAGAAAATGTAACATATAAAACTAACGGAAAATAGTCTCGGGAATCTTCACACCATTCGACATATGGTGGAGAAGTTATTTCATTCTCTCCCCATGTTTTTGGCCTTGTATTGTCTCTAGGCAAACCAGAAAGGTGGTTTATGGCATCCACAAAATAGGGGACATGTGGCGAAAAAAAGGAGAGAAGTCATTCCATTTTCTCCCAATGACTTCTCTCCACTCGATATTTCTCCTCCTTTATCTTGCCATTTTATCGACATGTGTCAAATAATGTGTGGAGAAGTCAAAATCATGGGGCCCATGAAATGACTTTTCCAACCACATGCCCCCTATTTTGGCTAGTGGGTGTTTACTTAAATGCTAAGATGAGATTTAACATATATGTAAGTAAATATTGTCAGGAAAGACAGCATGGAATAACGATGTGGGAATATCTAAATGTTAAATTACCTCATTCGGCGTTCCTGGCCTCGTAGCAGGTCCAACAACAATCTGTTGTTAAGATTTACAATAATTAAATGTGGGCATATCTAAATGTTAAAAAAAAATTATTAATGCTTATTAGAATATATACCTGCCCATGCAACATCTGTTGGATAAGCTGTTGCATGTCATTGATTTGAGCTTGTTGGGACGCCACCCGGGTCTTCGTCTCCTCAAGTTCAGCACGCAACCTATGGGTCTCGGCAACACCACTACCACTAGCACCGAAACTCCTCGAAGATGACCCCCATAACCTGGTGGGAGTCGGGCCCATTCCATATCCACGGACCCGTCCAGGATGATCAGGCCCCAAGACCTGAGATAAAACATCATCTCGGCCTGTGCTATCTTCTGAGCCATCCGGTACCTGGTCGAGGAGTTTCCTAATTTGGTGCTGCAAACATATTGAAACATTTACTATCTTCAATTCCAATTAAAGTGATATATATTTGATAAAATGAAATATTTAAATTACTTACAATCTGCACTCCCGCCTGATCGTTGACCGGAAGGCCATTCTTCTTCGTGTGCGTCTTTATCCAAACCGCAGCACGGCCTGGAGCAACTAAAGAGGGACTCGCTAATCGCTATGGTAGTAACAATAATAGAACAACAAATATTTAATCCATATGCATGAAATTGTTAAATAAATTACTACGATTAAACCGAACATACCTCCTCCTCTCTAACTCTGGCGAAGCTCTTTGTGCCCGCCGTATGAGGAACCGTTTGGCACTCGTGACTCCTTTTATTTGTGGCCCTCCGTTTCTACAATATTGTTGCATAAATCAGTCAAACGGGCTAAAGTAAAATCAAAACTGTATTAACCATAATTGATTTCAATTATCAAACTAGCGGAATGCATGTGCAATGCACGTGACTGTCCTGTTCTAGTAAGTGCAATTAAATAGACTAAATAACTACAATTAAATATCTTATATCAATAAAGACACAGTTGAGCAAAGAAAATAAGAAAATCAAACACTTTTAACCCTTCCATTCTCTTTATAATAGTAGAGATATACCTGCCCCTCCTCAGAGTACCAGAAGTCGACGAGTACATTCCATTGTTCCCGAGGAATATCAGACGGGCACCGGGCATAGTTCTCAGCAGGAGGGTCCGTGAAAATAAAATGCTTGTTCCCCATATCGTGCTTATTGTCCCGCCATTTCTTATCTAGAGACATCAAAAGGTAGTCATCTAGGAAAGGTGGGTAGTCGAACTTGTCCTGTAAAAACGTTATTAAATTATTAATATTTGTGAAGAAGCTACATTAGTGAATGTTAATAATAATTGACCAACTTTTTTTGTTCTTACCCTTATCATACTCAAAGCTCGTTCTTTATTGTCATCGGTGATTTCCTTCCAATTTTGCACATCTACCTTCTTCATTTACTCCGACCTTCTTTTTCTCTCCAGGGCGCATCTTGTGCACCTCTTTGCATTTGGCCTTATCTCGTACCTTCCTAGGCGGCACCACGGCGGGTGTGGAAGTCCCCGCACTAGATGGGGGGGTAAGTGTAGGATCCATCTGCAAAATATTTGTATTAGCTTTTGATATAAATGAGACAAAAAAAATGTCAACATTGATCAATATTGTTAGTAATCAGAAACAAGAGTATGCCATTTTTAGGATTAAATTTTGAGAGATCTTAAAGCATTCATTGATTCATAGTATTCAGGTTTGATAAAAAGTAGAAACAGGAGTATGTTATATGTGATTGATATTATTTACAAAAAGAGATATGGCAGTGTTTAACAATAACAATGGACATATTATAATATGAAATTTGGCATAGAAGCACTAGCTGGGGTTCATTTGAATTGTTTATCTCACTTGCCGCCAAGCACAGACATGGTAAGGTGCCTACATTAAATGAATCCAGAGGATTCAGCTTCAAAAGGGATTCCAAATGGTTACAACAAGATATGTCGAATTTTACATCCTAATGAGTAAAGGGTTTTCAGGAAAAAATGGAGTGTTTCTGGAAATAATGTTGTAGGAAAAAAAAAGACTTGGTGCAATTGACTGCCCAAAATAAAAGGAGAAAAATATACTAGTTACACTGTTTGGGAAAATCTGCACAAAATTTCACTTACAAGTGGAGATTAAAAGCATCAATAGAGATCACATATGGAATGATCGAAGTCGATGAACTATTTTAATCAAACCATTAAAACAGTTCTATGGCCCCTAAATATTTTAATCATGGTTTAATTAAATATTTAAGATGAGTAAGACATTAAAATATAATAACAGAGTCAAATGGACTTCTATGGCCCCTAAATATGTCAGGGTTTTTATACTTTTAACCTCAAAAAGCAGTATGGAATTGTACATTTTAGTAGATGCATTGGAGAATGAGTCTTGAAGAATTTTGGGTCAAACATACATATAAAATGTGGCAATATGTCTGCCCATTGTTATTGTTAGTGATAAGAGAACATGCCAATAGGGGATTTTCCAGGAAATTGGATTTTCTAGTTCTAAGAGTGATTAAAATTTGGATATATATACTTAACCACTGAATCAACCTTAACTTGTTGTTGGTAGTATTACCTAGGAAAAGCAAATTAAAAAAACCAACTGATGAAAAAAAATATACAATTCGACATGCATTAGAATTTCATTTCCAAATCCTAATTTCTTTATTTTTTATTTAGCTTTTAGAAGAGTAAAAGAGTAGTGAGCTAACAATACCAAAATAACAGCATCAGCTGAGAGACACCTCCTTTTAATATAATTCCATTCAAATCAAGGTCCTTTTAGGTTTGAGTATCTTATAATAGAAACAAAGGAAAAGAGAGAGTTGCGAGCATTATCCTCGTTATAACCATAACCATAGAGGAGTCCAAGTCAGTTAAACTCCAGTAAAAAGTTCATATGCTCATAGAAGAACAATATAACATGAGTACGATAAATCTACTAACTTGGAATCCTCTATGGTTATAACTTGAGTCATTAGAAGCCTTTTCAAGTGCTCTTTTAACTCCATGTAAAACTCATCATTAATCCAACCAATGGTTGAATATGCCAAGCAAAAGCCCAAAATAGAATTATATTATAAAACTAGGAGATAATCAATAGTCAACTGCTACAATAATCGAAACTTGAGGATGGAAAACAAAAACACAAATACATTTGTTGATTGTTTGGAAGTGTTGGACAAGTCCATGCTCACATTTAACAAACAATTCAACAATCAATACAACAATAAAGAATCATTATGTTTCATCGTTATATTCTGATTCAACGTCGTCATCACTAGATTCGGTAGAAGTAGCTTGTTGTTGCAACACTTCGGGAGGCGCATCAACAGTTGCACCGGTAATTCCAAATCTCACCCAACCTACACCTCTGTCATCATCATGTTCAGTGTCATCTAATTGTTGGTCACTAAAGGCCTCGTTCTCCCTGAATGCATAATCGTTATATTCCTCATTCATGTCGAAGAAGTCTCGTGGTTTAGTTTTGATGACAACATTCCAATCTCCTTCTGTTGGATCTTCGACATAAAATACTTGTTCTGCCTGAGATGCCATAACATATGGTTCATGAGACTCAGCGTTTGCCGGGAGTATACGTGTAAAGTTGACAAGCGTAAACCCATATGGATCAGTCTTTATTCCTCTATCCAAATTAACCCAATCACACTTGAACAATACAAATTTTAGGCTATCAGAGTACGTCAATTCGACTATGTTCGTTAAGCACCCATAATAGGTTATAGGGCCTGCAATGGGGGTCTTGTCCCTAGAAGTTGAATAACTTGTAGTATTTGCAACAGTCGCAACACCACTATTCTGGCTTCTGCGTCCTCGCTCTCTATCCTTAGTACAAAACCTATATCCATTTATGATGTAGCCCTTAAACCGTTTTGCGACTTTTTGTGGACCGTATGCAAGCCATGTAATCTGATAAGAAATCGAAGTACGTGAATCTCGCAACCTTTGAACCTATTTCAAGACAAAATATGATTAATATATACATAACTATATTTTAAAACATAACTAATTAATGTGTTGCCTGGAAATCAAAAGGTAAGACTTACGTAACCCCTAAACCATTCAACAAATTGCTCGCTGTGCTTTTTCTGGAGTTCGTGGGGGGACTTTCGAAGTCTTGGATGTGTCATTTTAATTAAATTCATGTGCTGCCTGCAAAGAACAAATCATTTCCCACTAATTTTAAGTTCAAAAGAAACTACAATAAAATAACAAAATATATGATAATTGTGTTCTTACTCTGTATATTTTCTGACTTCATCGCAGTTGAACAACACATAACGATGTGTCTGTTGCCATTCTAATTCACTTAGAGCGAATGGTTCTGCACCACCTATCACACTTTCATCGTCATTCCTCACCGGCCTGTTCAATCTTGATTCCACATTATTTAGGTATCTTGAGCAGAATGTCAAGCATTCTTCCGCCAAGTACCCTTCTGCAATACAACCCTCTGGTCGAGCCCGATTGCGCACATAAGACTTCAGTGTATATAGGTACCTATTTGAATTAAATTTTCGTAAGACAAGGAAAAAACTATAACAAATATTTTAAACATCTAAAAAATTATAATTTAATGGCATACCTTTCGATGGGATACATCCACCGAAATTGTACAGGTCCACCTAGCCTTGCCTCTGCCGCTAGATGTATAGGCAAGTGCACCATAACATCAAAAATGACGGCGGGAAAATTCTCTCTAAATGACACAGCGTAAGTGTAATTTTGTCCTCTAACCGTCTCAAATCCTCGACCTGACAAACTTTGGAACACAATGTCATAAAGAAGTTACTCAATTCGATTAGGACTGAAGTTACATTCTTCGGCAATGCCTTCCTCAAAGCCAGTGGTAGGAATTGTTGCATTATGACATGACAGTCGTGACTCTTTAGTCCATAAATTTTACTGTAGCACCCCGGATATTTCTATACTTAACGAATACCGTTTTCGTAGCTAATTGGCCTTCCTCATAGTCTAATTAATAAATAAGAGAGAAATCGAAAATTCCAAAACGTCAGAAATGTGCGTTTTCGAAAGACGAACCCAACGCAAGTTGAATCGTCAAAATCTGACGAGCGAGTCAAAAGATATGGTCAAAACAGTCCAGACATATAGAGCACCGATCGCTCGGTCCAGTCAGCAATCGATCGGTCCATAACCGATCGATCGGTAGCTATTGCACGGTCAGAAATTTTGTATGGGGAAATTTTCCAGAGAGTGAGTTTTTGACCGGTCGATCGGTCATAAACACCGATCGCTCGGTAGGCAACCGATCGATCGGTCATAACCACCGATCGCTCGGTCCTCGTGTTTTTGCAGAAATTTCATTAAGGGTGTTTTTGTCTTTTGGGCATTTCACTCATACCTTAAAGGCTTTGCCCGATCATTTGAGGGTTCATACACAACCCTTAGAGTCTTTTGAGAGATAGAGAGAAAGGAGAAGGTTTTCCAAAACCTAGGTTTCCATTTTGGAGAGAAATCAAAGGGTTTTGAAACCCTAGATCAACCTCAAGCCCGATTTCTTCAAGATTTCGGTTCAAGCATTCGTGAAGCTCGTGTTCCAAGCTAGGGCAGCAACTTACGTGCATTTTGGAAGGGGATTCCTTCCCTCTTTTGTCAAGGTCGGTACTCTTTGCTAACCTCCTAGTTATAGCTTTTCTTTTCCTTTATTTCTTCTTGTTTTCCTTCACTTATATATGTGTTATGAGATTGGTGGTATGAAGGGTGAATGGAGGTGGATGTTGGCGATTGGATGCCGTGTGTATTGATGTGATGGATGAACGGGGAGGGCATTGTACCCATAATAAACATACATATGTGATGTGAGTAAAACCCACCTAGAAAAGCATGTTGTAGGTTTAATAAATAATGAATGCACCATGTTTGATGAAATGCCAAGGTGAATAAAATGAATGATAAATTAAGAAAATGCATGTTTAAGGTTTATGGAAATTGCTAGGGTCATAATAGTGTGATTGTTCGCTTTCCCGAAATGATATCAATATTAAATTGCCCAAATCATTGATGTTATGTGTTATGAATTACTCAATTGCCATATTAAATTCCAAATGCAAATATGCACACGACCTCACAAGCACGCATACATGACATGATTTACCGAGGTTTTCAAGAACACGGTTTAGAGGTGGGGCATATCGTACGATATGTTTTACCTCGCTTTTGGCAAGGACAAGACAATCATGCATCTTCATAAGAAGGGTCTCCCTTCCCTCGCAAGTGCATACATAACATAAGAAGGGTCTCCCTTCCCTCGCAAGTACATCTCACAAGTGAAAGGGCATGACATGAGCATTTAGGAAGAAGGGTCTCCCTTCCCTCACAAGTAGTTTACTTTTCCAAGCAAGCATGACAAGACAAGGCATGACAAGCATAATCATTCTAGGAAGAAGGGTCTTCCTTCCCTCACAAGTAGTTTACTTTTCCAAGCAAGCATGACAAGACAAGGCATGACAAGCATAATCATTCTAGGAAGAAGGGTCTCCCTTCCCTCACAAGTAGTTTACTTTCCCAAGCAAGCATGACATGGCATGACACACATGACACGCATGATACGATAAGATAAGACAAACATGACAAGTTTTCAATCAAGGAAATGGTATTTTCAGTCAAGTCAAGTGCACGGTGTTTTCAAGGGTTTTATCGGCTTTATGAATTCAAGCATGATTATATACTCCTTTACTTTATTGTCATGATATGAACTATTCCTGCTTTATATGCTTGAATTGTCTCCTGCTTTATATATGCTATCTGTATGTTATGACTGTTGGTTAGTGCTTAGTACCCGCTGAGTATTCCATGCTCAGCCGTACTTCTTATGTCGGCAGGTTCTGAGGGAGCTGCGGCTCCATTTGATGTTTGTGCTCCTGGTCCATGGGTGGAAGAGGAGTACGTTGAGGAGCCTTTGGAGGAACCTCCCGTAGAGGGTTATCAGTAGGTGGTGTTAGATTCCGAGTGGGTTAGCTGTGGGTGAGCATGAGTGATTATATCCATGTATTTTGGCGGGCATGTCCGCACTTTCTTTGTTTTGTTTTCTTTTGTATTAAACTTGGACCGTGTGTATATACTTAGAGGGTTGTTAGACTTCCGCTGTGTTTTATAGTTATGCTTCCGCTGTTATCCTCTATTGTATATGTTCTGTGGGTTTGCAGGTTGGTTCGTCAAGCAAGTCATGTGAGTCATGATTAAGTCGTCCAAGATTCACTCTAACTCCTAGGGTGGGTTTCGGGTCGCGACATTTAAGCTCTTTGATATTGACATGCCTACCAATATTTGACGAGTAACCATCTGGAACCTTCACACTCTTCAACACTTTGCAAAATAGTTCTTTCTCATTCTTGTCCATTGAAAAGTATGCAGGGGGCAGATAAACTTTGCTTGTGCCAGGTTGCAACTGAGGGTGAAGTGCACGTCTCACGCCCATATCAACCAAGTCTAACCGAGCTTTTAAGCCATCCTTGGATTTCCCTTCCAAACCCAACAAAGTCCCGAGCACATTGTCGCACACATTTTTCTAGATATGCATTACATCAAGATTGTGTCTCAACAAATTATGCTCCCAATATGGCAACTCGAAGAATATACTCGTCTTCTTCCAATTATACGGTATATCCACCTGGTCCATCTGCCTTGGTCGTTTGTTCCCAGTCTGCTTTCCAAGGGAGAAGGTAATACCCTCCAATTGACGTAACACATCGGACCCAGACATTGTAGTTGGCGCACAACCGGACTCTACGATGCCATCAAAAGAAAATCTATTTTTTCGGAACCTGTGATCCGCTGGTAAGAAACGACGGTGCCCCATGTAGCAATGCTTTCTGCTTTTAGACAAGTATAAGTGGCAAGTGTCCTTGTGGCATGAAGGGCATGCCAATTTTCCTTTCGTGCTCCAACCTGACAACATGGCATACCCTGGGAAGTCGCTAATTGTCCAGAGTAATGCCGCACGCATGACAAATGTCTCCTTTTTCGACGCATCATAAGTTGACAACCCATTCTCCCACAAGTCCTTCAACTCCTCGACTAGGGGCCTCATGTAGACATCAATGGCATTTTCTGGCCCGGAGGGACCCGGAATAAGCAAGGACAGAATGAAGTTCGGCTGCTTCATGCACAACCACGGTGGTAAGTTGTATGGAATAAGAACAACAGGCCATGTGCTGTGAGCAATACTCATCGTCCTAAATGGGTTGAAGCCATCACTCGCCAACCCAAGCCTGACATTGCGCGGCTCTGAAGCGAACAAAGGATACTTTTTATCTAAAATTTCCCAAGCCGGTGAGTCTGCTGGATGCCTTAACCTACCATCCTTAGTTTGATCCTCATCATGCCATCTCATTTCAGAAGCAGTCTTGGATGACATAAATAATCTTTGTAACCTGGGTTTCAACAGGAAGTGACGCAAAATCTTCGCTGGAATTTTCTTTATTTTGTCTCTTGATTGATCATCCACTTTCATCCATCTTGATGCACCACAGATGTCACATACTTGCTTGTTTGCAGAATTTTTCCAATACAGCATGCAATCATTGGGACATGCATCGATTCTGTCATAATTAAGCCCCAAGTTGGACATCACCTTTTTTGTCTGAAAGTAAGTATCAGGTAGTGTAGACCCCTCGGGGAGTACCTCCCTCAATAACTCAAGCAATAAAGTGAATGATTTGTTGCTCCATCCACTAAGACACTTAATCTGGTACAATCTTACGATGAAAGACAACTTCGTGTGATTCGAACATCCTGGATACAAAGGTTGTCCCGCATCCCTTACCAATTGGAAAAATCTATCAGACTCAGTATTAGGATCCCGACTACTAGTACCCTCATCTTCATTTGGTATCCTGAACAAATCGTGCACCAAATCCTCCATCTCATTATGTCTGTCTTGCACAACAGGACTTTGAGTCACTGGCCCAACGGATGTGTGTTGTAATATGTCTTCCCTGTGATAAAACCAGATTTTATAATTCAGGTCGAATCCATAACAGATCATATGGTCGTACGCTATACCTCTCTCTTGATAAACGACATTGTTGCATTTGGGACATGGACACCTTATACCACCATTGTTATCAGTTGCTCCACGAGCTAATGCAAACTCTATAAAATGCTTCACTCCTTCTATATATTCCTTTGACATCCTATTTCGTACAAAAAATGCATTCACAATTGCTTAAGTACTAACACTTTATCAATCGATGCTTAATAAAAACTTTTGGACATCAAAACTACCTTGACATTCCAATCCAACTCCTATCCATGAGGTATACGATTATTGTTTTATAGAACCTTCTTCGTTAGCTATTCTGAGAAATAGAAAAAATATACCACATTAGTCAATTACAATAACACATGTGTCAACTAACTTTACCGTCTACACAATATGTATGCATGCATGCTTCCTATCGTCAACAACTCCTCTTCTAATGGGTGGGGTGTTCCTATCCCATTCAAGAATGCATAATCCCCAAAAGTCACCAGCTCAAGTACTTTGATCCATTTCAAGGAAATTTCAGCAGCATTTCCCTATGGTTCTCCAAGTACACGACTTAGACTAGGGGCAAGCAAGCCACGTCGTCTAAATATGTGCCCAGAGAACAAGAGAAACGGCTGACTCCAATTTCCTCAATCTAGAAAAATCATGAGCAATTGACTGTACTGGAGATTATGCATTCTCAAACTGTCCAACCGGACAATTCAAGAATCATATACAGACAAATACACTTTATCACAAACAAGACCGAAAAGTTGTTAAACTGCATTCAGTCCTACTAGAGAACTAAATGTCATATTTACAACTGATCGGTCCAAATAGGTGATATCAAAAATGCATTTGTCACACAATGATTCTTGAACGGGAGATCTATGGTTCAATGCATGCATGTGTATGAACTTAAGCCAATACAAAAATCCAACCATCATAAATACAAAGTTTAAACACCCCTAACCAGTTTAAACAGTTAACATAGATACTCTTTGATGTGGCCAGTATTATGAACACAACTACCAGAACTTACATGCCCGAATCTCGGAATATCAAGGATAGAGAACTAAACAACATATTTACAACTGATCCGTCCAAATAGGTGATAACAAAAATGCACTTATCAGACAATGGTTCTTGAACAGGAGATCTATGGTTCAATGCATGCATGTGTATAAACTTAAACCAATACAGAAATCCAACCATCATAAACACAAAGTTTAAACACCTCTAACCAGTTTAAACAGTTAACATATATCGATACTCTTTGATGTGCTCACTATTATGAACACAACTACTAGAACTTACATGTCTGAATCTCGAGTTCCAAGGATAGAGAACAAAGCGAAGCGAGTCATTTATCTGGGCTTAAAGTTTATGAGCATTCCTTATCTGTGGCCGAAATATCCTTGCATCCGAGACATATGAAGCAAATGACTACTACATTACTTCCCTGATGTTTTTTATCTGTCTTCTCATACAGATGAACTTGTATTTCATTATATCGTGCTATAGGAGAAATGTCTATAGATTCGTAATACTTTTGCTAACTTCAGCTATGTACATCTGTGTACATTGTTATTATATATTGCGTTGAATCTTAATTTCGTCATTTTCTCCAAGGCTCAATACTATCAGGATCTGGGAAGTGTATGTTTATGGGGTTCAATTTCTTGATAAGGAGACTGGTATAAGATAATCTGGGTGGTTGTTTCCTGGCCCATGCACCAGGATCTAGGAAGACTTTTATGGCCGAAAGGAATCTTGTTAACATGAAGAAAGCTTATGACCATATAAATGTTTTCTCCATCCTAGCGCATGGATCAAGATACAATCACCTAGATTAACTTAATACCAGGTTCCTTATCAACAAATTGAAGTCCTCTAGTTGGGCTGGTTGACTTCACGATACTTTTCAATCTCAGCACCAAACAGAAACATACAGTTGAACATCTAAAGAAGTTGGAAAAGTTCAAGAGAAGTTCCATTGGGATTGCGTTGCATATGCATCCACACTTGAAACTTGGTTGTGGATTTGGTTTAAGACTTGAGCCCATGCCTAGGAAAGGGTTAGTTCGGGTAATAGGCTCAGGTCATTTGACTCTAAGAGTAGGGTTTTCAAATCCTCGACCTAAGAATCTATCTAGCTTTAGTTCTAGTGAGATGTTTTACTATAAATGATCATCCTGAAGACGAATGGGATTTCGATGGATGTTTTACTATCTTAAGTTCTGTCATGCAGTATACAAATTAGAGCAGAATGGGAACATGTTGTTAACAATTAAGAATTACTTAATGCAATAAAATTGAATGAGAATTTAATATCAAAAGATCTAGCATGTTATTTTAGTCTATCTATCAAGTTATGAATTAACTATATATATATATATAACATTTAACCCATAATATTAAGAAACAGTAGAATCACAATCATTAGTCCAACATCATTTATTGCATTTAAGGGTACTAGAGCTAAAATTTTCTTTTGAAACAAATTTTAAGCATAATTAAGGGTACTATTTTTTTTCCCTAGTTTTCTGGTGGCAAGGATATCTAGAGATACTTTCTCACTTCTTGGGTTTCCCTAACGGTAGTTTGCTCGACTTTGATGATTTCCAAGATATTTACCAAAACCAACAGAGAAACCCCATCTTTACAAATAACCAAAACCCCAAAAAATTATAGAGAAAGAGAGGTCTTACCAATGACTGGAGAGGTGGAGCCACTGGAGAGAGTAAAGGTGGCTACCAGAGAGGGCGACCGGGACACAGACAGGTGGCAGGGAACTTCTACGGCTACAAAGGGATTGAGAGAATTGAGATTTGGTAAAATCAGATTTTACAAAAATCAGATTTGGTAAAAGTTAAATTAACCTAAAAAAAATTCAACAATCAGATTTTACAAAAGTTTAAAAAAAGCTAAACTAGAAATTAACCCAAAAGAGAAATTTACTCTAAGTTAATATTAATCTAACCAGATTTTATACAAAACTAAGCCTAACATAGAAACTAACCAAAACAAACAAAATGAATAAAAGCTACAATTAAACCAAACAAAACAGATTGGGACTACTCTAATATACACACTAAAATCCAAGCTAAAAATCAGGTTATAATTTATCGGTAAACAAACCTAAAAATGAGATTTACCTAGGGGTGAGGTTTACAGATAATCTGTGCTTAAGTAGCTCTTATGCGGACAGCGGTTCTGGTAGAAGAAGCAAGCTAGTAAAGATGCACATGCGTTGCATGTAAAATATATTAACCGATTTAATTCTAATAAAATTCGACAGTGATTTCAATTAAAAAAAATACATAAATTCAGATGAGTGAGTTATGAATTGATGTTAGAAGGAGGATGCATCTCGGGGAACAACACCACACACCACACCAACCTTTAGAATTTATACACCAATAATTACATATTGTGTCAAATAAATACATACATCTCTAGTGTTAATCCGCATAGTTGAGGTCGAGTATTATACATACATCGCTGTGTTAACTGCTACAATATCAACATATAATGGCTACTCTCTCTGCCTCTCTTGTGAGTTTAATGTCTTCATTGTGTTAGGAGTTTGATATGTAGAATGGGGTCTAATCAATGGCCACCACTGCAACAATTAGAAAGTGTTTTTGTGCAATATAATGACATCTGAATCTGCGTATTAGTTTGATGAATGAATTGGGAGAGGAAAATCTGTGTTATCACTCATGTAATCCTAAGAAATTAAGGCCATACCTGCATACTTGCACCTGACTTTTATTGTTAGATGAATCCTTATCTTGACTACCTGGAACACTAAGTTTGAATAGATTGAATGATTCTAAGTTTCTAAATACTGAGGCAAATTTTTGAGATTAATACCTCTCCTAGTAGGCCTGGCCCTAACACTGTCCATGGGTTCACTAATGAGATATTGCAGCCCAAAAATTAGTAACATTGGATGGTCTGAACCATCTGATAATTAGACAATCCTAGAAAGAGACCCCCAAATGTGACACACATAAGGTCCTAGTGATTACGAGTCTATTTCCTTTCTCTCTTTTTCTTTGCTAATAATATATTATTTCATCTTTTTTAATTTTCTTTTGGTAATTAGCATTCAAGAAACGAAGATCCGATCGAAGAGGACCCAGACTTCTCAATCCTTGAAGAACGAAAACGTTATGGATGGTTAGTTTCTCCTTACCCTTCTCAAGGAAAAAGAAGTCCAACAACTTGTAGATGGAATCATTGTAAAGATTTGAAATGAAAATTCTTCTTTTACTGTTAGAGAATTTTCTTTAATGGATCTCATTTACTGTTTATTTGTTGCAGATGTTACAAAGGCTATTAGAGAAATGAGTTTTGAGCCTGATCCAGAGAGGTCAAGCATAATTGAGAAATGATTTGTGAAATCCGAGACGTTAGTTAGATAAGGAAAGATTTCAACGATTTGAGTCGAAGATATCAAGAGCTCGATTTACGGGAAAAGATTTGCTGATTTTTGAAGATTTATACGATTTGATTCAAGCCTAACCAAAAGCTAAACTAGCTGAGATGGTCATCAAACTAAGATGGATCAATGTTTAACAAAGGATATACTCAAAATTTGGCCAATTAAAACCATTCAGATACATTTAACGAATCTGCATAAATCTCTAAGGAATCTCAAGTGTTCCACTCCCTCCAAAGTTAAGGTTGAAATCTAAACAAGAATACCCACAATAATTTAAGCAGCAGGATATTAAATACGGTATGTATAGAGCATAGTTACCCCAATATCATTAAAAAAAAAATCCACAAACTGAAAAACAGTTTATTAAACAGCCCTATCTCCCATTCACAAATGGCATCTCCAAATTTTGGTGGCCTATTGAGGATATTTGTTTAGGGAGTAAGCCAAATACGTAATGATTGAGGATATTATATATAATGTTTTTTTATCTTCACATTATATATTTAATCATGGTTACACCATTTGTGTTATCTTAAAATTGCCCTAACCATGATATTAATTGCCCTTAAATAAGTCTACTGTTATTTATTTTCACAATCCACAATTTGCGTTCTGGGTTTGGGCTTTGAAGGGAGTGGGTTTTGGGGACCTGCCAATCATGGTGGGGGAGGTTGGGTGGCCCACTGACGGAGACAAGAATGCCAATGTGAATTATGCCTTGAGGTTTTATAATGGCCTTTTCACCCGACTTGCAGCCAATAAAGGAACTCCAATGCGGCCCGGCTATATAGAAGTCTACTTGTTTGGCCTAGTTGATGAGGATGCCAAGAGTGTTGCTCCCGGGAACTTTGAGCGTCATTGGGGGATCTTTAGGTATGATGGGCAGCCCAAGTATTCAATGGATCTTTCAGGTCAGGGGCAGGACAAGCTTCTTGTGGCAGCGAAGAATGTGGAATATCAGTCTCAGCGTTGGTGCGTGTTTAATCCGAATGCCAAGGACATGAGCAAACTAGTTGACAACATCAATTTTGCTTGCAGCTTCGCAGATTGCACCACGCTTGGTTATGGGTCGTCATGTAACAGCTTGGATGCTCAAGGGAATGCCTCTTATGCATTTAACATGTATTTCCAAGTTCAAAACCAGCAAGATCAGAGTTGTGACTTTGAAGGTCTGGCAATGGCGACGACACAAAATGCCGTCGTAATATTTTAATGTTGGGTTAAAATATATTTTGTTGACGTATGGAGTAAATCCGGTTATAAATTATATATTTAATCATAATATAATTGAGGATATGTACACAAAATACGTATTTGGCTATTGCAAAATTTGGCTAGGATATTTGTTACTTGCCCTATATTAATTGCCATTACAGATCAATGTTTCAACCTTCCTCGCCATCTCAAAAGCGTATCTTAGCCCTATCTCTCTCTCACTCAGGTAGGCTAAAAATAGAAACCAAGGCTTTCAAAGCATCATAATAAAAACCACCCACCTTAAGAAACCACATGCATTTCAAGCAGCATGCATCATTTAAATCTACTAAAAGAAAAACGATCAATGAAATCCACCCACCTTCAGAAACACCAAAATTCCACGAAATGCCCTTAAAAAAAAGTCCCTTATTAACAGTTATCCCCTTATATCAACAGTCATAAGCCCATTCTTTTATAACCAAAAACATGTTTTTAATATTATTTAGTAATATTTTAATATTTTTTAGTAAAATCAAATATATAATATATCATTTCTAATAATTAGAAACTGAAAAGAACAGTAATTATTTATTTATTTTTTTGGATGGTAAGCTGGGAAAAGAACAGTAATTATGAGTCTCACAAACCCTAAATTAATGAATGAACAAAATAGCATGCTTATACTAGGATAGAATCCAACTCCAACCATAAATAGTTACCAAGACTGCTAAAATCCTCCAAAATGAAAATGGGTTTAGCGAATAAAGTACATGGAAAATTAAACAAATCATCTCGTAATTACAATAAACATGGGGAAAATTGCAGTGGATATAGATCGAAACCGGTGGTCATGATTCCAACTATAGCATCGATTCAAATTGAGCAAAAAAGATAAAACTTAGAAAACCCTAACTGTACATGTAAAAGTAAAACCCATCAGATAACAAATGGAGAAAAGAAGAACGAATTGGAAATGTATGAGACTGTAAGAACTTACTTTGAAGCTTTACCGGAGCACGAGCACAAGCAACACCGGAGAAGGTGACCGGAGCAACGCAAGAGAAGGTGGCCAGGGCAGAGAGCACGAGCAGGGAGCACGAGCAAGGAGGAGAGGAAAGAGGAGGGAAAGAAAAAAAGGTCGGGGCCCTAAATTCCCAAATATAGATTCTTTACCGGCGTTTTAAAAAAACGCCGGTATAGACCATAAAAAATCGCCACCATTCCTTTGGCGGGAAATATTTTCGCGGAACCGCCCATTTCTATAACGGCGTTATTGTAAAAATGGCCGTTAATAATTGATTAATACTAGCGTTTTTACATATAACGCCGCTATAAATGACTCTTTAGTGGTGTCTTACAATAAACGCCGTTATTTGTTCGCCACTATACACTTATAATTTTGTAGTGTTATTCATATAAATATACTAAACTACCCTTATATTTAATAAAGCAATAGTCAATACATAGGATAAAAATGTCTAATGAAGGTTAACTAACCTTCACTAGTCTTTGTAAGGGAGGTGGCTAGTCAACTCTACTGTCAATGGACGGACACATGGCATTTGTATTTAGAATATGACCGTTTGATACCAATGTGGGTCCTTCGATAGGCATGTGGTAAAAATGAGTGAGATGCGTTTTTTTGGTCAATATTAACCCAAAGGGTTCACTAGACCCTACAACCTAAGTTATAAAATTTATTGATTTTACGATGTCTAATCAGATGGTCTAAACACCTTCGATCGGGTTGATCTTTTACCACGTATCTCCTAGTGGACTCACATTGACATCCAATCGTCAGATTTGAAAAAACACATCACATGTACATAAATATACATGAAGTTGACTATAACTAGTAGTCAGGTGGCCTAGTTTAGGAACATGGAGTCGACTATAACTTGTAGTCAGATGGGCTGACTAGCCACTTCCTCATATAGAAGAGGTGGAAGGACTGCTCACAACTATAAGTTATATATATTGGTAACGAGGGTGTGCAGGCCTCTTAGAGCACCCTGACTATTCCCTCGGCCACGTGCAACACCCCCCAAGTCACACACACCAGGAAAGACGGGATAAATCCCTAAGGGTGGCCAACAAAGGGAAGAGATTCGAACTTAGAACCTCCGCTTCCTAGGGCATGGTCTAGCTAGTAGCCCAACCCTCTATTGGTTACTATAAGTTATAGTTAGCTCCACTGTTGATTGAAAGGCTTAAACATTATTTTTGTGGGGTGACCGGTGAGGCATCCCCTCTTTCTCTCTTTATATATACTAGCGGGTGGCACGTGCGATGCATGTGAGAGTAAGGGGAAGGAGTTAACCATAGGAGCTAAAAGGGACATGTGTTAACCCGCAGGTGCGATTGAACTCTCCCTGAGTTCAATCACGATTTGCTTTGATTCTATTCTTTAAATAGATAGATGAGCAAGGGGTAGTTTGGGAATTAAGTAAAACATTTTATATAAGGGTAGTTTGGGAATTTCGGAAAAATCAGGCTACGCCTACCTCTCGCATTATAATAGTAAAGATATATATATATATATATATATATATATGTATATACTATTATAATGCGAGAGGAAGGCGTAGCCTGATTTTTTTAAGATTCCTAAATTACCCTTATATAAAATAAAACTTTGATTCAATGTTTCACTTTAATGTGTTAATGTTATACTGTAATTCCTAAACTACCCCTTATCTATTTAAAGAATAGAATCACAGCCAATTGCAATTGAACTTGGGGAGAGTTCAATCGCACCCGCAGGTTAACACATGTCCCTTTTAACTCCTATTAACTGTGGTTAACTCCTTCCCCTCGCTCACGTGCATCGCACGTGCCACCCGCTAGTATATATATATATATATATATATATTGAATGATCAGAAAAAACATACATTTTGCTACTCTTGACCTCTAAATGTGCTCTTTTACAGGTGGAGAAGATCCTGAAGACCTTCTCATCAACAAAACATTACTTTGGGTCATACATTTTCCCCCTTATTGAGGAAACACATGCTGATCTGCTTTCAAGCATGAAGCTTCTGTCTCAAGCAAAAACATGTGAAATATATTATGTTGAGGAATCCAAAGGTTTTAAGCTACCCAGAGACTTGTTTTACAAAATTTTGATTAAGATACAGGACAGTAGTACATATGAGCCAAAGCCAGGAGATCTTATTACCTTTTCAGATGTAAAACCTGTAAGCATAAACGATTTAAAAAGGCCTGGAAGATCCTTTCTTCTTGCTTTGGTAAAAGGGGGAGGAGAAATAGTCCTATTATATAAATTTATCCACATGCATCGAGCAATTAAATATGGCCCTGCAGATAAATATGGACCGGGTTAGAGTTCTTACTCAATAGTAGAAGACCCAGATCCTTCGTCGATTCGTTACACTATCACGATCCTCTTTAGCCCCCGTATATGTCCTGTTCTTGTAGGATGAAGGGTAGCTACGATCGAGTTTCCCCCTTGCGATTCCATGGTTCAAATCCAAGAGAGAGATCTTGGATATTCTCACAGCGAGAATTTCCTTTTTCTAAGAGAGAAGAGAATTATGGAAGATGCGTGTATTCTTCTGATAAGGAATTATCTTATATAGAATAGTCTCCCACTAACTCACAACCCCATCCCTATTATTGTGTTAGTGGATAACATGAAGGTTATCTGAACATATCAGATTCCCTACATGGACTATCCATCTGGGCTCTCATGACCCGCAACCCATGTGGGCGGATCAAAAGCTTGGGTCAAGCCCAGCCTGACCCATAAATTCTTAACAGCTCCCACTCGCCCACATAGGGTGAGTTTTCTCATTTGTTCTCCCACACAGGGTGAATCAATTTCTCAGTCTTTTTCAATCTCACATTCTCACCTCCTCATATAGGAAAATGAACAGTGCGACCTTACGAGAAGAACGTATAACCTCAGGAGCGAGATTATCAAATCATAAATAACCAACAAAAACGCATCACTCGAGGGCATCTCGGTTATACCCAAATGATCTGACTACACTTGATTAAGCACTCTTAATCCCTCATAATAAGCAGTGCTTTACCCGAATAAGTGATGTACTCATGTCCTATATCGTAAACATATTACGACATAGACGCTGACCAGCAATGAGTCACATAACATGGTGTATCATCAATCAATCTTCCCCAAGCTCTCATGTCAATTCAACTAGACTCAACTGCTTTCCCAGTCATGCCCCATCAAATCAAATTTCTCATGATCCTTGATTTACATGCTAAAGTAGCGACACTGAGCATCCTTTTCATGACAAAGTCTCAGGTCAACAAAGTGTACAATTAGGATCATTGATCCAAGTGGCTCACACAATGATGAAGCAGGAATCATTCATCACTCCAACTATCAGTCGACTTAAAGCACATACAGTATGAAATGTATGCTATAGCGTTATCTCATAAAAATGAGCATATCATTTCTAATAAATAGGAACGCCATACGAATCTGGGTCTAATCGCTATGCAAGCGCCTAACCTGAGTTTTTCAGCCCAGTCACTCTGTAAACGTTTGCCTGAAATCTCACATTCGGCTATGACGTAGGCTACATAGAGTTGTGGTAGTATTCTATGATCGACCTACTAAAAAAGGTCTCATCTTAGCTCTATCTAAAGCGACATATCAGTAACATATATTTTGCTCGCCGATCAGGTGCCAAATATATAAATGTCTTAATTCGCTATCTTAGCGCCTAAAGACATAAACGTCTCATCTTGGTCGTTGTCTCAGCGCCAAGGTGAATCACTGGTGTGAGAGGGTCGATTCGAGCCCCGTGACATATTATGAAGATGTGATATCAACAATGAACTACATAAGAATAATGCTGATAAAAATGCATACTCATATCATAAAACAATACTAATAATGTCGGTACAAAAACCAAGTAACTACATACATCATGTCCTAAGTAATCCCATACTCCTAACATGAGATAAGAACACATTTCTAGCAATAGGCTTGGTCAAAGGATCAGCCACCATGCTTCCTGTAGATATATGTTGTAAAGTTACTTCTCCTTGTAAAACCATATCTCGAATGTAATGGTACCGAAGCTCAATGTGTTTGGCTTTCCCATTGTACTTGGGATCTTTTGCATACGTTAGTGCTGATGTACTATCAGAATAGAGCAACACAGCATCCTCAGAATGAGCTGTAACACCCAAGCATTGCAAAAATCTCCTACGCCAAACAGCTTCCTGGATAGCTGCTGAACAAGCCACAGGACAACTGCTGAACAAGCCACATACTCTGACTCCATGGTAGAAAGTGCAATGCAGGACTGTTTCTTGCTACACCAAGAAACAGCTCCACCTCCTAGTATGAATGCATAACCTGAAGTGGATTTGCGCTCATCTTTGTCATTGGCCCAATCAGCATCACTATAACCTCTCAATCTCAGGTCTCCACCGTGATAACATAGAGCATGATCAATAATTCCATGGAGGTACCGAAGAATCCTCTAACCGCTCTCTAATGAGCAGGTCCAGGATTGCTCTGATAGCGACTAACCATGCCAACTGCAAAACATATGTCTGGACGCGTACACAATATCGCATACATCAGACTCCCAATTGCAGCTGCATAAGGTACTTTGGACATTAGTTTCTTTTCCGCATCATTCTTAGGACATTGGTCTAGACTTAGGGCACATCCCTTTTCCATTGCTGTGTCAATGGGTTTGGAGTTATGCATCTCGAAACGTTCAAGAATCTTCTTGATGTATGTCCCTTGGGATAAACTAAGAAATTTCCTTGAACGATCCCTCATGATCTTAATTCCCAGCACAAAATTTGCTTCACCCATGTCCTTCATCTCAAAAACAGAGGACAACCACTTCTTAGTGGCGACAATGGAATCCAAGTCATTCCCAGCCAAGAGGATATCATCAACATATAATGAAAAGATAATGATGCTTTTCTTGGATCGTTTAATATACACACAATGGTCCTCTTCAATCATCTCAAAACCAACTGAGGTAATGGAATCATGAAATCTTAAGTACGATTGCTTAGACGACTGTTTGAGACCATTGATGGAATGTTTGAGACGGCACACTTTGCGCTCATGTCCCTAGACTTCAAAACCCATTGGTTGAGCCATATAAATCTCTTCGTCTAGTTCTCCATTGAGAAATTTTGTTTTAACGTCCATCTGATAAAGCTCTAAATCCTGTTGTGCTACAATAGTGAGTATAAGGCATATGGAGGCAATTCTCACCACTGGGGAGAATGTGTCCTCATAGTCAATACCCTCTCATTGGGTATAACATTTCGCCACTAGGCGCGCCTTGTACTTGTCAATTAAGCCATTTGCCTTGCGTTTGAGCTTTAAAACCCATTTTTTTCCAATGGCCTTGTGCCCAGACGGAAGGTCAACTAACTCCCAAACACCATTCTTGTCCATGGAGCTCATCTCATCCTGCATAGCAGTCATCCACTCATCACTAGCTGATGAAGAAAGTGCTTCACTGAAAGAAGTACTTTCACTGAGATAAGAGAACATTCCCCTCAATCTCAAAATGACGATGAGGAATGTGTCCTCTACTACTAACTCTACGAGCTTGATTTTGTTCCTGTGGGTCACTCCCATTAGGTTGAAGACTACTCCCACTTTCTTCAGTGATTACAGGACTAGGAACTAATTCCCCACCCTCGCTTGAAGATGGTAGGATGAATTCATCTTCCTCTAACTCATAGAGGTCAAGATCTTTATTAGCATCGCCTATGCTAGGAAAATCAGTCTCGATGAAATCAATATCGTGGGAATCTACCTCAGTCATTCCTCCATTTGGATGTTCACCATACATCACATAGCCTTTTGAGCTTTCAGAATACCTTATAAAGATATTCTTTCTAGCTCTAGGGCCCAATTTCCTATGCTCATGGGAGGTGCTATGTACAAAACCAGCAGCCCCTCAAGGGCACAAATGCTCCAAATTGGGCTTTTAGCCTTTCCAAAGCTCATATGGGGTGGAAGAAACTGAATGAGAAGGCACTCGATTAAGTATGTAGGCTGCAGTCAATAAAGCATCCCCCCAAAAGGTTATAGGGAGGTTTGCCTGCGCCATCATAGACCTAACTATCTCCAAAAGGGTTCTATTCCTTCTCTCCGCTACACCATTTTGTTGCGGATTATAAGGAATAGTGACTTGTCTACGTATTCCCTTTTCCTCACATAGATCCTTAAATTGATATGATAAGTACTCACATCCTCGGTCAGTCCGAAAAGTTTTTAGGCTTTTCTCTTGTTGATTCTCAACCTCTGTCACAAAGCGTTTGAAACAGTCCAAAGCTTCATGGCGGTGAGCGATCAACTGAACATAACCATATCACGTATAGTCATCAATAAAAGTGAGGAAGTAAGAGGCGCCATGACGTGCCTTGACACTCATAGGTCCGCATATATCAGAGTGTACTAACTCCAACGGTTGAGTAGCTCTCTTAGCCTTACCGAAAGGCTTTCTACATGCCTTGCTTGCTAAACAGGGCTCACATATAGATAGGTCAACCTTAGCGAGTGGGCCTAGAAGAACTTCTCGAGCTAGCCTGGTCATCCTATCTCTTCCTATATGCCCTAGCCTAGCATGCCATGTAGACGAACAGATAGTCACATTACAATAAGTAGATGAGGGAAAAGAATCAAACAAATCTATTTTAAATAAACTACCATAAATAGAACCATGTCCAAAAACCACATCATCCAACATAATATCCAAACCATCTAAAGAAAAATGAAAATTATATCCAAACTGTAATAAAGTCAATACAGATAAAAGATTATGGTGAATTCCTGACACATATAGAACCTCATGTAGAAGTAATTTACGTCCAATACGCAAATGAAGCTGGTACGAACCGACTCCTCGAGCTTCTTCATGACTTCCGTTGTCCATGTACACAACATGTGTCCCAGCCGGAACTCTTATAATCCACAAACCCCGCTCGCTCTCGAGCTACATGTCTTGTTGCTCCCGTATCTATAATCCAATCAGACATAGATTCAGCAACAAATACATGAGAGCATACATAAATGCTAAAGGATTTGAGTAAATGGGTTACCTTTTTCGGCTCAGTGCAATCACGATCAAAATGACCCAACTGCCCATAGTTATAGCACTTCACTTTGGATACACTTTTCTTGCCACCGCGCTTACCCCTCTTATGTTTAAGATTTTCCTGTTTGAACTTTGGACCTCCTTTGGGAGCACTTGAGCTTGCCCCACCCTACCATGCTGCTTACTCTTATCTTTGCGGCTAAACCCATGTGGTTTGCGCTGCCCTCCATGGCCGATTAGAGCTACAGATTTGGTCGGCTCTTGGCGCTCCACTTCAAGTTCAACATGATGAGAAATATCAGAGAAATTCTTGATAACAAAACATATTATTCAGCGAACTGAATCGAAACGAGCCTAACTTGGCTCTGATACCAATGTTATATAAATTTATCCACATGCATAGAGCAATTAAATATGGCCCTGCAGATAAATATGGACCGGGTTAGAGTTCTTACTCAATAGCGGAAGACCCGGATCCTTCGTCGATTCGTTACACTATCACGATCCTCTTTAGCCCCCATGTACGTCCTGTTCATGTAGGATGAAGGGTAGCTACGATCGAGTTTCCCCCTTGCGATTCCACAGTTCAAATCCAATAGAGAGATCTTGGATATTCTCACAGAGAGAATTTCCTTTTTCTGAGAAAGAAGAGAATTATGGAAGATGCGTGTATTCTTCTTATAAGGAATTATATTATATAGAATAGTCTCCCACTAACTCACAATCTCATCCCTATTATTGTGTTAGTGGATAACATGAAGATTATCCGAACTTATCAGATTCCCTACATGGACTATCCATCTGGGCTCTCATAACCCGCAACCCATGTGGGCGGACAAAAGCTCGGGTCAAGCCTAGCCTGACCCATAAATTCCTAACAAGTCCCAATCCTATCATCGCAGCCCATTGTGATTAAACAAGGTATGGATAAGAAGAGAGAGCCTCTTTTTGCCGTTTATCTGATCAACATGACAACAAATATTCGTATATGGAAAGCATTGAATCAGGAGATGCTGGGGAAAAACATGAACATCATTAAGGAGGTGTTGCACTCTGATTCCACTGTAAGGCTCATTCATAGCTAACATTTTACTTTTATATTTTTATTTTATTACTTATGGTGCCAATTCATAATGAATTTTCATACTGTCTTTAGTATGACAATAACACACACATATAACACCAACTACTGTTCATGAATTAGTGAACTTAGTAATGTTTACGAGTTATTAAACTTGTCAACATATCGATTTCTGCATAAGATGGATTTAATGCCAATGGTATTTTTTTTTTCAAATTTTCAATTATAAATAATTTCCTCAAATTTTGTTTTTGGTTTTCTCCTTTGGTTTTTATATTGTTAAATCTGAAAATGGTGCATGCATTTTGGATTTTGACTAGAAAGTCCGAAATCAGTAAGACCCGCCAGCATGCCAAAACTATTATTTAAAACTTTGATTTACATAGCATTTTCAGGCAAAAAAAATGTTTACAAAGATGAGAAATTTTGGTTATGTTCATTTATAACAGGTGGGGGTAACTGCACTCTCTGTTCTTCTCAAGTAGATTACTATGTCAATGGATTAAACTTATGAGCACATTTTCAGCCATTCAATCTGAATGAGTCCCAAACTAATGCATTGGTAAGCACTATTGCTAAAAGGGGATGCAATCATAGGAATTCAGTCAAGATTATTTGGGGCCCTCCAGGGACTGGAAAAACGAAACAGTCGGTTCACTGTTATGGGCACTCCTAAGAATGAAATGCAAAAAACTTACATGTGCCCCGACTAACATTTTAATAGTGAAAGTTACTTCATGGCTCTTGAAGTTGGTTAGGGAGTCGCTTCAATATGACAATTACAGATTGGGAGATATTGTTTTACTTGGGAATGAGGAGCGAATGGAAATTGATGGTCATGACGACCTTCATGATGTATTTCTTGATTATCGAGTCAATAGTCTTGAAAAGTGCTTTGATCCACTATATGGATGGAAACATCATATAGATTCAATGATACAATTTCTTGAAGACCCTCAACAGCAATATCTTATGTACTCAGAAAACAGAAAGAAGAAAAATGAGGAGGAGAAGAAACAAAGAAAACAGAAAAAAGGGAAGGAGGAGCAAAATGTTGCCCAAAATGAGAAACAAAGAAAACAAAAAAAGAGGAAGGAGGAGGATCTTTCTCAAAACAAGAATAATAAAAGAGTTGTGGATAAAACATGCGATCATGTTATGACAATTTGGGAGTTTGTCAAGAGAAATTTTGTTTCCATTAAGGAGGGCCTGGAGCATTGTGTTGTAAATTTGTATACCCACACACCAACTTCTTTCATTTCTTTAACAGTGGTAAAAAAGATGCTTAGAGCTCTCCGTCAACTTGAATATCTTGGAACTTTCTTACATACTGGTACTTTAACCAATGAAGAGCTAGAGGAAGCTTTCATTCATTTTGAAGATGTAGAAAGCATAGTTAATGAATCTGAGCCGTTCTTGTTAAGTAAGACCAGAAAAAAGTGTCTTAAGATCCTCAGGTCCATTCGTGAAACATTTATTGTCCCCGATTTTTCTGATAAAGATTCAATTAGAAAGTTTTATTTGCAAAGTGCATACCTAATTTTCTGCACTGCTTCAAGCTCTTCTAATTTGCACATAAAAGGGATAACACCATTGGAGTTGTTGGTTATTGATGAAGCTTCGCAGCTTAAAGAATGGAATCAACCATTCCCCTACAACTCCCTGGTATTCGTCATGCAATTCTAATAGGGGATGAACGGCAATTGCCTGCGATGGTTAAATGCAAGGTTTGATTTTTTTTGTCCCTTGAATTTCTTTTATATACAAATTATACATAGTTCCCTAATGTAATTTCAAAATTTTCCATTTATCAGATTTCTGAGAATGCTGAATTTGGAAGAAGTCTGTTCGAGAGGATGGTATTGTTGGGACAAAAGAAGCACCTTCTCAATGTCCAATATAGAATGCATCCATCCATAAGCTTATTCCCGAATATGGAGTTCTACAGCAAGCAGATTTCGGATGCTCCAAATGTCAAAGAAAGAACCTACCAAAGGCAGTTTCTTCAAGGAAACATGTATGGCCCTTATTCATTTATAAATGTAGCATATGGGGAGGATTTCCATGCAGGGTCTAGCCAGAAAAATATGGTGGAGGTATCTGTGGTTGCAGATGTAGTGGCAAGCCTTTTCAAAGGTATGTTTTACTGTGAAACGATTGAAGGATCTGATCTATCAGAGTAGTTGAATTAGAACTGAAAATGTTTTGTAAGATCATAATAAAATTGAACTGCAACCCATAAACCATGAATTAAATTGGTAGCTAAAAGTAAAACCACTACTCACTAATCATACATACATATGTACATGCAAATCTACATGACTTTTACTTCTTTGTCACTTATTTTCACCATTACAGAATCTGTTTCCACAAGGGAGAGGGTTACTGTTGGTCTTATATCCCCATACAAGGCTCAAGTTTTTGCAATTCAAGAGAAACTTGGAAACACATACAACACAAACAGTAACATCTCTACGAGTGTTCGGTCCGTTGATGGGTTTCAAGGTGGTGAGGAGGACGTGATAATAACATCTACTGTCATATCTAATTGTAAAGGATCGGTGGGTTTTCTTTCCAATGATCAAAGAACTAATTAATGTGGCACTGACAAGAGCAAAGTATTATTCATATCATAATTTACTACAGCTAAATCATGTTTGGATCTATTTGGTAGAATACTCAAGCTATTGCGAGTAAGAGATTTCATTTATTCTGTTGTAGGTATTGCCTTTGGGTTTTGGGAAATGGGTCAACTTTGATTAACAGCGGTTCTGTTTGGGAAAAAATAGTCATTTATGCAAAGGATCGAGGTTGCTACTATAATGCTGATGAGGACAAGAGCTTGGCTAAAGCAATCATAGATGCCTTGGTCGAGCTTGGCCAACTTAATGATCTTTTCATAATGGATTCTCTATTGTTCAGAGGCGCAAGGTGGAAAGTATGCTGCTTGAGTTTTTCAGCTTCTAATAGTTTGTGGAGGATCAAATTGAGTTGAAATGAGAAATCCTCTATATTGCATTATCTACTGAAATCACTCCTTTTGCAGATTTCTATGCATGATCCTTCATAAAGTTGATTGTTTAATATTCTGATGGAAGTTGTTAAAATAATTTATTCACTTAAACCAATCCCAGTTGCTTTAAAGGGAAAAAAGGGGAGCATGTTTCATTCCAAGGCAATACTCAAACAATATCCCATTACAAAGAGGAAAAAACAGTATCCTATTACAATGGAAAATGTAGTCCCAGGTTTAATATGACTCCAAAAGACTATGCAAGTTTTTGTTTATCTGAAATTTGTTTTCTAATGGTTCTCTCTCTTTTTTTTTAATCTTAATTTGTGTGAGACATCCATTATTTTCACGTCTTTTAACGATAATTCATGATGTACTTTTTGAAAGTTAAACAGGTTTCCTTCTGTGATGACTATTTAAAATCCATGGCGAGAATAAAGAGCATTGCAATTCGCAAGGAAGTGGTTGATCTATTGATGAAGCTTTCAAGTGGTTGGCATCATCCTCACAAGAAAGGAAACCTCAATTTAATGAAACAGTACACAGTTGGTAAGTGGTACAAACTTGTTTGGAGTGTAGACATTCTAATTGAGAATTCAAATTTCATCCAAGTTTTGAAGACTTGGGATATTCTTCCATTGGCCGAGATACAAAACTATTGAAGCGTCTCGAACATAATCTTCAGGAATTATACACTGGACACTATGAACTATTGCAAATTCAAGTGTGTTGAAGGGTATGCAATGTTCTGTATCATTTCTTTTAATATATTTTACTTCTCAGAATTCAAAAATATGAATGGTATCTAAAGGTATGAATGAAAATATATACAGTTATGGCTAGACCAACACTCAATGTAACCCAACAATTGGGAGAGCTATTGTTCAGTCTACCATGTTAATTAAATCGGATTGACAGAGAGGATATGGTAATGACTCCTATAATAGATCTAATGGTTTGAGAGTATTTTATCAGTTGAAATTCTGACTAGAGGTGTCAATGGGCCAAATTTGGCTCACAAAATCCTCTTGTGAATGGGGCGGACCCATTGATAGCCCTACTTTTGACCAAAAAGATATTTATAGTTGAGTGAGTTTTGCCATGTACCATGTATTTAGATATCTTAGACCTTTGCAAAAGAGGAAAATAAATTTGCTAGTTTTTTTCTACAACTTAAAACAACATTGTTCACTGGATAAATGAGATTTAAAGGTTACCTCCCAGAATGTGTTAAAAAAAGTATTTGTTATGTTTCTGATTGATACAGGAAGTTGGAAGTTCCAATGAGGTGGCCAATCGGTTCGGATGGTTTTAGGCTGAGTGATCTCCAAACAGTTGTGCCTGTTGTACAATTGTCAAGTCATTTAGGTTCACTCAGTCTGGGAGAGGAACTAAATGCACCAGCAACAAGTTCTAGGTTGTGAGTTCTTGGTTTAAATTTTGAGGCATCATTTTTCATCCAAATCTATATCTTGGGATAAAGCAATTTGGAAATTGCACAGCTCAAAGTGTGTACAAAAATTTTGACTTTGAAATACGCCTAAAAATGATAATTTTTCTTAAATTAGCACAACAAACAATGGGCAGTAATTGGAAAGAATCCAAGTGATCTGATGGGAGTTGCAAATAATCTTGTCCTAGATGAAAGATTTGTAGAGCTCTGGACTAGAGATAGTCTGCAACTTTCATTGGTTATTTGGTAGTGATACTCTTTAACACAATTTTGGTTTAGTGCAAAGGATAGATAATTTGAAAGATGAATATCAGATTGAAGTCCAAAATGAAGAGTAGATCTGAAGCTAGAGGTGAAGGTGAGAATCACCATACATCCATCAGTCATGCAGTTTGTAGAGACCTGAAATTCTATTTCTTGATTTTCGTGCAAATCACTTATTATGAATTGTTAATCGAACCATAATTAATGAAATTAGTGTTTTTCTATATGATTGATGTCTTAGGGGGTGTGTCGTTATGTTAATGAAGAAATAAAGGAGAAAAACAAAAGAAAATTAAATCTAGAGAGTAACTCCGATCGAGCGGACAATCTCAGGAATCTCCGATCAATCGTAAGATACAAACCGATCGATCGGATGAGGAACATAAAGTTATTGAAAAATGGCAACAGCACCGATCGATTGCAAGTTATAGACTGATCGATTGCAAGGATCGAGCGATCACAAGGTACAGACCGATCGATGGGAATTAGAATAGTAGACTTCTGGAAATCTGAGCCAGGTACGACCGATCGCAACATACGTTCCAATCGATCGAACCCGAGCTCCGATCGATCGGAAATCATGCACAGAATTATGTGAAAACCCTATTTCTGATTTCTTTAATGCCTTGGGGTTCCCAACTCTATAAATACCCATTTAATCTGTGAGTGAGGGTTCCAAAAGCCTCCTAAACCTAAAAGAGAGAAAACATAGAGTATTCTAAGAGATTCAAAGAAGAGAAACCTAGAGATTGCAAAATTCAATTGGAGAAGAAGAGAAAGGACTTGAGGATTTAGATGAAAGCCCTATTCGCAAGCTTGAGATCGTAGGGAAGCGATCAAGAGAGGTAAATAATTTCTCCTAGTTCTCAATTTTATGAATTATTAAAGTAGGATATGAATAACCTTGTAGATCTTGTGCTTTTACGCTTCAATAAGGGGAATGAGAATCATTCTGGAGATATGTAAATATATGTGAAGGAAGGGATGTATTTCTGGAGTTTTGAATTGAATGGATTAAATGCTTTGGATGATGGTTATGAATTCTGGTGAAATTAGAGATTTATGTTATTGTGATTATTTCTGTATATATGCCATGAAAATATGTTGATAAATTGATATGATGTTATCATGATCAGTTATGACTTGAATGAAAAGGATAAGAAGTTATTGTTTATCCATGCACTCACAATAGTAAAATACGCACAAGCATAAAGAGAAAATTAAGAGCACTACTAAGAGCACAAGTAAGACAAAAGCAAAGTAAGAAAGTCAAAAAGTAAGAAAGTAAAGGTACATGAAAGCAATAATGTATGATTCAGTTTTGCATAGACTAAATACCATCAAATTGGCCTAAGGGCCCAAAGTAAGGTGGCGCACTGGGTAATGTGCTAAGTAAGTCGTTTGCATTGGAAAATATGCAAAAGATGGTATCTCGGAAAGTAAAGTATAGTAACCCCTTTCTATAATAGGTAAAGTGGTATTTCAAGTTATGCACAATACATGTTGATGTATTTCACAAAGTAATAAAGTAAGAAAGTAAATGACAAAATGTACACACATGTTTCCGCAATCTGATTAATGTATGTGAGTTTTTGTTACTCAGCCAATAATTTTATCGTCAGCAGGTCCAAGCTTTGATATTTATGCTCTAGAGTCTTGGATTGAAGAGGAGTAAATAGAGGAAGATCCTGTAAGTGATCATCCCGAAGAGGAACATGATCTTGATCAATGGGCTTACTACTAATTTTAGTTTATTAGCATTTATTTGAGTTTCAAAGAGATCGTAATTGAATTTATTATGGATTTATGCTTAGGTTATATTGATGGTTAAGAATCATGATAGATGATTCAGATTATTTACATTCAATTTAGTTATGGATTTTAAGTAATGTTTATTTGAGGTATCCTTTGTTATTAATTTGAGGAAAAAATTTTAGGCTCATCTTTAGTATGCCTCAAATGCCCCAACAAGAGTACATGATAAGTAAGTCAAGTGCCAAGGTCTCATACTCCTAGGTAGGACTTTGGGGCGCGACACAGTGTGGTGGGAAGGATTTTACAAATGACAAAGCTCACTTAGTGGACGATTTTGCCTATTATGGATTTTTTTTTCTTTTTCCTGCCTAAAGGACTAGAAATTTAATGAACTTAGTTACGATACGAATTGCCAGATCAATATTTTCTGTTGGATTTGATCTGGTTGGTTTCCATCTGTGGCTTGTGCTTATGTGGGATGTTTAAATTTGTATTGATGTTGTTATTACATAAAATAACTCAGATCTCAACATTAGAGTCACCTTGTTTACAAGTGAAACCTCACGACTTTCTTGATATTGTTTGTCTGTTTGAATGCAGGGCTCAGTGTTAATGGAACAAGCTACCTTGGCATTTCTGAAAGGTCACAACCACCATCTAGAATGGCCAAAAAATGTTTAGACATACTTAAAATCCTTCTTATTGTTGTTAAATTTTGATAATCCAATTTCAGAATCAACTGTAATACAAAGAGATGCGAACAGATTTAATAGAACCCAATAATCAGTCAAATTCTTATCACTACAACGTACCATTGCAGATTCTGATTGTCAAATTCTTATCACTATAACGTACCATTGCAAATTCTGATTGTAACATCTGATTAAATATAATTCCTCTTTCTAGCAAATAAACCTTCAAGAATATATGCACTAGATTACGAAACAGCATCAATGCTAGCATAATAATCCAGATTTTTATCTCTGAATATCAGATGTAATAGGAACAATAATGAGCTGCTATAAAGGGTCTCTCATAATGCCACATAGGAAAAAGAGGGTTAGGCTTAGCATTTATTATTGTCATAAGAGGAGTGCTATTCCTACTCTCAGGCCTTTCCTACTCTCCGGATGAGCCAACCACCTGTCCATTTTCAGAGATAAAGCACACACTTTGTACAGGTTGCAATGCTTTAACTCTTAAAGTGGACAGATGGATGGCTCATGTTAAGAGTAAGAAAGGCCTAAGAGTAGAGCTAGCACTCCTCTTATCATAAAAGTATAAGTAAAAGGCATCATAATCTAGTAAATGCTAAGTCTAATCCTCTTTTTCCTATATGTCATTGTGAGAGACCTTTTACAACTGCCGGCTACAAAACATCCCATGCTGTTGATTATTGTTAGATGCAATAGCCACTGTTCAGCATAGTTTTAGAGAAGAGGAGAAACAGAGGGATTTTGTTCAATATTCAAGAAGACCCTAGGGCAGAGCTAGGAATTTTTCCTTGTGGGGGTGAAGTATATGTATCTAAAAAATTATGGGGCTTGGGGATTCAGGGCGTAGCCCCCAAGATTTTTTTTGGTTTGTTTTCTGAGTAATGGGTCCTATCATAAAATTCGTTAATGCATTCAAGTAGAGGTTCAGTATGCAAGAAAAATAAGGGTCATCCTTTTGAGAGAGTCCTCATATAAATAAAATTAATTATATTTTATATACATAAAATTACAAAATTTTGAGGTGGGCAAACATCCTACATAGCCGACAATTACATATTAATTTGGGGGGTCACTATATATAAATATCATATATTATTTATTTTTAAAAAAAATAGTATAACTAAAACAAGGGAAATTTTTAAAATTAGGGGGGGGATGGCCCCTCCCCGCCCCTGGCTCCACCCCTGAGGAGAACAAAAGGTTGCCTTATAAAGAAAACCAACTCAAACGCCGCAATGGAACCATTGAGAATAAGAAAGGGAAGGCAACGCCAATAATCTTGCTAATAAAAGGGATTTTTGTAGAAAAACCCTTATCTTCTAAGCTATTTGTAAATATGCCCCTCCTTTTGTGATTTTATATTATGCCCCATTCACTATTAAATCTTTTGTAAATTCACCCTTAGATTAGAGTTCCATCCATAACTCTGTTTTTCAATCAAAAAAAGAAAAAAAATATATGCTAACATCCATAAACGCATATCAGTAACAAAAAAAATGATGATGATAAAAATAAGAAATGGTCACCTGTGTATAATAAAAAAACCTTCTAGCCAATGTATAAGAATATTACAAAGCTTCCAAATCATATAGGAAAAAACATTCAAAAATTTAATTCATTGCCAATACAATACACCTAATAAATGGAAGGAAAGATGGGATGGGGTTACTAATAACCCATCTACTAATTACAACCCATTGCTATAACCCATCTCATATCAGCCCATTTATCCATATTCCAACTCTAAGGCCTAAACTCGTAGGCCTCTAATGCGTGCAAATGACCCAACCAGCCTAGAGTTTTAAAGAAACAAACACTCCACCTTTTTTTATAGGTAATCAGAATGAATGGAATCTAATTTACAATTAGATAAACTTCATGTAAAGAATTTGAACTAATCTAATATTTGAATTTAGTTCACATTAGAACTTTCTTTCATATCACTCTATAAATAGAAAAAAAAAAGGGACAACCGTAAAGGAGGATCTTTTCCACTTCCTCCCCAAAAAAAGATGATCTTCTCAATCTCAATTCCTATATCATCATCTCACAATCCCATGTCTATCCACCAATAGAAGGAAAGATGGGATGGTGCAACTAAAAAAAATCCCAAAACGCCTAAGATTGATTATATAAGCATGTTTAGAATCCCACAAATTAAGACCTGGACCATATTTGCTTTGGATAACTGAGAAGTAAAGACATGAATCTTCATCAAAGGGCCATAAACAACAGATGGTATGGCCACCATGTTGAATCTAATTTTAAATTTGTTTAAAAGTTACTTCAAAATATTTTAAATATTATGTTGTAGTCCCTAAAGGTTGTTAGTTTTATTTTAAAAGGATCCCTATTTTAAATTAAACAAATACTTAGTTTTGCTTTTGGAGTAACTTGATACTTTGTCTTCATGTGAGACAAGCTCATTTCACTTGTGAGTTTACTCTTTGAAAACATAATCCCACATCAAAAATGAAAAATAATTCGGTGAACCTCAAATCTGATGTTTGAGTTGAGAATCTCACAAGTTCAAGGGGATGGTTCGGTTTCCCTAAGACTATCTACCCTTTTGATGATTTTAACAATTAAGTGATTAACTTAAGGGATGATAAAAATTAAGTGTGGAAAAGGAAAACCAAGCAAACCACAACACAAGGATTTTTATGTGGAAACCCTTCCGGGAAAAACCACGGGACCTAGTCCAGCCAAGAGAAATCACTAAGACAAAGTAAACAAGAACTTACAAGACTCGAACTTGACTCCTTCGGACTCGACTTTACGATCCTTCAGTTCTTAGTCCTCCACGCCTCGAAAAGTCATCACGTACTCACAAGTCCTGTGATCAACCACAACCGCTCGTACATCTCTTGTGTCTCAAAAACATTCCACGATCTTTCGATCGATCTCCGTCAATGACGGCTTCGGATTCCATTGACCAAATCATACTACCACGATCCGTCTCGGATCAATCTCCTTCGCAAAGGCTCCGGAACACTCCGGCCAAGGTGTTCTATCTAGAACGGGTTGATGGTTTTATAAAAATCAACACCTAAATGGACTCCTTCAAAGGACAAGTCCAAACAAGCAAAATTGGAACTTTGGGCTTGCAATCTCTAGGTTAAATGTACTAACAAAGGGGGTAGAGAATAACATTTTTCATAGGTTCTATAACCTCTGGAGAAACTTAAAAATACTCTCCACACACTCCCTAAGTTATACACCATGAAGTAGAAGGATTCACACTTTATAGGGAATCAAAAACTATGTTTAGAGGTTGCTAAAAACCAAGAAGGAAGTTGCCAAAATCATCAAAATAGGAAAAAATCGAATTAGGCATTTTTCCCATATCAGGGTCAACCCTGGGGGTTACTTAGGTTGACCCAATTGTAGCACCCCGGATTTTCTACAAGCACTGTTCATGTGAGTGAATGGTGTCGATGGCACTAGTATTGGAAGGGCCAATGGCCTTTATTATAAGTTGGGTTTGGTTAATGAGAGTGAGGGTTTCCTCATGGCTTGAGTGTGATGTGAGTCGGTATATGAATTAAGAAGTGTAAGGTGTTTTGGGAAAACATGCAAGAGTATAAAACAATCTAAGTGTCAATTTGAGCGATTTTGTAGCGGTCGAGCCTCCCATGCATATGGGTTGTGCCCAATGGGTTACCTTAGTTTGATTTAAGAACCTAGGGTCGGGAATTATGAGAATGGAGTAGGGGTTAGATTCAAGGTGGATGGGTATGAAAATACCATTAGTATGTATGTAGAAACCCAGAACCGAGTTCCCTAGGCCGGGAATAGTGCCATGAATAGTGTGTGGGTAGTGCCCTTGTGTGGTGTGTAAAGGCTTAAGGCCTTTACTTTTTGTTCTTGGTAGCATAGTCCTTTTTGTTCTAGTTAGTGTGGTGAGTTAAGTGAGGATTTTTGGTGCGTGTTTTGAATCTCAAAAGAAAGTATGAATATACTCTAAGTGTTAAAAAAACAAGGATATAAAATACTCTTAAGTGTTTAGTAGGTTGTAATTGAAAAGTGCGGTGAATAGTGCTTGTGCGCGAGGCACAAAGAGGCCGTGGCCTTTCAAGCATATTGGCATGAACTCAATGATCACCTCGGTGAATTACAAACCTATGGGGTAATGTGTCATGAGGTGTGAGTTGGACCCGAGGGAAAAGAGTGTGAAACACTCGTGATGTTCTAAGTGTTAAAAAGGGTAGGTCTTAACATTACCCTCAACTTTGAAAAGCTCTAGTTCGTTAATATCTGATCGGAATAGAGTTATTCTTGAATTTTTGGAAAGGTATTGAAACCCTCTTCGAGGTTCATGTTGATCACTTTTCTGGATTTTGAGTTGAGGTAGAGTCAAACGTCCGATTTCCGGAATCAGATCTACTGCAAAAATGGGTTAATGAAACCCATTCGCATGTTAGTCAGCTTTAGGGGTAAAATGGTCCGATAATAAAAAATAATTGGAAAAAGTGTAAAACATAAAAGTTGTTTCCCTCCAAAATAAGAATCCAACGCAAGTTGAATCGTCAAAATGCAATAGGAGAGTCAAAAGTTATCGCAAAAATACCAAAGTACATTTTTGCAAAAAAACTCGCTCTAGCGAGATCCAAACCCGCTCGAGCGAGATCAACCAAAATGCGTTTTTTTAGTCCCGGGAGCAACCCGCTCAAGCGAGATGGAAGCCCGCTCGAGCGAGATCACCCAGAAATGTTTTTTTAAGGGTTTTTCACTACCCAAACTCTATATATACCTAATTTTCGGGGTTCTAAAGTTTCTAACACTTAAAAATGGACTTTTTGAGAGGAAAAGAAGAAAACTTAGATTTCCAAGAGAGGGCTCTCATTCTCTAGTGTGAGATTGAACATTGGGTGACCTAGATTATCCTCAAACCCTTGGATTCTTCAAATCCAAGGCAAGGCAAGCAAAGAGCACCTCCTCTAAGCACAAACAACAACTTCTACGACCATTTTCGTGAGATTCTCTCCTATTTGAAGGTCGGTACCTTATGCTACCCTCCTAGTCATATTTTCTCTTTTTCTTTCCTTTTTTCTTTGTTTCTTCCTAAATTATGAACACTCTATGAGATGGATTGCATGTATGGAGTGTGCTGGGCGATGGATGCCATGTGTATGTAATGTGATGAACAAATGCGAAGGGTATTTACACATAATGAACATACATGATTTGTTGGATGAGAACAAGAATAATAAGGAAATAATGCACACAACAAGTGTTTGATGAAATGCCACATTGAGGAAAAGGATTACTAATTCTAGAAAATGCATGTATGAACTTTCTTTAATTCTTAGAATATCATGATTGTAGATTTACTCACTTCCTAGAATTGCATGCTTGTAGATTTAATTGCTTTTAATAAATTGTTTCCTTGAAGTGATATGTTTAATTGCTCCATCTGTTGAAATGTACACGACCCACGAGCACGACATGTAGATCATGAACTCGGATTTTCAAGCTTGAACACTGAGTTTTGATTTCAGGAAAGACAAGAATAAAATGACTCGATTCACGAACACCATGACAAGGCCAAACGTAAGGGTTGGTAAAAAGGTAGGGCATATCCTTGGGTATGTCCTATCTCGTTTTTCACAAGGACAAGCAAGATTTTAGTGTGCCTTTCAAGCATGCATGTTTCCAAGAAGGGTGCTTGCACCTGACTTCAAGTTGCTTCTATTGCATTTGGCTGAAGGGAGTTTACACTCCCGACTTCAAGTTGTTCAAGGGCACTAACATCCCAAGCATGCATGACAAGCAAGCACGTTTAAATTCAAGCAAGCTTGTGCATATCATGTCATGACAAGTACACAAGCATACATGCATTTGCATTCATGTTCATGCAAGCAAGTTTTCACAAGTACAAGACAAGAACAAGACATGATAAGACAAGTTTTTCCAAGCACGAAAAACATGATTTAAAATGTAAGTAACAAGGCAAGACAAGTACACGAAAATTTATCGAGGTTTCACCGATCATGATTTCAAGCATGTATGAATATCAATTGTTTGTTGTTCTGTTTAACGTTATTGCTCTTCTTATTGTTATCATTATTATTATGCACTGTTCTATGACTTGTTGGTTAGTAGTAGGTACCCGCTAAGTATTCCACGCTTAGCCGTACTTTTGATGTTGGCAGGTACTAGTGGAGCAACTGCTCCTTTTGATATATGTGCTCCCGGTCCATGGGAGGAAGAGGAGTACGTCGAAGAGACACCTCAGGAGGATCCTCAGCCTGGTGATGGGGACTATTGGCCTAGTTAGGTTTTGTTTAGTAAACCTCAAGCGTGGGTGAGAGGGTATATGTGACACCCTGAACCCGCGCCTACAGGAGTAGTGTCCCAAGATGCATGCCCGATCGTTCATACCAGCTCAGTGGAAGACTTTACCGCACAAATGCTGAAAAATTTAAACTTTACTCACATGGAGCAACATAAACTCTGGTCATCACAATAGCCATCAACCACAAAAAAAATACCTGTATATTATTTACCATTGTGTCTGTTTTACAAAACGAGGCACCACTAACGCGCTGGGACAAGTCTCTATCCAAAGACAAAAGTACAAGGTGCAGGATCCACACCTACTACTCGTCCGCTCCAGTATCTATTGACATGAAACGTTAGTGAGCTATGAAGCCCAATAAAAAAAACTACAATCCATCTATACTATCTTCCACATTATAGCAAAGCATCAATAAACACATAATATACATATGCCGCTTCATGATACAATTTAGTAATATATCCAAGTTCTATTGTGACCCTCAGTCACACAGGGCCATCACCCCCAACACGAGATTCCCAATCTCGAATATCTTTCCCAATTATGGAGTTTGTTATGCAACATGTATTTCTTTTACCAAGTTATTTATTTCGATCATCAACCATGTTTTACTCCGAGTCCTAATACTCTATTAACCGGCTTTTAGCCCATACATGTTCATCATAGAGTGGTCTCCATACCCTATTCGAGCTTGGTCATTCCAAGCTCAACACAATTCCGGCATTATCCGGTCACATCATAACTTGAGTCATCCAGACTCCTGAATACTGTTTCGGTATTTACCCGAACATGACCAACCCTTGGGTGTCCCAACCCACACAGACCAGAATCCTGAAGATTCTACACAACTAGGGTAATCATCCTCCAAGGACTTGCCACATATACTCTGACTGACAGCACCTACTGTGTATACACACCGCCATCTCACCGGTTATCAGTCACAAAGGAACCCCGGCCAACTTGTCTACCGTCATCTTCTGGCTATTCACTGGAGGCACCCCGGGCCTTACTGGACACTGTCTCTCCATGACGTACCACCTGGAAGGAATCCCGATAGGCACAGCGCCGCCTCTTCGGACCCAACCATAGAGGAACCCCGGTCAATACACTATATAATGCTCAGTCACTTTAGACATCTTTTAGGACTCCGACATCTCCCAGTTCAACCAATTGTGACAACGCTTGAGCATGCCAGCTCAACTAACTGCGAATTCGAAGATTCCAGACTATACACAATCACTACTCCGGACCTAGTCAAAGAGGATCTATGGATAGTAATCCACTCACTCCCGACTATCAGTCATGGAGGTCTACACACTACGACCCCGACTATTCCAGTTTCAAAATAATCATCCCATCATATACACATGCTATGTCAAGTCAAAAAATCACTTAGCGATTGGTCACCCAATCGATCGCCGAACCTAAATTCTGAGTTATTCAACCCGAAATCGAGGGCTACGCCCTTTTGCTCAGTTCCTATACCTCCCCATACAAGTACATACAACCCATTTTAGCACACCATGAAAAGCATAATGTTGAATAAAGGTCTGAGATCAGGAAGGGGCTCTGTAATTATCAAAACCATATTGTTGTTCCTCAAATGACAGACTAGGTTTTATTTAGAAATTCATATTATCAAATCCAACCATCAGATCCCATTGCAATTTTGATATGATTGACAAAATAGGAAGGTCACAATATGGTAAAAATTTGTGCATGATCTGAGATAAGGAAAGTTCCATGTAATGATCAAAACCGTACTGTTAGCCTTAAAAATAGCAGACTAGGTTTTCCTTTAGAAATTCATATCATCCTATCCAACCATCAGATCGCAGTGAAATTTTGATATGATTTACAGATTAGGAAAATAAATATGTGGTAACATTTATAGCATGATCTGAGATCAAGAGGGTTCCCTATAATTAAGAAGACCGTACTGTTAGCCTTAAAACCAACAGACTAGGTTTTCCTTTAGAAATTGATATCATCCAATCCAACCATCAGATCGCAGTGAAATTTTGATATGATTTACAGATTAGGAAGATACATTTTTAGAGTAAAAATTTGAGCACGATCAGAGCTCAGAAAGGTTCCCTATAATTAGGAAAACCGTACTGTTAGCCTTAAAAAAAACAGACTAGGTTTCCTTTAGAAATTCATATCATCCTATCCAACCATCAGATCACAGTGAAATTTTGATATGATTTACAGATTAGGAAGATAAATTTAGAGTAAAAATTTGAGCATGATCAGAGCTCAGAAAGGGTCTGATATAAACAACACAATTAGCATAATTTATCCAGTGGAATGAAAAATAGATAAGAAAGGGTTTTTATTACCTCTGGTACACGTGTTTCGAAGCTCCGAGAGATGAAATAGACACCACCAATGCGCTCAGCACGTCCAAAAACATTAGGATACGCCTCTTTATCTCTCTCTCTAGATTTTCTCTCTCTAGAAAAATTCCCTTTCTATCTCTAGAATGTTTCTCTCTCTAGAAAATTCGGTAGGGCTTCGCCTCTCTCTCACTAGGATGAGAGAAATGGCTGAGGGTGGTTTACTATTTATGGACTAACCTAAACCACACATGCGCGCCAAGTTTCGCTTGGAAGGTGCCACGTGTTGGCCTGAGCCGAGACACGTGTCGCGGCTTGCGAATCGAGACCGGTTTTCGGTAATGTCGCCGAAAGTCATTCCGAAACCATACCATATGATTTTCGATTTTGACAAAACTTCAGGTGATCGATCTTGGGGTAGTCTGACACCTGCTGTAAAAATTTTGGGGAAATCCAATGAGTTTTGACTGCCAAAAAGTGCGACCGGAAGAATTCGCACAACCCACAAATTTTCCAATTTCAGATACAAAACACACTGGGGTTTCACCATGTGAGATAATAAACTGCCGAAATGACAGACGGTCATCCCCATGGCATTCCAACATGTAGTGGAACAATTCGCATGGATTTCGATTAGAAAGTCCGCTAAATATAGAGCCCCAATCGAAATTCAATACACTACGAATTCCCTGATTTTCTCGATGTTTCCACATATAGGACCTTCGTGGTTTCGCAAATTGATGTACAACTGAATCGGAACGATAGGTGGACGTCAGGATAGCCGACCGGCACATTATGTGCGTAGATCGAAGAAAAACACTAATTTCGTAGTAGTACAACCCAATTCCGAGTAATACCTACTTTACACAAATTTATCAAACACACAGCTAATTAACCTCAATTAAGGACCGATAATCCAAAATTTTATTATATTAAAATTCTGGGTCGCTACAATCTCCCCTCCTTACAGAAATTTCATCCTCGAAATTTACATACAAAATATATTAAGCAGGAAACAATTGAGGATGATTGCGTCTGATGGCATTCTCCAGTTCCCAAGTAGCTTCTTCAATACTGTGATGTTGCCATAATACTTTAACCAGCTGGATTGATTTATTCCATAACACCTGTTCCTTGCGGTCCAATATTTGCACTGACTTTTCCTCAAAAGACAAGTCTTCTCGAACTTGAAGTGGTTCATAACGAATCACATGCGAAGGATCAGGTATATATTTCCTCAGCATGGATATATGAATCACATAGTGAACCCTCTCTAACTCTGGTGGCAACGCCAGACGATATGCTACGGCCCCTACCTTAGCCAAAATTTCAAAAGGTCCAATGAATCGCAGACTTAACTTCCCCCGCTTTCCAAATCGAATAAGGCCTTTTGATGGAGAGATCTTCAAGAAGACATGGTCGCCGACTTGAAATTCCAAGTCTCGATGCTTTCCATCTGCATAGCTCTTTTGACGACTCTGTGCAGCCAATAACCTGGATCGAATCAACTTGATTTTTTTCGTTGTTTCCTGTACCAGTTCAGGTCCCAATAGTTTATGCTCTCCTACTTCAATCCAACATACCGGAGACCGACAGCTCCGACCATACAAGGCCTCATACGGAGCCATTTGAATACTTGCCTGATAACTATTGTTATATGCAAACTCGATCAACGATAAGTGATCATCCCAGCTACCATGAAAGTCTAGACTGCAAGTGTGCATCATATCTTCTAGAGTTTGTATCGTGCGCTCAGACTGTCCGTCGGTTTGCGGATGATAAGCTGTACTCATGTTTAGCTGCGTACCCAAAGCTTCCTGCAAGCTCCTCCAAAATCGGAAAGTAAATCACGGATCGCGATCTGACACAATAGATACAGGCACACCATGTAGCTTCACAATCTCCTTGATGTACAACTTTGATAAATGTTCCAGGGTTATGGTATCCTTGATAGCGAGAAAGTGAGCCGACTTCGTCAATTGATCAACTATCACCCAAACGGCATCGTGTCCACTCCTTGTTTTTGGTAACCCCACCACAAAATCCATTGTAATGTGCTCCCATTTCCACTCAGGGATAGGCAATGACTTGAACAATCCAGGTGCTTTCTGATGTTCTGCCTTGACTTGCTGAAAAACAAGGCATCGATATACATACTCTGCAATTTCTCTCTTCATGTCATTCCACCAGTAGTTATGCTTCATATCCTGATACATCTTCGTACTTCCAGGGTGCACCACAAAACGAGATCGATGCGCCTCATTGAGCAGTTCATTTTTCAATTCAGGGTTTCCAGGCACACAGATTCGTCCTTTGAATCGAAGTATTACATCTTCAGATTCTTCAAAATCACCTATTTTTCCTTGAAGAATCTTATCTCTGATAACTTTGATCTCCTGATCTTCCAACTGTGCTTCTTGAATCTTTTGTAACAACACTGGCTTGGCCTGAATACTAGCCAACTTGGCACTATTACCCTGGAATCCTAGACTGAGATTCCAACTCTTGAATTCTTCGATCATCTTCCATCGCTCTGCCCTCATATATGCTACAGATCCAACTATCTTTCTACTCAGGGCATCAGCAACCACGTTACCCTTACCAGGATGATATTGGATTACATAGTCATAATCTTTCAAGAATTCCATCCATCTACGCTGTCGCATATTGAGTTACTTTTGGAAAAATAGATACTTTAAACTCTTGTGATCACTATAGATCATCAACTTCTCTCCATAAAGATAATGCCTCCAAATATTTAGTGCGAACACTACTGCAGCTAACTCCAGGTCATGCGTGGGATAATTCCGTTCGTGAATCTTGAGTTGTCTCGAACTATAAGCAATGACCCTTTTGTTTTGCATTAAGACACAACCGAGTCCCTTACCGGAAGCATCACAATACACCTCAAATCCTCCAGATCCTGAGGGAGTTGCCAATACTGGAGCGGTTGTTAATCTCTTCTTTAATTCTTGAAAACTTCGCTCCCGAGATGCCATCCATTCGAACTTCACATCTTTCTTAGTCAATTCCGTTAATGGAGCTGCAATCTTCAAGAAATCTTCTACAAATCTGCGGTAGTATCCAGCCAATCCCAGAAAACTTCGAACTTCAGTAACAGTGGATGGCCTTGCCCAATCGGTTACCGCCTGAATCTTGGAGGGATCAACAGATATTCCATTCCTTCACACAATATGCCCAAGGAAGGCTACCTCTTCCATCCAAAACTCGCACTTGGAGAACTTAGCATATAGCTGATTATCTCTTAATGTCTGTAGCGTAATCCTCAAGTGCTTAGCATACTTCTCACGACTAGGTGAATACACCAAGATATCATCAATAAATACCACAATAAACTGATCCAAGTACGATCTGAAAAGACGATTCATCAATTCCATAAAGGCCGCAGGTGCATTTGTTAGTCCAAAAGGCATCACCAGGAACTCGTAGTGACCATACCGAGTTTGGAATGCTGTCTTTCGAATATCTTCTTCTTTGACTTTCAATTGGTGATAGCCGGACCATAAATCAATCTTTGAAAACACTTGGGTGCCTTGCAATTGATCAAATAGATCATCAATCCTGGGGAGAGGATACTTATTCTTGATTGTCGCTTGATTCAGCAGACGATAGTCTATACATAGACGCAGACTCCCGTCTTTCTTTCAGACAAATAACACCGGTGCTCCCTACGGTGAAACACTAGGGCGGATCAAACCCTTATCTAATAGGTCTTGCAACTGAATCTTCAGTTCTTCCAACTCAGCTGGAGCCATCCGATACGGTGTTTTAGATATCGAGTCTACACCCGGAGTAATATCGATTGTAAAATCGATTTCTCTAGTAGGAGGGAGTCCTGGTAATTCATCAGGAAACACATCTTGAAACTCTCTGACCTCCGGGGTCTTCCCTAAAGTGTCATCTTCATCTTTATCGACCACCATTGTTGCTAAATACCCAGTACACCCCTTATCTAGAAGGTGACATGCTTTAATTGCTGATATTAGTTTGGGTGCTTGACTTCGGATAATCCCCTGCATTTCGAACTCTGGGATGTCCGGAATTCAAAATATCACTTTCTTGGCATTACAATCTACCACTGCATAGTAATTGGCCAACCAATCCATCCCAAGGATAACATCATAATCCTTTAGGTTTAACACGATCAGATCTACTAACATCCATACACTATTGATAAGTATGGGACAACTATCATAGACTGTTTTTGTGCACAAAACTTTCCTTGATGGGGCAGATATAGACATCATGCTTTTGAGTGTATCAGGCTTGTAACTTATGTGTCTAGCAAAACGAGTTGAGATAAACGAATGTGTAGCACCAGTATCAATTAATGCATATGCAGGCTTTTGAAAAATTAGCAATTTACCTTCAATAACGCCTTCGGCCTGCTGAGCTTCCTCTTGCGTGATAGCGAAAACTCGACCTTTCCCGCCCTCCAGGGCTAGTGGCTTCGATTGAGGGCAGTCTCTCTTGAAGTGGCCAAGCTTTCCACACTGAAAACAACCTTGTCCTCTGCAATCCTTGGTCAAGTGAGCTTGCCCACACTTGGCACATTTTGGTCCAAATCCTCCTATAGATCCTTGGCCCTTCACATCATCAAATTTTCTTTTTCTAGCGAACCGATTGGTGTTGTTCTTTTTGTCCCAGGGCTTCTCAGCTGGTCCTTTATTCTTTCCTAGAGTTGAGGGAAACATTTCCTCGTGCACTCGCTCCACTCGGAGCACTCTGTCTAAAAGCTCAAAAAACACAGTAAATCGTTGGGCTGCCAACTTTCCCATAATTGGTGGCTTTAAACCTTCCTCAAACTTTTCAACTCTCCACTGCTCATCCTCCATGAACTTCACGGCAAATCTGGAGAGTTGGTTGAATCTTTGTTCGTACTCACTCACGGTCATGTTTCCCTGAGTTAATTGAAGAAACTCTATCTCCTTCTTCTTCTTCATCGAGGCAGAGAACTACCGCTCATAAAATAACTCTACAAACTTTGCCCAAGTCACGGGCCTTTGATTAGGTGGGATTGTTTGTTCCATTGCTGTCCACCAGTGCTCGGCCTCCCCTTCAAGCATGAATATAGCAAATTCCGACTGCGCGTTCTCGGCTAATGCCATAGCCCAGAAGATCTTTTCCAATCCCCTAATCCAGTTCTCTGCCTTCAGCGGATCTGTGGCCCTTGAGAAAGCTGACGGTCCAAGTCTTTTGAATTTCTCAAGTCTTGTCGCATGCTCATGTTCTGGTATGGTAGCGATAGGACGACTAACATTGCCATTCCCATTTTCGTTATTATTCTGGGTTTACTGTTGTTGAATTAAATTAGCTAGAGCCGAGATGGCTTCAAAGGCTCCGGCCAAAGTATTCTCGGGCGCTCTTCGAGGTGGCATGGTTTTCCTATAATTATACCATAGTGAACGCTTTATAAATGTAATGAAATAAAAAGAAATGTACTCAAGAGTTCAATAGTCAAAAAGAAACATTTCATTCATTTCATTACTAAGATATACAAGACAACACTGTACAGTATAGTAGTACACCAACGTATACAAAACATCCTGTAGCTGTACACATACAAAAAGTGATCTCATGATGGAAAGACCAAGTAGGGCATCTATTATACTCCAAAACGCCAAAACGATACAGATGCACCACGCTCTTTCCCTATGATCCTATACTCCGTAAGTCCCAACCTTTATCGATGAGACTGCTACACTATCCTCCTGCGGTGCTTGGTCCTCTGTCTCAGGTCTAGACTCTCTTTCGCTCTTTCTTAGGGATTCGTGCATTGCTCGTGCGGTCAATCCCTTGCGGAGTGGTCATACCGCCTTTAGGTGTATAGTATGGTAAGATGACCATCCAGCATGACGTTTTCTTTGCATGGTCACCACCCACCTCAAACAGAGCTATCTCCCTCTTTGTGGGAATTCGGTGCTTCCTTGCCATTCCTGCACATGCACATATTCCAAATCAATGTCTGATTTTGAAACATGACATGTACAACAATCACTCAACTAGGAATATCGAATTAATCTCTAAGGGATCGCCTATCCAACGGTTCTTAGGTGTGTTATGCTCAAGTATGATTAGTGTGATGGTTATTGCTATTGGCTCTTATACCAATTGTGACACCCCAAACCCGTGCCTACCGGAGTAGTGTCTCGAGACACGTGCCCGATCGTTCATACCAGCTCAGCGGAAGACTTTACCGCACAAATGCGGAAAAATTTAAACATTACTCACATGGAGCAACTTAAACTCTGGTCATCACAATAGCCATCAACCACATAACAAATACCTGTATATTATTTACCATTGTGTCTGTTTTACAAAACGGAGGCGCCACTAACGAGCCGGGACAAGTCTCTATCCAAAGATAAAAGTACAAGGTGTAGGATCCACACCTATTACTCGTCCGCTCCAGTAGCTGCTGACATGAAACGTCAGTGAGCTATGAAGCCTAATAAAAAAAACCACAATCCATCTATACTATCTTCCACATTATAGCAAAGCATCAATAAACACATAATATACATATGCCGCTTCATGATACAATTTAGTAATATATCCAAGTTATATTGTGACCCTCAGTCACACAGGGCCATCGCACCCAACACGAGATTCCCAATCTTGAATATCTTTCCCAATTATGGAGTTCGTTATGCAACATGTATTTCTTTTACCAAGTTATTTGTTTCGATCATCAACCATGTTTTACTCCGAGTCCTGAGACTTTGTTAACCGGCCTTTAGCCCATACATGTTTATCATAGAGTGGTCTCCATACCCTATTCGAGCTTGATCATTCCAAGCTCAACCCAATTCCGGCATTACCCGGTCACATCATAACTTGAGTCATCCAGACTCCTGAATACTATTCTGGTATTTACCCGAACATGACCAACCCTTGGGTGTCCCAACCCACACAGACCAGAATCCTGAAGATTCTACACAACTAGGGTAATCATCCTCCAAGGACTTACCACATATACTCTGATTGACAGCACCTACTGTATATACACACCGCCATCTCACTGGTTACCAGTCACGAAGGAACCCCGGCCAACTTGTCTACAGTCATCTTCTGGCTATTCACTGGAGGCACCCGAGCCTTACTGGACACCGTCTCTTCATGACATACCACCTAGAAGGAACCCCGATAGGCACAGCGCCGCCTCTTCAGACCCAACCATAGAGGAACCCCGGTCAATACACTATATAATGCTTAGTCACTTTAGACATCTTTTAGGACTTCGACATCTCCCTGTTCAACCAATTGTGACAATGCTTGAGCATGCCGGCTCAACTAACTGCGAATCCGAAGATTCCAGACTATACACAATCACTACTCCGGACCTAGTCAAAGAAGATCTATGGACAATAATCCACTCACTCCCGACTATCAGTCACGGAGGTCTACACACTACGACCCCGACTATTCCAGTATCAAAATAATCATCCCATCATATACACATGCCATGTCAAGTCAACAAATCGCTTAGCGATTGGTCACCCAATCGATCGCCGAACTTAAATTCTGAGTTATTCAACCCAAAACCACGGGCTACGCCCCTCTGCTCAGTTCCTATACCTCCCTATACAAGTACATACAACCCATTTTAACACACCATGACAAGCATAATGTTGAATAAAGATCTGAGATCAGGAAGGGGCTCTGTAATTATCAAAACCATACTGTTGTTCCTAAAATGACAGACTAGGTTTTATTTAGAAATTCATATTGTAAAATCCAACAATCAGATCTCGTTGAAATTTTGATATGATTGACAAAGTAGGAATGTCGCAACATTGTAAAAATCTGAGTAAGATCTGAGATAAGGAAGGTTCCTTGTAATGATGAAAACCGTACTGTTAGCCTTAAAAGCAACAGACTAGGTTTTCCTTTAGAAATTCATATCATCCTATCCAACCATCAGATCGCAATGAAATTTTGATATGATTTACAGATTAGGAAGATAAATATGTGGTAAAATTTATAGCATGATCTGAGATCAGGAGGGTTCCCTATAATTAGGGAAACCGTACTGTTAGCCTTAAAAACAGCAGACTAGGTTTTCCTTTAGAAATTCATATCATCCAATCCAACCATCAGATCGTAGTAACATTTTGATATGATTTATAGATTAGGATAATAAATTTAGAGTAAAAATTTGAGCGTGATTAGAGCTCAGGAAGGATCCCTATAATTAGGAAAACTATACTGTTAGCCTTAAAAATAGCAGACTAGGTTTTCCTTTAGAAATTCATATCATCATATCCAACCATCAGATCGTAGTAAAATTTTGATATGATTTACAAATTAGGAATATAAAGTTAGAGTAAAAATTTGAGCATGATCAAAGCTCAGAAAGTATTTGATATAAACAGCACAATTCGCATAATTTATCTAGTGGAATGAAAAATAGATACGAAAGGGTTTTTATTACCTCTGGTACACGTGTTTCGAAGCTCCAAGAGATGAAATAGACGCCACCAATGCACTCAGCACGTCCAAAAACGTCAGGATACTCCTATTTATCTCTCTCTCTAGATTTTCTCTCTAGAAAAATTCCCTTTCTCTCTCTAGAATGTTTCTCTCTGTAGAAAATTCGGTAGGGCTTCACCTCTCTCTCACTAGGATGAGAGAAATGGCTGGGGGTGGTCTACTATTTATAGACTAGCCTAAGCCACACATGCGCGCCAAGTGTCGCTTGGAAGGTGCAACGTGTTGGCCTGAGTCGAGACACGTGTCGCGGCTTGCGAATCGCGACCGATTTCCGGTAATGTAGCCGAAAGTCATTCCGAAACCATACTATATGATTTTCAATTTTGAAAAAACTTCAGGTGATCGATCTTGGGGTAGTTTGACACCTGCTGTAAAAATTTTGGGAAAATCCGATGAGTTTTGACTGCCAAAAAGTGCGACCGGAAGAATTCGCAAAACCCACATATTTTCCAATTTCGGATACAAACACATTGAGGTTTCGCCATATGAGATAATAAACTGCCGAAATGACAGACGGTCGTCCCCATGGCATTCCAGCATGTAGTGGAACAATCAGCATGGCTTTTGATTAGAAAGTCTGCTAAAATATAGAGCCCCAATCAAAATTCGATACACTACGAATTCCCTGATTTTCTCGATGTTTCCACACACAAGACCTTCGCGGTTTCACGAATTGATGTGCAACTGAATCGGAACGATAGGTGGATGTCCAGATAGCCGACCGGCACACTATGTGTGCAGATCGAAGAAAAACACTAATTTCGTAGTAGTGTAACCCAATTCCGAGTAATACCTACTTTACAAAAATTTATCAAACACACAACTAATTAACCTCAATTAAGGACCGATAATCCAAAATTTTATTATATTAATATTCTGGGTCGCTACAGTATACTTGTATATTTTGTGGTGGGCATGTCCACCTTGTCTTTTGGATATTGTATATAACTTGGGATACTTGTGTATATATAGATGAGATAGATATTTTGCTTCCACTGTGTCATGGGTTTGCTTCCGCTATGCATGCTTTAACTCTCTTTTGCTGGATGGTTTATCAAGTCATATCAAGTCTCGTCCAAGATTCACTCTAACTCTTAGGGTGGGTTTTGGTGCGCGACACCAACTGCCCACTTCGGTCGACCCAACTAACCTCCAAGGTCGACCCTCAAAAATTGCACTCTCTGCCCATTTGCACCATACTAATTTTTGGCTCTTCAGGGTTGACCCTCAATGCCCAGGGTCAACCCTGAGGTGAAAAATGAAATTTAAACTTTATTTTTAGCTCTCGGTCCTTTCACAAAAGTTGTAACTCTTTTTGACACGATCGATTTGATATATTATAGAGCAAAATCTGGGCTACGGTTTGGGAGATATGCCACTTTCAAGCAACCTTGGTTTTTTTTTTAAATTTCAGAATTTTTAACATGTTTTGCACTACTTATCTCATCACCTAGGATCCGTATGATTAGTCTAGGACACTTATCACCTAAGGCATCATGTTAGGATTATTCTAAGTCAATGCTCACTGACCACATGGTATCTAGGTAACTTACCATCCTATGAAGGAAATGATCATCCGAGTGAATCAACCGATTCTTCAGCGCTCTTCAACTTCACTTGTTTGCGGATGCTAGACGGCAATGACACAAGATACACACCTAGACACCTAGAATCACTTGTTATGACACTAGAATATGTCAACACAAAAAACATGGACTTTACAAGAAAGATAGAAGAAAGTTTCCATCTTTATAAATGCTTTAAAACTTTACTAGAGTGTAATCTTGTGGTGTAGGAAGCTCTTAGGGTGTATAAAACTTTAATTTTCATGGCCTTTACCCTATATCTTCGGCGCGTGAGCCGCGCTGGTGCAGCCGTACAAACAGCAATAGGCCTTGGGCGCTATGAGGCATACTTTGCACATGCGCATCGTTGCGATTGGTCGCAACCCAATGTGAGCACGGGATTTGCTACTCATGGGTATGTTGAGTTGAGAGACGACACTTATTAATTCAGAAGGGATAAGTCGCCGGATTGTGGACAAGGTCTTGGTCTATGTGAGAGTTCTAGGTAAGAGGTTCGGTTAAGTCTTGGGGAAAGTATTAGGCACCCCGGGACCCCCATCTTACAATAGTTACCTACTTTATAGGTGTAAGCCAAATTAAAGTCAAAAGGTGTTCAAAGGCTTAGAGTAATACTAACCCAAGAAAGGAAAAGCTAATTAGGGTCAAACCCGGGTTGGGTTACCTACGTAGTCACAAGAGTGAGATCAGACCTAGCGTAGTTCTGGCACATGAGCCCATGCCAAGGCTAAGGGGTGTGTGTGTGTGCATCGGGGTGGCTAAGGGTCTAGCTCGGAGGCTAGGGTTTGGTTGACCGGGTTGGTCAAGTGCATGGTTTAGGCCCGGTAGGCCAAGGGTTAGTCCGGTAGACTAAGAGATTAGTCTGGTAGACTAGGATTAGGTTCAGTAGGCCAAGGTCGGATTTAACCATGGTTAGGGTTGTTAACCGGGGTTAAGGGTCAAGCTAACCTGGTTAGAGTTGCTAACCATGATTAAGGGAAACAAGGTTGGGCCCAGTAGACCAAGGTTGGGCCCATTAGGCCAAGGGTAAGCCCGATAGGCTAAGAGGTTAGGCCTGGTAGGCCAGAAAGGGTTTAACTGGAGTTAGGGTTGCTAACCGGGGTTAAAGAGAAGGTTAACCATGGTTAGGGCTGCTAACCATGGTAGAAGAGTCCAAAGTCAATGTTTTTAGTCTATTTTTATTTTTTGAATGTTTTTAGGATTTTCCAAGATTTTACAAGGGTTAAGAAGGTTTAACCATGGTTAAATGTTAACCGGGGCTAAGTTAACCCCAGTTAAAGGTCCTAGTCTGGTCAGGGTGGGCCCAAATGGCATGACAGAGCCTAGAATGGCTTCCTACCATGTTTGGGCCCTGTACAAAGCCCATATTACAGGAAAAAAGGGAATTGCGGTAAACTGTATACCGCCATTCTCAGTTTTTCTAAGAATGGACTTTGCTGGTCTGGGGGAAAGGTCAGGGTTAACCCATGAGGTCCTGGACCCTCCACGGTTGAAGAGGGGACTCTCCTAGATGTCCTGGGTCTTTTGTGGACCCTGGACTTGGTTCAAAATGGGCCCACAGTGGCCATGAACACACTGTAAATGAGAATCAGGAATGACCGTAGATTATCCTACAGTCATTCTGGACAATTTTCAAATGGGAGCATTTTAACCATGGTTAGACCATTATGGTTAGCCTGGAAGGACCATGGTAGGTAGGGGAGAGTCTTAGGGACCAAACCATGTCCCTGGAATGGACTAAGGCCCATTGAAAGGGGTGATATAGCTACTGTAAGCAGAAGGTCCAGGAATGGCGGTACTAAGTTTACTGTCATTCCTAGTTTTACCCAGAACTTGGTTTGTACCCCCTGGGCTTGGGTCAATCTGCTTCCAGGGAATCCCTCATGGGCTGAGGGTCCTCTATAAGGTCAGGGGTGTGTGCCATGCATGGTGGGGTCATGAGACTAAAGCTTTTAACCCTCAAGAGGGTCCCCTATACCTATGAAGAGGTAGGGGGACCTTTGTCCTTGGGATGGTAATGCAAATACAGAAAAGATACGGCCTCTGGAATAGGGCCAGGGTTTGCAATGCTTTAGGCACAAAGAGAATGGGTAGGGGAAGGCCCTACCCTAAAGCTTGGTCCTCACGGTGATGGAGACTGAGATGCATGGTGGTGGAGCCTGGGAATGCCCTGGTATAGCTTCTGGGATACTCAGGGACCTCCTCAAGCTGGAAGACAAAGGTTGGAGTGGTTGGAGTTTGGGCTGGCCGAATTCCAACAGGAGTTCACTGTATAGTTTTTGGAATGAATTTGAAGCTTGGAGTAGGGGTATTTATAGAATTAGAGGGACCTATGGTAGTTTTGGGATATCCTAAAGGGGTGTAGGACATGAGGGAGGCGGAGTTGTGGAAGTCCAAGGGGTGCCAATAGGTTTTCGAAACAAACATTAGGAATGACGGTAATTTCAGTACCACCATTCCTGAGTCAGGCCAAAAACAAAATGACGGTAGAAACTCTACTGCCATTACCCGTTCTATGCTAAATCAGGCCCAACCCAGATGCAATTGACTTGTGGGTATTGTAGATTTTGCCAAAATAGGAAATGGCGGTAAAGTTATTACTGCCAATCCTGATTTTTTCAAAATTTGACAGTGGGCCCCACACCAACATGCTTCTAGGGTTTGTGGGCCCATGTTTGGGCCCACAGGGTGGTTTGGCTTCGATTTTGAGTCCCTGGGCCTAGGGTTGGGTCTAAGGTTTGACTAGGGTTAGGCCTAGAGTTTGACTAGGGTTAGGCCTAAGGTTTGCTTAGGTTTGACATAGGGTTTGCCTAGAGTTTGACTAGAGTTAGGCCTAGGATTTGACTAGGGTTAGGCCTAGGGTTTACTTAGGTTTGACCTAGGGTTTACTTAGGTTTGACCTAGGGTTTGACTAAGGCTTGAGGGTTTGACTAGGGTTAGGCCTAGGGGTTTACTTAGGTCTAACTAAGGCTTGACTAGGGTTTACGTAGGGTTAGGTCTAGCGTTTGACTAGGGTTAGGCCTAGGGGTTTGCTTAGGTCTGATTAAGGCTTAACTAGGGTTTGTCCTAGGGTTAAAGGGTGTTAACTATGGTTAAGATGATTAACCATGATTAGGAAGTGGTGTAAAAATTAGGTGCTTACAGCTGCCCCTATTTGTCGGAGAGTGCCAAATTGGCAATTTAACGACAAAGACTGGAATCATCCTATTTTTTACACCAAGATTGGATTTTAAGAAATGATGATATGTATGCATGTTGTGCAAATGATGGGTGATAAAGTGATTAGGGCTACTCCTGTTGGGGATTCATGGATGAAAGATGAAAGATGGCATGCCCTAGAGGTACTAGCTGAAAAAAGGCATCGCCTAGAGACGACGACCAGATTCGTTGTGTGGCGTTACCCAGAGGTGTTTTGCCAGAACATCCGAAGGGAACATTGAGTGTCAAGAGGAGGACATACAGGAAGTGTAGTGGTATATCAAGTGAGTTGTCAAGGTACACACAAGATGTCAAAGACACATGGGGTGTCAAAGGAGGACATCCAGGAGGTATCACGGTATAACGAGATTGTCAAGGGATAAACAGGATATCGGGGACATGCAGGAGGTAATGCCGTAGTATGATGAGATTATCAAGGGGCACACAGGATGTCAAGGACACGGGGGTGTCGAAGGGGACATGCAAGAGGTATCGTGGTATAACGAGTTTGTCAAGGGATACACAGGATATCGGGGACATGTAGGAGGTAATACCGCGGTATGACGAGATTGTCAAGTGACACACAGGATATGGAGGACACATGGGTGTCGAAAGGGACATGCATGAAGTATCGCGGTATGAGAGTTTGTCAAGGGATACATAGGATGTCGGGGACATGTAGGAGGTAATACCACGGCATGACAAGATTACCAAGGGGCACACACGATGTCGAGGACACACAAGGGTGTCGAAGGGGACATGCAGGAGGTATCGCAGTATGACGAGTTTTTAAAGGGATACACAGGTTATTGGGGACATGCAGGAGGTAATGCCACGGTATGACGAGATTGTTAAGGGGCACACAAGATGTCGAGGACACAAGGGGGTGTCAAAAAGAGGGACATACAGGGGGTATCGCGGTATGACGAGTTTATCAAGGGATACACAGGATGTTGGGGACATGCAGGAGGTAATGCCGCAGTATGACAAGATTTTCAAGGGGCACATAGGATATTGAGGACACACGGGGGTACCGAAAGGGATGTGACATGTTCAAGAGGCACTAACTAGATTGATTTTGAAATGGCCCAGAAGCGCTGGATTTTGATCACGTTGAGTAATGCTGAGGAGTTTTGGTCACGCAAGGTGTGACGCTAAGCAAAATGATGTCATGTAGGGGATAAAGGTAAGGATGTTTTCCCATGACTTTGTTGACTGTGATTTGCGGGGATGTGCGACATCGGCTTCTTCTGGTTTGTCTTGTTGGGACTGCTTAATACAGGTTGGTACGATCAGGTCTCTGTACCAGAAGTTCTGTTTTGAAAAACATTTAGAAAAGTGTCATGGACTTTTGCAAAAAATCTTGATTTTGAGAGAAAAGATGCTTAGCTAGCTTTTAAATTTGCCAGTAAATTGCCTTTGTCAGGGCTTAGAGGGGGTTTGTGTTCTGTCTTTTACTCTCAAAGAGTGGAATATGACTCAGAAGAGTTTTGTCACCGCTAGGGATATTTGTTGGGGGTAGACATGCTTATCTTGTAGTTATTGAGGATTGTGGATTCTTGCTAGGGAGAGCTTGTCGAAATGTAGTAGAAGGTAGTTTGAACTTCTACTGGGGATCCGCTGGGGAATAGAATACTGCTGGTGTCGCGACCCTAAATACCCCCTGCGAGTTAGGGATACTTTGGCTCATGATGTGCCATTTTTTATACCAATCCATCCTGTAAAATATCCAAGGCAATACATAGCGGAAGCATAAAGTAATGCAGAAGCTTAAATCAAGGTGCGGAAACGTAAACTTAAAATTTCTTTTCTATACATGATCAGTATTCTAAGTTTTCTTTACAAAGTAACGTAATTCAAAAAGTGAAGTGGACATGACCACTTTAATAAAATACAAAAAAGAAACCTCATAGTCTCTCCACTCAACAATAGTCTAGATAGGGCCACCTATCTAGATCCCTGTCCTCCTAAGGTTGCAACGGAATAGCCACCTCTTCTTCTCCATACTCCTCCTTAACGCATGGCTCGGAGTCATGGATGTTGAACAGACCTGCCGACATAAAATGTACGCTAAGCATGGAATACTCATCAAGCACAAACTACTAGCTAATAATGCTATAATAACAATAATACCACATACAAGTACTTAAAGGAATACTGATCATAAAATTCATGCTTAAAAACCTGTTATGGAAAATCTTTCATTAAAACTTATTTTTCAAGGAAAACAAATCACCTTGTTCATGCTTATAAGTTCTTATGAATGCTTACGAGCCTCGTGAGTTCTTATAAGTTTCTTATGAGCTTTCGAGTTCTTATGAGCTTTTCTTGTGAGCTTCGAGTTCTTATGAGCTTCTTGTGAGCTTTTGAGTTTTTATGAGCTTATGATCCTTTGAGACTTATGCAAGATCTTAGACTTATTCATTTCTTACGAGTTCTTGAAAGCCTTGCGAGACTTATATCCTTGGAGTTTATGCAAGATCTTAGACTTATCCTAGTAAGCATGAGGTAACCGATCTTAGAAATACCAACCCAAAGTTTGGCTTTGTCAATGCTTATGCATTTATGCTTCTTCTTATGAATTTCCTTTGAAAACATTCCTTATGACCCTTGAAATACATGCTTATGAGAAAACCCGGTTATGTAAAACATATTGTGCGTGGAGTGCTTGTGAGCATTATCATGTATATATGGAAAGCTTTAAACATTTCATATGGTTCATACAAGATATATTAGCATCATAGTATACTTGGACAACTCTAGAAACATATAATATTTTCATTCATTGCATCACATCACCAAGATCATGGCTTTTAAGCCTATTTTATCATATCATACTTAGAATCATGGTTTATGGTAGGACAATCACAATCATGTAAGTATCTCATTAGATGAAACTACTTTGTCCCTTAGGTAATGAAAAAATTCGGTGAACCTCCAATCCGATGTTTGAGTTGAGAATCTCACAAGTTCAAGGGGATGGTTCGGTTTCCCTAAAAGTCTATCTACCTTTTTTTATGATTTTAACAATTGAGTTATTAACTTAAGGGATGATAAAATTTAAGTGTGGAAATAGAAAACCAAGCAAACCACAGCACAAGGATTTTTACGTGGAAACCTTTTTGGGAAAAACCACGGGACCTAGTCCAGCCAAGAAAAATCACTAAGACAAAGTAAACAGGAACTTACAAGACTCGAACTTGACTCCTTCGGACACGACACTTCGATCCTTCAATTCTTAGTCATCCACGCCTCGAAAAGTCATCACGTACTCTCAAGTCCCGTGATCAACCGCAGCCACTCGTACTTCTCTTTGTGTCTCGAAAATAGTCTATAATCTTCTGATCGATCTCCGTCAATGACGGCTTTAGATTCCACCGACCAAATCACACATCCACGATCCGTCTTGGATCGATCTCCTTCACAAAGGCTCTGGAACTCTCTGGCCATGTTGTTCTATCCAGAACGGGTTGATGGTTTGATTAAAATCAACTCCTAGATGGACTCCATCAATGGGAAGGTCCAAGCAAGCTAGAATGAAGCATTGACTTACAAAACTAGGATGGGAGAAGGATTATCAAAGGGGAGGAGAGACAATGAAAAATAGAGTCTTCATTAACTCTAGAGATAGTTAAAAACCCTCTCAATACTCCCAAAGATGCTCTCCACGAACTAGAAGGGTTCACACTTTATAGAGAATCAAAAACTAAGTTTAGAAGTTGCTAAAACCCGAAAAAACGAATTTGGAAATTTTCCCATATAAGGGTCGACCTTGGAAGTCATTTAGATCGACCCTGAGGTGCTAAAAAAGGGTTTTATAAGATTTTCCATATGTGGGTCGACCCAAACATCCTCCAAGGTTGACCCTAAGATATGCAAGCTTCTGCCAAAATTTGCCATACAAAGTTTTGGCTATTCAGGGTCGACCCAAAAAGCCTACGGTCGACCCTGAGGTGAAAACTGATTTTAAAAATTCGTTTTCAGCCCTCAATCCCTTCACAAAAGTTATAGCTCTTTTTGACATGGTCGATTTGATATATTATGGAGCAAAATCCGAGCTACGGATTGGGAGATATGCCACCTACAAACAACCTTGGAGTTTTGAAAATTTCAGCATTTTGAACTTGTTTTGCACTGCTTATCTCATCACCTAGGGTCCATATGGTTAGTCTAGGACACTTACCACCTAAGGCATCATATAAGGATTATTCTAAGTCAATTCTCACCTATGGTTACATGGTATCTAGGTCACTTACCATCCTATGAAGGAAATGATCAACCGAGTCTTCAACAGTCTTCAACTTCACTTGTTTGCGAATGTTTGACGGCAAAGACACAAGATACACACCTAGACTCACTTGTTTTGACACTGGAATATGCCAACACAAAAAACATGGACTTTACAATCTCCCCCTTTGGCAATTCTGTGGCAAAACCAAACTGAAGTATATGACTTGACACAAACTCACCCAAACACATCAAAATGGTGAATTAGGACAGTACATGACTCCAACAAATAACATGACACCAATTGAAAAATCATCTTAAATTAAGACACTTAAGCTCTTGTCAAGTAAAATCAGTCTACTACAACCCTGCACCTGCACATGCTCACAAACAAAACACCCAGTGAAGCATGTATGAAATATAAAAATAAATAAGCACAAGTAATGCAAGGAATGTACTGAACTTGGGAAATTGTACCCAACATTCTTCTCCTTTTTGGCACAATTGCCAAAGGTATTTATGATGCCAATATCACAAAGAATAGATCAATTTAACACATGTTAAATATCAAGGCAATCACAGTACAACCAAGCAAATGCAGACAATAAGGGGACTAAAGAGTGGGGAACACAATTTAATATAAAGCATAAACTCCCCCTTAACTATTCAAGCACAAACTCCCCCTCAACAACTCAACTTGATCTTCTCTCCCTAAGATCATGGACACCACCAAAAATAGGGCACCTATGCTAGAAAGGCTCATGCCAAACAAAAGGAAACACCCAAAAAATTATCATGTGCCACACAAACATGCATCAAAAGCATTCCAAGCAGTAGTAATTTAAGATTACAAATACAATGAAGAACATGATTAGTTAGTCTGACTGAGGATACACATCTAACTAAATCTCACGGAATGCTAAATTATAGCCAATTCACTTAGACACATTTAGTGAACAGTTCAAAAGTGAAGCATTTTGTGTAGTGGTGGTCTGACAAGATACTAGATCAAGGTTTTTTTTCCTTTCCAAGGATATGACATTGACCACTAAAGGGACTCCCGAAGATATACATCATAGAAGTCAAACCTAGTTAGATCCATATATGCTGATTTTTTACATTTTAGTGCTCCTGTATCGATTTTATTTGACTCATTATTTTTCTTTTCTTTTTGGTCAAATACCTCCAAGCTTTGTAAGATTTTTTTTTATGTTCTTTATCTGAACGTATCTTTTCATGCAATGATGGCTTTCACACTATCCGGGTAGGTAGTCCTGCTAGGCAATAGGGGTTTTCACTCTAGTGACCCAGATAGATACCTACTGTCCACCTAGGTAGCTATTTCATACTGTTTGCATCCAATAGTGACTTTCACACTATACCAGTAGGTAGCCCTTTTCATTATAATAATTTCTTACTCATGGAGGATACAAAAAATGGGGATGACTAACAAATATGGTCATTCTAGATTGGTCATCCAAGGTCACACTATTGGGATAAGTCAAACACCTACAGATTGAAAAATAAACCTCTCAACAGAATCACTCAGAGTGCATGTGAAATTTGTAAAGCATACACACATGAATAAGTCTCTAACTGTTCAAGATAAAACCGATCTAATTTTCAACCCAACCAAGAGACTATGAAGGTGATATATCCTCAATCAGCAACAAACTCATGTTCAACCCTGGACAAGTATAGAAATAAAGATCGCACAAGGAATGTAGATCATGCAAGTCAAACAAAGGCAACATGACAAAAATCTTCTTGGATTTTATGGTTTTTCAATGTTTTTTGATTTTTCAAAATAAAGAAAATAGAAAAACATACCAAAGCAAATAAACACTAGTAAAAAGAAAAAAAATACTAGTATACACAAATAGCATAGCACTAGGACAAGATAGAACACTAACAGCACACCCTAGGCTATGACAGGCACGGGGCTAAGTGAAGCCCTTCAGGTCTTCCTTTCTCACCCAAACGGTTTTAAAAGTTTGATTGACGCTTTGGTCTTTAACCGTTTCAGTTGAGATAGGTATGACCTTTTGCCTCTTCCTCCTACTCCTCCTTTTCCAGGATTGAGTCTTAGAATTATGGCGGACATTATGGTTCTCTCCGTTACCTCCTTTATATCTAGCATATGGAGTGTCATGACCATGCCACTGTCTAGAGTTATGAGCAATTTTCATCACATCTTCACATAAACTCCTAGACTTCTCCACTAGGACCTCAACTCTCCTTTGAAGATTCCCATTAAAATTATGTTGTTTCCTTGAACCATGATTGGGCATTCTTCGAAGTTTAGGACATCGAGGCTTAATATGACCCTTCACTCCACATTTATGACTGTAAGGGATAAATTTCATAAAATTGATTAAGTATTGGAGAACGAGCTAGCTTGTGTTGTTATGTTCACCGAAGTGTGACACGTGGATCAAGTGCTTGAATAGAGAGTTGTTCCATTGTCTGATGCACGACGTTTCCGTTGTTCGCTGCACAACGTACTCATTGCACTCGCGACAACATTTCCGTTGTCTTACACAACGAATCCGTTATCGTCACACAATGGACCCGAGCTCGAGTCAACAATGAGACCGACTCGCAGGAGGAAGTGATCAGGAGGTGATCGTGTTATTCTGACAAGTAGGCAAAAAGCACTGTCTTGGCATTTAATGCTGGTCACTTCTGCGTGTTGTCAAAAATAAACCGACTAAACTAATAGTCGGTGCCCGCGTGAGATATGTTAGGTGGTAGATCTGTCTGACATATTTGGTAATGAGTGTTGGACACGTGGTATGGTCATCTATGGCCATCTATAGGCATTCTGAGCTAAACCTATAAATACCCCCGAGAAATTCAGTGCAAGGGGATCGAGAATTTGCTGCTCTCTTCTCTCACTTGCTTTTGTGCTTGTTACTATTCATCATCTTTTACCTCTACTTACTTTGGCATCGGAGTACAGGGCAGGGTATCACACCCTTCAACTCCCACCAGAGTTTGTGTAGCAGTTACTGACGCGTGTTCTTCCCAAAATTTTCCCCTTCAAGATTGGCGCCGTCTGTGGGAATTTATAAATGGACCTCCTTTAGCTCTTTGTGATCATGGAAGATCAAACCCCAGTGCCCATGCTTGAGAATCAAACCCCTCAGACCACTCCATTCCCTCCTATTGTCATACAAACTTTTACTCCAGGGATTGGGCAATCATCTGGGCAACCTGAGAGAGTTACAGGTCCATCTGATCATTCTTCTTCCTTAGACCGTATTTTGTTGATGTTGCAGAGGCAACAGTCAGTCTTGGACCTTATCACTAGGCAACAGCAGACATTGTAGGAGAGGCTTGAAGTGGATGACAGGCCATCGTAGTGGCCTTCAGTGAGACGTCAGCTTGACTTCTCTTCTTCCGGTGCAAGGGAACCGTGATACCCGGTTCATTCTTCTTCCTACCGAGGGAGACTTAGGTCATACCCCAGTTCATGCTGATCACAGGAATCCTTCTGATTGTATTGAAGTACGAGAAGAAAGAGCTCGAGAAGGAGTCAGAGGAGGTGCTGCAGAGGAGGCTACTACTCAGAAGACCTGGATAACATCCAAGGAGGTGGAGGCTATGATCAGTGCTTGTGTTAAGAGCATGAAAGGAGGAGCTCCGGACCATTTTGCTCAGTCAGCAAAGGACAACGTCAAGAGCTCACCTTTCACAGATGCCATTAATCAGTCGTATACCCCGTCTAGGTTTATGACCCCAATCTTCTCCATGTACGCAGGGAGAACAGACCCAGAGGAGCATTTGTTCGATTTTAAGCACGCGATGACTCTTCGCAACCCTGATAATCTGCTATGCAAAGCTTTCCACAACAGTTTAACTGGAGCAGCATCAAGATGGTTCCGCAATCTACCCCCAGCTCTATCAGTAGCTTTTCCGAGCTCATGTCAGTTTTTATTGATCAATTTATTATCAATAAAAAGAAAAAAGCAGGTGCAGATTCTCTCTTTGCTCTAAGGATGAAGCCGACAGAATCCTTGAGAGATTTTATTTCGCGCTTCACTGAAGAAGTTCACAGCATCGACAAGGTTGATGAAGGGAGTTGCATAGCTGCTTTCAAGAACGCTATCCCCAAGCATTCCGAGCTTTACAATCTCTTGCTCTCGACTATCCTGTCAAGATGGACAAGATGATGGTTCGGGCCACCAAGTTCGGGAGATATGAAGACAATGTCTCAATTATGCTGAAGCCGAGGACGAAGGGGGTGGATGTCATAGAAAGAGCAGGTCGGTCATCGTCATCGATGAGGAAGGAGAAAAGAAGAAGGTACGAGTCTTCATCTTTTGAGGACTCGTCACCCAGAGAGAGGAAGGAGAAGGTAGTGTACATGACTCAACGGGATCAACCGGTTCGGCGCTCGTATAAAGGAAATTCCAACCAGCAACTATAGCAGAGTAGGACGGAGAGACGTCCAGACCCGAATCACCAGCAGCAGCGAGAGAGGCAAACTTATCAGCCTTGTCAGAAGCAGCCTCAGGCACAGCGGGAGAGAGGCGTTCAGGCGAATGAGAGACGTCCTTTTACAGCTCGAGCTAACCGCATCAATTTCACAGTCAGCCCAGTAACCATCATGAAGTCAATGGAGGACCAAGCATACTTTGAGTGGCCTACCAGAGCTGTACAAGATGTCACATTGGGACCGTGGACACATGAATATTGTCATTACCACAAGTGTCGTGGTCATCTTACAAACCGATGTCGCATTTTGAGGGAATATTTAAAGAGGATGGTCCAAGAGGGGTATTTGGGAGAATGTCTGGATTCTAGTAATGGCGATGCAGTGCGTACCAAGGAACCATTACCTCAGTCTCAGACAGAAGAACCTTCAAGTAATCTAAGTACCAGTAGAGGAGGTCGAGGAGGGGTGCCTATAGGGATGATCAATGTCATCTGTCGTGTACAAACATCGACGGTAGATGTAGAGGGAGACTTCAAAGTGAAGACAAGGAAGATGTCTCATGAAGCTGAGGTGTGCCAAGTGCAAACTTCGGCAAGATGCGTTGAGCAGGCACTTACCTTCAGTGATCATGATATGGCCCCGGTAACCCGGCCTCATTATGATGCTCTTGTTCTCACCATGAGAATAGGAGATTTCCACATCAAGAGAATACTTGTAGATTTGGGGAGTGGGGCAGATATCTTGTATCTTCATGCTTTCTCTCAGATGAAGTTAGATCCATCCGTTCTCATCTCTACTTAGACCCCGCTGTTCAGGTTTGATGGCAGTTCGATGAAACCAGTAGGAGATGTCGTCTTGCCCATTGTGGCTGGGCCCATTGTCTTACAGACGAGATTCTCCGTTCTAGATGCCCCATCTCCTTATAACGCAATTTTGGGTCACTGGTGGACCCATGAGATGCAGGTCGTTCCCTCTTCTTTTTATCAAGTGTTGAAGTATCTGATGCAAGACGGGCCCAAGGAAATCAGAGGAGATCAATTGGCGTCGTAAAAGTGCGATTTTCCTCCATCCGTTGTGCCTAAATAACAATTACAGATCGGGTCCGTTGTGGAGAAGAGCTCGGAATCCACGTTGTGCAGACCTTCCATTGAGCCCACGAAAGCTGTCAATCTGGGAATGGAAGAAGAGCCAAAAGTGTTGCAGGTTAGAACCAGTTTGACAACGAAAGAAGAGATCGAGTTGCTGGATTTTCTGAAAAGGAATCTTGATGTTTTCGCCTGGTCTCACAAAGATATGACAGGGATCAACCCCAATATCATTTGTCACCATCTCAATGTTGATCCTGTTGCCCCTCCAGTAAAACAAAAGCCCCGGAGACTTGCCCCAGCTTATCATGATGCTGTGAATGAGGAGATAGATAAGCTTATTCTATATGAGTTTATTCTAGAAGTACAATATCCTTACTGGATAGCAAACGTAGTGGTTGTACCCAAGAACAGTGGAAAAGTGAGAGTTTGTATTGACTACACCGGTGTCAATAAAGCTTATCCTCATGACTTTTTCCCTATGCCAAGAATTGAGAGGCTAATCAATGCCACTGCTGGACATGAAATGTTATCATTTATGGATGGTTATTCGGGCTATAATCAAATCCTTTTAGCAGAGGAAGATCAAGAGAAGACCACCCTCATTACAGAGCGTGGCTTGTTCTGTTATCGTGTTATGCCTTTTGGTCTGAAGAATGCTGGCGCCACATATCAACGTCTGATGAACCTCATGTTTGATCCAGTACTCAGCAAAATGGTGGAAGTATATGTTGATGACATCGTAGTGAAGAGTCGACTACAGGGTACTCTCGTGGCGGATCTTGCTGAGCCTTTCTCTGTTTTGCAAACTTTCAATTTGAAGTTGAACCCAGAGAAATACACGTTTGGGGTAACTTTTGGCAAATTCTTGGGTTATCTTGTGAGCCAGCGAGGTATTGAAGCTAATCCAGCTCAAATCCATGCTCTACTGGACATGCCGGAACCAAAGACGAAGAAGGAGATCCAGAAGCTAACAAGGCGTATTGTTACACTCAATCGGTTCATTTCCAAATCATTTGATCGTTGTAAACCCCTCTTCGAGTTGCTGAGGAAGGATTCAGTTTTCAAGTGGACATCAGAGTGTTCTCAAGCTTTTGCTGCTTTAAAAGAATATTTGGGTTCGGCTCCCATTCTCTCCGTTCCCGAGCCTAACGAAGTTTTATATCTCTATCTCTCTGTTTCAGAGCAGACCATTGGTTCCGTCCAAGTCAGGATTTGTGATGGCGTTGAGAAGCCTATTTATTTTATCAGCAAGACTTTTCTCAAGGCAGAGTACAATTACAGCAAGCTCGAGAAGGTATGTCTTGCCCTTGTCTTTTCTACTGAAAAGCTTCGTCCTTATTTTCACGCTCATGCTATTGTTGTCATCACAACGTATCCCTTGAAAGTTGTATTGGGACAACCTGAGTTGGCGGGGAGGATGTCGAAGTGGGCCGTGGCACTCATTGAATTCGATATTCAGTATTGAGCAAGAATTTCAGAGAAGGGGCAAGCTATGGCCACTTTCTGATTTTCCCATAGAAGAGGCCAAAGAGGAAGTAACGACGGATCTTCATGAACTACCAGATGAGGCGGACAACGAGAACACTACAGAAGATGGAGATAAATCAGTAGAATGGATTGATTGGGTGTTGTACATCGATGGATCCTCTAATTCAAATAGTTCAGGGCTTGGTACTATGCTCATTAGTCCGGAGAACATAAAAGTACAGAAGATGTCACGTCTTGGGTTTACTGCCTCCAACAATGAAGCAGAATACGAAGTATTGCTGCTTGGGTTGCAAAGTGCACATGAGTTGAAAATTGAAAAGTTGAGGGTGTTCTGTGATTCACAGCTTGTGGTGAATCAAGTAAATGGTGTCTATGAATGTAAGGATGAACGGATGAGACAATATGCTGCTCTGATTCATTCTCAGTGTGAAATGTTTATCGTTGTCGAAATCAAGCATATCCGAAGAGATGACAATAGGCATGCTGATGCTTTGGCTTACCTTGCTTCCATGTTACAATCTGACGAGCCCAAAGCTATTCTTATGGAATACAGGGAGTATCCCTCGATAGAGTTTCAGCCACAATGGGAGGTATGTTTTATTAATTCTATTCCAAGTTAGATGACAAGATTAACAGCGTATTTGAAAGATGGAGTTCTCCCTATCAATGCAAAGGAGTCAAGGCATATCCAGTTCAAGGCACCACGTTATGTCTTGGTGCAAGGAGAGTTATTTAAGAAGTCTTTCGGAGGACCTTTGTTGAAGTGTGTTCACCCTGCGGATGTCGAGAGGATTCTTGCTGAGCTTCATGAAGGTATTTGTGGCATACATTCTGGAGGAAGAACAATAGCTCACCGAGCTCTGGGGTAAGGTTACTTTTGGCCTTATATGTAAGCTGATGCTCAGAAATATGTGAAGAAGTGCAGTCAGTGTCAACAGTACACTCGATTGATCCATGCTCCAGCTCAAGAGCTTAATACTGTATCTCAGCCTTAGCCATTTGCACGGTGGGGACTTGATATTGTGGGACCTTTTCCTAAGGCTCCAGGGAATCTCATCTTTCTCTTAGTAGCAACTGATTACTTCTCTTGCTAGATTGAAGCTATTCCCCTTGCTCGTATCAGAGAACAAGAAGTGAAGAAGTTTATTTGGGAGCATATTATCTGCAGGTTTGGCATACCGCAGTCTATTATCACTGACAACGGGAAACAGTTCTCGAGGCACATCATTGCAAAGTTTTGTAGCGAACTGAAGATCAAGCATATTTTTTCATCACCTTATTATCCTCAAGGGAATGGTTTGGCCGAAGTAGCAAATAAAAACATACTGAATGCATTAAAGAGAAGATTGGAAGATTCGAAGGGGAAGTGGACCAAAGAGTTGCACAACGTACTGTGGGGGTATAGAACGACGCCAAGGGGTCCTACGAACAAAACACCTTTCTCTTTAGCTTACGACATGGAAGCTGTCATCCCTACTGAGATCAGTTTGCCCACCATACGTTCTTGGCACAACAAGAAGAAGGAAGGGGAGAAAGACAAAAATATTGAGCTCATGGCCATTCATCTAGACTTACTAGAGGAGAAGTGAGAAGATGTCAGCATTCAAATGAGGAGATATCAGCAGTAATTAAGGAAGGCGTACAAACAGAAAGTACAACGGAGAGTCCTTCAGGTTGGAAATCTTATTCTTCGAAAAGTATTCCAGAATATAAGAGAGATTAACAGTGGCAAGTTGGGACCTAACTGGGAAGGTCCTTATATTGTAGAACGATTGGGAAGTCCTGGTGTATGCTACTTGAAAGATCTACAAGGTAATCCCATCCAAAAATCCTGAAATATTATGAATTTAAGGCAATTCTTTCAATAGAATTTTGTGCTATTCAACGAGTTCTTGTGCTTAGGTACTTGAGTTTGTTTACCTCATCATATAAGTGACAGAATTTGTGCCAATACATTGTCCGATTTATAGTGTGATCTTGTGAATGTTTTGCAAACTCAAATAAAGTTTCATTATAACAACGTACTCACAACGAGACACACGTGGCTTATCCTAAGGATGTCATCTGGGCAAACTAGTGGCTTATCCTAATGACATCCTCTGAGCAAAGTGTCTTGAAAATGAGTTACATTTCGTTCATCATATGAAATTTTATTTGTTAGATTCCATTCACAATGAGTTACACGGTGTTGTATCTACGCCAATTCTCTCTCTCCGTTGTAAACATGACACAAGTGTTTATTCGGTGTGCTTACTGTGCCTTCATACGTTGTGTGTTAACTTCTATCTACGTGTTCTTTAATACAGATGTTATGTGTTAAAATATTCTCATATGTTCTCTTCGAGCTACCTTCCCAGTGTCTGGGATATTATCTCCAATTCACTGATCCGGAGGACGGCATTCTCGACCTATTACTTGGCCTTCTCTTCTCCCACCTTCGCTGCCCGAGCCTCTTCTTCATCCTTTTCTTGCCCTTTGAAGGTAGCGATGAACTTCTCCTCTACTCGTTCTACCTCAGCCCGGGCTCGTGACAGGTCAAACTCTATCTTCAGCCTGTCCTCTGCAAGAGTCCTTTCCAATGTCTCGGCCCTTCCTTGCCAGTAGTTAATTGAGTCTCTGAGATGATTGTAGCGGTAATTGCTACGTTCATTCAGCTCAGTGACTAGAATGTTCAGCTGTAAAAGAGAAAATCAGTATGTCACTATGAATAAAGAGCAACGAGAATTTCATATGAGGGAGAAAGTCGTACCGAGGCGAGAGCATGGCATGTAGCGTAGTTCACCTCGGACAGAGATAGCTGAGCTGTATCAGCAACGTCCTTAGGCAGTCTCATGGCACAAGTCAGTGCATGAGCTGTATGCTCCGACACCATAGCTGAGTCATTTATGGTGGGCCTTCCAAATCGAGAGAAGTTAGGAGACCAATCCACAGCATCTGACGGTGGCTCGCCAAAGGGCAGTGGAGCTGGAGCAGCAGTCTCCGTTGTCGCAGCAAGTGCAACGATGGCAGCACCTAGATTGGTAGGGGCAACTTCGGCTTCAGTTGGAGTAGCAGCAGGGATCGTGCTAACTACCAAGGGCTCCGTTGTAGTATTGGAATCCCGAAGGGGAATTGGTGGAGGAGAAGGGAGACTTACAGCCGCCTTGCCTTTCTCAAGGTGTGCTTCTTCTTTTCTCTTCTTTCTGGCCCCTAGCTCGGCCTGGGAGTGAATCTTCCTTCGTTTCGGGTCGGAAGTCACAGCTCCCATTATGGGATGGGTTTTCTTCGGTTGAGGAGGTAGGGGAGGTAGTGCTATTGAAGGACGGACAGTCCTCGATTTTCAGACAAGAGGAGGAGGATTTGTGCTTGCCATTTCTTCTTCTTCTTATTCTAGATCTGGTTCGGCAGCGGGGGAGAGAAAAGGAGGCACCTTGTTGCTCTTGATTTACAGGAGGAGGGGTTGGAGTCGGCACGCTGTCAAATCCCCAAGTGTCAGGAGCGTGAGGTTTCCACCTGATGTATTCACCCTCACATACTCTCTTAATGTTGGTGAGTACGCTCTCTTCTTCCGGTGTAAGTTTCTTGAAGGGTATTTTCTTCCCTTCTACTGGAAAAAGGAAAAGAGAAGTGTTAGACAACAAAGAGAATAAGCGGTATAAGAAATAACATGTCAAACAACGGACACAGGACTACGAGTGGAGGTCATTGAGTGGACATTGAACAACGGGCAACGGAACTTGGTTACCTGGTCTTTCTTGGAAGACATTGGGTACGGTGTAAGTCTCTGATTTCTAGCCCCCAGAGACAACGAAAGGAGTCGCCTTCCACCCTCTTTCTTTGTCCGGTATGCCAGAAACGAGGTCAGGGTACAACCGGTTTCTTATTCCAGGAGAAGTAGTTGTAAAGACCATCATTAGTGCCTCGGCATTTGACGGCATAACAGAAATGGAAGAGATGTCTGGCTTCTATGGAGTATCCGTCCTCGATGAATTTTAGCATCATGGACATGTATTTATAAAAACTAGGGTGCATTTGACCCGGAACGAGTTTCAGGGTGGAAAGAACCTCATCTAGGACATGGTGAAGAGGGAAGCGAAGCCCGGCCTCGAGCTGAGCAAGGTAAACTACTGTACAGGCATCAGAGCATTTATCTATATGAGCATCATCTCTTTTGAAGTGGAGATGGACATGAGGAGGGAAATCGAAATGCTTTCGGAGATGATTCAACTGTTCTAACTGGTGTTGACGAAGGGTAGAAGATTTTTCAATGTAGGCACCATACGGTGCACTACCAGTACAGCTTACTTCATCATCACTCTGGGCCCTAACTGCTTCCATCCTAACGGGTTCTAAAGGGCATTCGGCAGACATGGTATCAAAAACAAATGGTAAAAAGTAGAGGAAAGGGCAATCCGAAGGAGAGAAAGACAAAGGGGAATAGGCGAACCAGAAAAGAAGAAGAACGAAGAAGACAATGCAAAGGAAGAGATGAAAAACGTACCACAGTCAGAAGGAGAGTGAAGAAAGCTTGAGGGCTGGAGAACCTTTGCTTCAGGCGCGAATTCGGCAAAGTAACAGTGCTTCAAAGGCAGAATGACCAAAATGAAGCAGTCTCTTGGTTCTTTATAGATATTTCGTGAAGATGTAAGGACGGACATACCCCGCATCAGAGCTGTACACGTACCCAAAAGGCAAGGTTAGGATGGTCATTTGTGTTATATAAACATGAGTATGTCAGAATATATGTTGTGCAAGACCAAGTTACCCTTCGTCTCCAAGAAACGAAACAGGAAAGACAAGGGCATGATTGTCTTTTTAGATAAAGAAGATAACCGTCGGAGAGATAAAGCGTTTTGAATTCTAAAAATGGCATGATGACAGCCTGCCATGCATTAATGAGGTGTGACGGTTCACACGCACGTGCCAGCTGGAGCGAACGTTCAGTTTCCTTAACGTTTGAATCGCGCAACGATACGAATCCCAGAAGCAGAGTCAAGTATGATTTGTTGCTTTTTATTCATTTATGAAACTTCGAACTACGTTCCAAACATCATAAAGGGGAAAATTGTAAGGGATAAATTTCATAAAATTGATTAACTGTTGGAGAACGAGCTAGTTTGTGTTGTTACGTTCACCGAAGTATGACACGTGGATCACGTGCTTGAATAGAGAGTTGTTCTGTTGGCTGATGCACGACGTTTCCGTTGTTCATTGCACAACATACTCGTTGCACTCATGACAACGTTTCCGTTGTTTTACACAACGAATCTGTTATCATCTGATAACTGAGTCCAAACCTCATTTTAAGGCATACACAACGAACCCGAGCTCAAGTCAACAACGAGACCGACTCGCAGGAGGAAATGATCAGGAGGCGATCGTATTATTTTGACAAGTAGGCGAAAAGCACTGTCTTGGGATTTAATGCTGGTCGTTTTCGCATGCTGTCAAAAACAAACTGACTAAACTAATAGTAGGCGCCTGCGTGAGATACGTTAGGTGGCAAATCTGTCTGACATATTTGGTAATGAGTGCTGGACACATGGTATAGTCATCTATGGCCTTCCATAGGCATTCTGAGCTAAACCTATAGATACTCCCAAGAAATTCAGTGCAAGAGGACCGAGAATTTTTTGCTCTCTTCTCTCACTTGCTTTTGTGCTTGTTACTATTCATCATCTTTTACCTCTACTTACTTTGGCATCGGAGTACAGGGCAGGGTATCACACCCTTCAACTCCCACCTTCTACCAGTAAACTAGAGTTCATGTAGCAGTTGCTGACGTGTGTTCTTCCTGGAATTTTCCCCTTCAATGACATATAGGGATGAATTTCTGAGTTGAAGGGTCTTTCCCTTTAGCAGGAGGGCACCTTATAGCACCAAGCCCAGTGTTTGAATTAGATGGAGTTCTCTTCACATCTCCACACCTCTGATTTTGCTCAAGATCAGCCAACTTGATTTTAAGACTTGTCTTTTCATCAAGACAAACATGCAAATCAAATTCAAGAAGCCGAGTCTGGGCAAGGAGGGAAGCCTTCTCTTCCTCAAGCTGTGACACAAGATCTCTCAACCCTGAAGCGATTTGGTCTAAGGCATCTTTTTCCATATCAATAGATTTGATCTTTTTGGACATGAAAAACTGAACCTTTTTTAGATTTAGGCATTCCTGAAATAGTTCATCATAGGCTGTCTCGAGGTCTCCCTCAGAAACTGAGTCATTCTGACTCTCATCATCCTCACCATCACTATGGTGTTGGTCACTCACAACCTTTGAAGAAGATTCTTCAACCCCAGATAAAGATGTAGTGAAGGCCACTTAACCCCTAGTCTCCTCACAAGAAGAACTATCTAATTCCTCATATTCAGATTCACTTTCTTCCCTTGTCTTGCCATTAAATCTTTTCTTATTAGAGCACTCAGCGGCAATATGGTCATAGCCTTGGCATTCATAGCATTAAACACCTTGGGGTTTCTTGTCCACACTTTTAAGATGTTTCTTATTTTCAAAGTGCTTGGACTTGGGCTTTTCAAAAGATTTTTCTCCTTTCGGATTAAATCTCTTATTAAGTTTCAAAAAAATTTTGAATTTATTTGTAAATAAAGCCAACTCTTCTTCTTCATCCTTAGAGTCATTATCTGAACCATCTATAGATTTCTTGACGGATTTCAAGATAATATATTTTGGTTTCTTAGATGAGTTCAGATTTAACTCATAGGCTTGGAGAGAACCAACCAACTCTTTCTATATTGAGAGCATCAACATTTTTGCTCTCTCCGATGGTGGTAACCTTCGATCAAAATCTCTTAGGTAAAGATCTCAAAATTTTTCTTACAATTTTGGATTCAAGAATTCTTTCCCCTAGATTGAAACTAGAATTGACAATATCACTCAGATTTGCATCAAAACTGTCAAATGTTTAATTTTCATCCATCATCAACTTTTCAAACTTAGAGGTAAGCAATTGAAGTTTGGAGATCTTGACAGTTGTAGTCCCTTCATGGGTAATTTGAAGAATGTCCCATGCCTCCTTTGAAGTATCACATTTAGAAATACGTCGAAATTCTTCGAGTGTGACAACGGCGAAGATTGCATTTAGACCCTTACTATTCCATCTACAACTTTCAAGTTCTACATTGGTCCATTCAGAAGAAGGTTTAAGGATGGTCTAGTCATTTATGGTATTTGTTGGATGGTTCCAACCTTGTTTAATGGAGAACCATACTCTCATCTAATGATTTAAGAAACGGTCTCATTCGAGCTTTCCAATAGGCATAATTATTCTCATCAAATAATGGGGGACAAAAGATGGATCCTCCCTCTCTTTGGAGATTCATATTCACCAAATCTAAAAATAGGATCGCACTAACAAAATTAGTGAACCCGCTTTGATACCAATTGAAAAAATTCGGTAAACCTCAAATCTGATGTTTGAGTTGAGAATCTCACAAGCTCAAGGGGATGGTTCGGTTTCCTTAAAAGTCTATCTACCTTTTTTATGATTTTAACAATTAAGTTATTAACTTAAGGGATGATAAAATTTAAGTGTAGAAATAGAAACCAAGCAAACCACAACACAAGGATTTTTACGTGGAAGCCCTTCCGAAAAAACCACGGGACCTAGTCTAGCCAAGAAAAATCACTAAGACAAAGTAAACAAGAACTTACAAGATTCGAACTTGACTCTTTCGGACTCGACACTTCGATCCTTCACTTCTTAGTCTTCCATGCCTCGAAAATTCATCACGTACTCTCAAGTCCTGTGATCAACCGCAGTCGCTCGTACTTCTCTTTGTGTCTCGAAAATAGTCCACGATCTTCTGATCGATCTTTGTCAATAACGGCTTCGGATTCCACCGACCAAATCACACATTCACAATCCGTCTCGGATTGATCTCCTTCACAAAGGCTCCAAAACACTTCGGCCAAGTTGTTCTATCCAAAACGGATTGATGGTTTGATTAAAATCAACTCCTAGATGGACTCCATCAATGGGAAGGTCCAAGCAAGCTAGAATGAAGCATTGGCTTGCAAAACTAGGATAGGAGAAGGATTCTCAAAGGGGAGGAGAGACAATGAAAAATAGAGATTTTATTAACTCTAGAGATAGTTAAAAACCCTCTCAATAGTCCCCTAAAGAAGCTCTCCACGAACTAGAAGAGTTCACACTTTATAGGGAATCAAAAACTAAGTTTAGAAGTTGCTAAAACCCAAGAAAAAACGAATTTTGAAGTTTTCCCATATCAGGGTCGACCCTAGAAGTCATTTAGGTCGACCCTGAGGTGCTAAAAAAGGGTTTTATAAGATTTTCCATAAGTGGGTCGACCCAAACATCCTCCAGGGTCGACCCTGAGATATGCAAGCTTCTGCCAAAATTTGTCATACAAAAATTTGGCTATTCAAGGTCGACCCAAAACGCCCAAGGTCGACCCGAGGTGAAAACTGATTTTAAAAATTTATTTTCAGCCCTCACTCCCTTCACAAAGGTTGTAGCTCTTTTTGACATGATCGATTTGATATATTATGGAGCAAAATCTGAGCTACGGATTGGGAGATATGCCACCTACAAGCAACCTTGGTTTTTTGAAAAATTTCAGCATTTTGAACTTGTTTTGCACTGCTTATCTCATCACCTAGGGTCCGTATGGTTAGTCTAGGACACTTACCACCTAAGGCATCATATTATGATTATTCTAAGTCAATTCTCACCTATGGTCACATGGTATCTAGGTCACTTACCATCCTATGAAGGAAATGATCAATCGAGTCTTTAACAGTCTTAAACTTCACTTGTTTGCGGATGCTTGACGGCAAAGACACAAGATACATAACTAGACACCTAGACTCACTTGTTTTGACACCGGAATATGCCAACACAAAAAACATGGACTTTACAGGTAACATTGTAGAAAAAGCATCCAATTAGTTTTTAATTAATTACTAAGGAGATATGGTTCTCCGGTTCCTTGTAGACCTAAAATTATTCTAAGTTATTCAGGATACATCTGGACAATGTATTCCTACTAATTACACATTGTTAGTTCCATATGATGGAATGATGAATCTCAATCACTGAGAAAAGTGTCTCTTGACTGAGATTTGGATATAAGTAAGAAGTACTTATATTGCAACATGATCACTCAGTGGATACCCTTAGAAATATACTGTCTATATGTTTTGGGTAGTCCATTTGACAGATTGTCCTTAACTTGAGAGGTCGATATCTTCTCTAGTATTTGCCTATATAACTTTTATATAGTCATCAATGTTCAACACACCGGACTAAATACGGGCTCATTGGGTTATGTACGCTATACTAGAAGAAGTGTGTGTACACTCAACAAGGATTCCACTACTCTTTTAGACTAATTTATAATGAGTTGATACTTGTCAAACTGTACTTGAAAAACCAGCGCTGGTATTTATCGATGAAATGGTTTTATCGAGAAGTTTATTTTCTATATAAAAGGAATATAATAATAATTATTATTATTTCTTTTAAAGAATTTCTAAAATAGTTTTGAAAGTCCAAGCTTGACTAAAAGTATCAAAGAGAAAGGGATCTCATTATAAGCTAGGGATTACAAACAGTATAAGATATTATCCCGTAAGCTCATAACAATATTGGAAGTGGAAGGACGCATCTGTGAACAAATTCTAATAGAAATGCCTGCAAGTAATTCTCTAATTTTTGGGGGTTTGTCACATTATGTTAATGGACATTATTGTGATTAGTGGAAGTCTAGGGACATAAATAAAATTCTATGATCCTAATGGTGTTATAGGAAAGTGTTTCCTAGTAACAATGCTTTAACCAAAAAGGTTAAGCACTTGGTCCCACAACTGGAAATAGGAGATCCCTTTAGATCCCATACACTAGGACCTTCTTAAATCTTTTAATTTAATTATTAATTAAATTAATTAGTTTCTCTAAGTATATCACTATATGGTATAGTGAAGTTTTAATAGGTGAAATCACATAGGATGTGATTTACCATATGGGTAGAACCCATTGGGAATTTTGATAAAGATCAAATGATGACCTAAGAGGTTTGGAACTCCTTAAGGGGCATGTGGAAGTGGGACCCACCTAAGGTGGGACGCCCACTTCATGTGGAGCCTTATTTCTTTAGTTAGTTAGTAATACTTATCTCCTAAAAGTTAGAAATCAGATTACTTGGTTACTAATTAATGTTTCATTATTAAATAAGGATAAGATTAGTTAGTTACTAATTAAAGATTCCCTATTTAATAGGGATTACATTAATTTGTTACTAATGGATAAAGTTAGTTTATTTCTAAGATAAATCCCAATTAATTAAGAATTATCATTAAGGAATCTTTTGAGAGAATTCTAATTGGATTAGGATAAGGAAGAAGAGTCTTGGATTGCAAGAAAGCAATCCAAGAGATTCTATATAAGGGTGGGACGTCCACCCTTTGGATCATAACTCTTCTCCCAATGTTTTCTCTCTCCCTCTTCTCTAGCTCACGCCCCCCTCTCCCTCTTGTGGAAGTGTACGGTCAACCATCCCATTCTCTTCTCTTGGTTCTAGTTTTGATCTTGAGCAAAAGCAGAACCAATCTTGTTAATCAAGAAAGGGTCTTGAGTTCAAGAAAATAACAAAAGATCATAGAGCTTGAATTGGAAGAGTCATTAACTTCCATTAGAGAAAAGCTTTAGAAGAAAAAGAAGATTTGTGTGAATCGCGAATGAGACTTTACACTTGTGAAGTTTTATAGGCATTGTTCTATCGTGGATTAGACTTATCAATATCAACGTCGCAAAGGTGATTATTTTTTTTATCCTTCATTGTTTATCAATTAGAATCTTAGTCAAATCTTGGGATTCGATGTATGCCCCCCAAGAATTGTTTTTCTAAAATTAAAAGAAGCATACTTTCATGAATGATGTTCACCGGTGATGCACAAAAAGGATAGAACTTCAGAACTCTTTATAGAGATTTCTCAAAGAAATATTCATAGCTCGATACTCGCTCTTCGCTATCTCCGCGAAGCTTTCGAATCTTTCCTTGGCTTTTGAAGAACAAAATTTTCCTCAGATCAATCCTTTGAAGAAGATCCTTGGATGAATAGGAGATGATGGAGTTCTAACTGTAAAGTCCATGTTTTTTGTGTTGGCATATTCCGGTGTCAAAACAATTGAGTCTAAGTGTCTAGGTGTGTGTCTTGTGTCATTACCTTCAAGCATCCACGCTAAAGCGAAGTTGAAGATCAAAGAAGACCCGTTGATCCACTTGGTTGATCATTTCCTTCATAGGATGGTAAGTGACCTAGATACCATGTGACCATAGGTGGGATTTGACCTAGAATAATCCTAACATGATGCCTTAGGTGGTAAGTATCCTATTCTAATCATACGGACCCTAGGTGATGAGATAAATAGTGCAAAACTTGTTTAAAAAATCTGAAATTTTCTGAAATTTTTTGAAAAACCAAGGTTGCTTGCGAGAGGCATATCTCTCAAACCGTAGCTTATATTTTGCTCCATAATATGTCAAATCAACCATGTTAAAGAGAGCTACAACTTTTGTGAAGGGACCGAGAGCTGCAAACGAAGTTTTAAAATTGTTTTTAGCCTATGGGTCGACCCTGGGCGTTTTTGGTCGACCCTGAATAGCCAAAAAACTGTATGGGGTTTTGTGGCAGCAACTTAGAATTATGGGGGTCGACCCTGGAGGATCCTTTGGTCGATCCAAGTGTGCATTTTGGTTGACCAATGGATCCCCATGGGTCGACCCTGATATGGGAGTTTTGCTAAAACGTTTCCTTACTTCCTTCTTTGGTTTTTAACCTATTTTAGCAACTTCTAAACACTGTTTTTGGGTCTCTATATATTGTGAACCCTTCCACTTCGTAGAGAACAACTTAGGGAGTGTGTGGAGAGTATTTTTAAGTGTCTCCAGAGGTCATGAAACCTATGAAACATATTGTTCTCCTCCCCTTTTATTAGTGCATTAAACCTAGAGATTACAAGCCAAAAGTTCCAATATTACTTGTTTGGACTTGTCCTTTAAAGGAGTTCATCTAGGTATTGATTTATATCAAACCATCAACCCTTCTAGATAGAACACCTTGGCCGGAGTATTCCGGAGCCTTTGCGAAGGAGATCGATCCGAGAAGGATCATGGTAGAGTGATTTGGTCGGTGGAATCCGAAGCCGTCATTGACGGAGATCGATCGGAAGATCGTGGATTGTTTTTGAGACACAAAGAGAAGTACGAGTGGCTGCGGTTGATCACGGGACTTGAGAGTACGTGATGACTTTTCGAGGCGTGGAGGACTAAGAACTGAAGGATCGTGGTGTCGAGTCCGAAGGACTCAAGTTCAAGTCTTGTAAGTTCTTGTTTACTCTGTCTTAGTGGATTTTAATGGCTGGACTAGGTCCCGTGGTTTTTCCTGGAAGAGTTTCCATGTAAAAATCCTTGTGTTGTGGTTTGCTTGGTTTTCCTTATTCCGCACTTAAATGTTATCATCTCTTAACTAAATAACTTAATTGTTAAAATCATTCAAAAGGGTTGATAGACTTTTAGGGAAACCTAACCATCCCATTGATCTTGTGAGATTCTCAACTCAAACCCTAGATTTGTGGTTCACCGAATTGTTATTTTTTTTTTCACTAACAATTTAGAACCCCGTAAGTAGTCCATGAAAATCCCTTGGAGTAGACTCTCTAGCTCACAAAAATCATTAGGGTTCCAAACCCTAGCTCATGAAAATCCTCTCCCCACATAGTTTTGCTTTGTGTTGAATAATAATGATGATCAACCCCCACACAGTTTGGGCTTGGGTATTTATACATATGGATCTTATTCATATATTGATCATAATCTTTAAGAGTTTCTAATAATGATAACTCTTATCATTAATAGACTCCTAGTTTATTCACAATTAGTTTGTTATCACAAAACTTCTAATTTAAGTTTCCTTTTTTCAAAAAGGATTCCTTAATAATAGGGATATAACTAACTCCCTAAAAATTAGGGATTCTAGACAATCTAGATTCTCCACAAGGGGGGAGGGGTGAGCTATTATGTAGAGATTAATGATTATCCTCTTATCTCATTTGTTTCTTCATAACCAAGTTAAATATCTAATCACATTAGATTAGAGATAATTAATTAATAATTATCTAATAAACCAAAATTCGATGATTAAAGGGAAGATAAAGTAGGCGCCAACTCTAGGGTGTTAACCCCTAGAGCGTGGGCCCACCTATAAGGTCCATCTTGTATGGTTTTTATGAATATGGGTCAAACCCATATTCCCTTATATTTGGCTGGTCAAATAATTATTATTATATCCCTTTAAATTAGATTAACATTTAATCTAAACTATAGATTAACATTTAATCCATTGTAATAGATTTACATTTAATCTATTTTTACGAGCTTGTATTTCTTTATGAGCACCTCCACAGATTGCTCTGGGACATTCTAACCCTGGCTTACCAGGTGTTATCCCATTGACCCTTTAATAGGAAGGACACCAGAATTGCAAGTGACGTGAGATATCCATGTTGCAATTGAATCCTAGTGAAAGAATATAAACCAATAAGGATCCCGCCACATAAACTATGCATTCGATTGATCCTTCCAATAACATTATCCTTAATAGGCCTTCGAGATTATGATACTATCTAACCCATAGCCTATTGTACATCATCCGAGTTTCCAAGACATTTGATTAAGCCATGAGAAACTATTTCTCATGTTAACACATTTTGAAAAAATCTTTTATTAAATATATATTTTATTAAAAAATATATTTCAAACATATTTGATTTCAAAATCACTGTGCAGGCTTTAAGCTTAATGGACTGTCTTATCCCGGAACTTGAATAATCTCTCAATTTAATGAGCATGGATTTCTTGTTTGAAATTCATCATGACTTGAACAACTTTCTGACTATCCAACAGTCATCTTATCATAGTCCCTTAGGTAGAGAGTTCTTAGGTGCAATCAAAACAGCTAGATCACTGCTCAGTTATAAATAAACTCATCAGATTTAAGGATCATCAAAACTGTTCAATGTGAATGAGAGACCAACTATCTGATAGTATGTTTATGCAAGAGGTATCTCATTGAATGCAATCAGTCAATGTACATTTAAGCACCCATATGATGATGTATAGTCTTCACTACAATAGTTTCAGATAAAACTACATCTCAACCATTGAGAACATCTTAGCATTGAGGCAGCCATATAAGTGAAGTGCCCAGCTTCACCCATAGTTGTGACGCTATAAGGTATAAGGAACTGGAAAGCTATATCCACCTGTGTCAGTCCATAACCAATCACATAGCTTTCCTACAATATATCCTAGGGACCTTGTTCGATATCTCATATCGTATTCATGATCTTGGTCAATTACCTATAATGAATTCACAATAGATAAAGAAGATGTCTTTATTAATCTAATCAATAAAAATCTTACAATCTAAATGATTTTTTAGGGCATGATGTCCAACAATCTCCCACTTGCCCTTAAAATCACTGTGACATAGATTTCAAACCCATACTATCTAAGTGTGTTATAAATACTTTATCTGATAAAACTTTTGTCATCGGGTCAACAACATTAAGTTGAGACCTAATATTTGTAACAATAATGTCGTGCCTCTCAATAATCTCACGAATGAGACGATACTCCCTCTCCACATGTTTCATCTTCTTGGGGCTCCTAGGTTCTTTGCTATGCGCTACTGTACTACTACTATCACAAAAGAGAGTGATAGGTTTAAGTGTTGAAGGAGTATTTCCTAGCTCATGCAAAAACCTTCTGAATCAGACTGCTTCTTTTATAGCTTCAGAAGCCGCAATATATTCTGCTTCTATGGTGGAGTCTGAAATTCTCTTCTACTTTATGCTACGCCAACTCAAAAAAACACCACCTAGTGTGAACACATATCCAGATGTGGAAGCTCTATTGTTTGGATCAGATTGGAAATTTGAATCAGTATAACCCACTCCAACGAGATCTTCAGATTGAAAAATAAGCACATAATCCCTAGTCCCTTTCAGGTACTTCGTGATGTACTTCACAGTAGTCTAATGATTTACTCCTAGATTGCTTTGGAACTGACTAACAACTCCCACTACATGACAGATATCCAGTCTAGTATACAGTATTGCATACATGAGACTCCCAACTGTCGAAGCATATGGGCACCTCTTCATCAGCTCGATCTTATCAGCTGACATAGGAGCCATCTTTTTAGACAAAGTAACACTATGTCTAAAAGGAATAAGAGTTGTCTTACAATCACTCATATTGTACCTTGACAAGATCTTTCAATGTAGGAAGTTTGGCTCAATCCCAACATTCGGCATTTTCTATCTCTCAGGATCTTAATTCTGAGAATATAGGATGCCTCTCCCAAGTTTTTCATTGAGAAATGTTGAGAAAGCCAAATCTTGACTGATGACAACATCCCTATATCATTCCCAATGAGTAGGATGTCATCTACATAGAGAATAAGGTATACTATCGCTCTCCCACTGTCCTTCTTGTAAATACAAGATTCCTCTAAATTCTTTTGGAATCCAAATTCTTTGATCAAAAGATCAAATCTTTGGTTCTAGCTTCTAGAAGCTTGTTTCAAATCATATATTGACTTGTTTAGCTTGCATACTATGTTCTCCTGGTTAGGAGCAATTAAATCCTCAGGTTGCTTCATATAGATGTCTTCTTCTAACATTTCATTTAAGAAAGCAGTTTTGACATCCATTTGCCATATCTCATAGTTATGGTGTGCAGCTATAGCTAACAATATCCTAATAGATTTGAGCATAGCCACTGGTGAAAAGGTATCCTCATAATCAACTCCTTGAATTTGAGTGTAACCTTTTGCAATAAGTCTTACTTTATAGGTCTCCACATTTCCATCGGCACCCTTCTTCCTTTTATAAAACCATTTCCATCCAATGGGTCTTATACCTGGTGGATCTACTAAAGTCCAGACGCCGTTGTCATACATGGAATCTATTTTAGCATTCATGGCTTTATTCCATTGAGATGCATCTACATCTAATGTAGCTTCCTGATAAGTATTAAGATCTGTATCCTCGTCACCAGGGGTAACTAGATAAACCTTACTATTATACTATTGAAGTCTATCTGGTGGTCTAGAAACTCTTTCAAACCTTCTCAGTGGAATAGAATTAGAAGAGTCTGTAGTGGAAGAATTAGGTTCAGTTGGGATACTAGTTGTGTTGTCTTTCATCTCATGAAATTCAACCTTTTTAAGAAGATCCATTTCTTCCTCCAAGAAGGTGGCATTATTCATAACAACAATTGTTTGGTTTACCTTGGAGTAGAAATAGTGTAGAGCCCCAGAACTTTTTGCCATGTATTGAAAACCGTGCCAAGGCAGTATGCCTTTGTAATCCTCATATTTCTATGAAATGAGAAAATTTGAAGGACTCTAAGTATTAAGAAGTAGTATTCCTGAGTCGGATATGTCGAAAACCTGAGTTACTAAATCTCATTTGCGGATCAGTCAGCTTAAGGGGCAATTAATTCAATAAATAAAGAAGAAATTGGAAATTTTAACATGCCAGAAATTTTCCTTTTTGAAAGACGAATCCAATGCAAGTTGAATCATCAAAATCGGACAAACGAGTCAAAAGTTGTAGCCGAATTACTAAAGTGGGAAAAAATAGGAGAAAATCACAAAATCTGGAGGTTGCGGTCGATCGCATGCAGGCGAAATGGGTCCCAAACATACTGGGCCATATGCGATAGATGGGTCCCCAGGTGCGATGGATCGCAGGGACCTACGATCGATCGCAAGTATGTGCGATCAATCGCATGCAGGGAAAATTTGACCAGAAATGTTTGAGTTCATATGCGATAGATCGCATCCAGGTGCGATCAATCGCAAGGACCCGCGATCGATTACAGATAAGTGTGCGATCGATCGCATGCGGTAATTGAAGCCGGATTTGAGGGTCTTAAACCCTTGTCTTGTTAGAGGGTTCTCATTTAGGGCTTTTCTAACCTAGAGGAGAGAAAGAGGGAAGAGAAAGGAGAAGAGGGTTTTGGGAAATCTTCCAAAATAGCTTGGATTTGGAGATCAAGGGAAGCTCATCTTGAAGATTTTCAAGCAAAGGACCTTCCTCAAGCAACTAGAGTTCCTCAAACCCAAAGAGGGATGCTTCCTCAAGTTGGGACTACACATCAAGGGTTTTCTTCAACCTATTCAAGGTCGGTACCCTATACTACCCTCCTAGTTCATATGCTTCTTTTTTTGGTTTTTCCCCAAGTTTTAAGCAAGATAAGGTGTTGGGATGAATGGATGAAGATGGATGTTTGTGTGGATGTGAATAGGCGATTAGATGTTGTGTGGTGTTGTAATGAATGAAATGGAGAGGGCATTGTACCAATAACAAACACACATGTATGTCGTGAACATTAAACCACCTAGAAATTCAAGATTTAGGTATTAAGAATAATAAACATACCAAGTGTTTGATGAAATGCCACAATGAAGAGAATGATGATTTGGTCTTAGAAAATGCATGCGTGAACTTCCTTAAATTCTAGAATGGAATGTTGATAGATTTAATGCTTAGTTATTTGTTGTGTTGACTATCAATGCAAATGCTTTATATGCCGTTGTCATCCTTAATTGTACACAAAATCACGAGCACGGCATGTAATCCATGAGTAGGGTTTTTAAGCATTAAACACCGTGTTTTGTTTTCAAGAAAATCAAGTACAATTCTCGATTCACGAACACCATGACAAGGCCAAACGGAAGGGTTGGTAAATAGAGGTAGGGCATATCTTATAATATGTTTTGCCTCGCTTTTGACACGAACAAGAACGCCCCAAGCATGCATGTTACATTCAATGCATTTCGTTAAAGAGGGGTCTCCCCTCCCTCACAAGTTGCTTCTCATTTAGGAAGAGGGGCCTCCCCTCCCTCACAAGTAGCATGAACATGTTTATTTTCCAAGCAAGCAAGCAAGCATGATACATGACATGACACGCATGACAAACATGACATGCATGATAGGACACGATACGATACGACAAGACAAGACACACGACAAGACAAGTTTTCAAGCACAAAAAGAATGTTTTCAAGTCAATACAAGCACACGATGATTTCAAGAGTTTTATCAGTTTTTTTGTGATGCAAGCATGAAATATAATTGCTTCTTTCCTGTTATGATATAAATTGCTTCCTGCCTTATTTTTTTATTGCTATGCTATGGCTGTTGGTTAGTGTTTGGTACCCGCTGAGTATTCCATGCCCAGTCGTACTTCTTATGTCGGCAGGTGTTGGTGGAGCAACTGCTCCTTTTGATATCTGTGCTCCGAGCCCTTGGGTGGAGGAGGAGTATGTCGAGGAACCTGTGGAGGAGCCTCATGTAGATGGTCACTATTAGGTGGTAGATTCTAGGTGATTGTGGTTGAGCTTGAGAGTTACATTCATGTATTTTGGCGGGCATGTCCGCACCTTCTTTTGTTCCCTTTTTGTATATACTTGGATCATGTATATATACTTAGAGGTTTTTGGTTAGACTTCCGCTGTACTTTGTAGAGTATGTTTCCGCTATTATCGTCCTCTATTGTATATGCTCCAGGTATTTTGTAGGTTGGTTTGTCAAGCAAGTCAGGTAAGTCATGATAAGTCGTCCAAGATTCACTCTAACTCCTAGGGTGGATTCTGGGTCACGACAAAAAGAAACCCCTAGTTTCCTTTGGATACCCTACAAAATTCCATTTTTCTGTTCTAGATTCCAACTTGGTAGGTTCGAGCTTGTGAACATGCTCAGGACAACCCCATACCCTTAGATTTTGTAAACTAGGTTTTCGCCTAGTCCACAATTCATAGGGTGTAATTGGTATTGATTTAGAAGGAACCCGATTCAGAATGAAAATGGCCATTTGTAAAACATACCCCCAAAGATAGGAAGGTACATCGGCATTGCAAGAGAATCTGGATAAAAATTTATGTGGAAACTGGATCCCCTAGATCTTAACACCATAGAAAGTGTAATGTCCCAAAATAGCCCCTAGGAGATAGGATACTTTAGCGACGTGACTTAACCTTAAATCAACCGGCAAAGAGTATACAAGGCAAGCTAAACAGTGAACTAAAAATTTTCTTTTAATAACTCACTATATTCCAAGTGCAATTGATTACAATAATCGGATAGAAATTTAAAACATGTACATGAACGCCTTAGCTTGAGTCTCAACTCAAGTAATACAAACCTCCCCAGACATGAGAACCCAAAATACATGTCTCTCTCTCTCTCACTCATCCCAACCATTGGCTACATGCCAAAATTTCCTAATATCTAGGTAACCATCTGAATGACCTCCTGCTCACCCTGATCTACCTCGATCCAAGAAACCGGTGTACATATGTCGTATAATGTACCTGCCGACATAAAAGTACGGCTGAGTATGGAATACTCAACGAGTACAAGCTACTAGCTAACAATAGTAATAACATTAATGTCGCGCCCCAAAACCCACCCTAGGAGTTAGAGTGAACTTTGGACGACTAATCATGACTTGCTTGACAACTAACCTGCAAAACCCACAGAGCATATACGATAGAGGACAAAACAGCGGAAACATGCTCTAACATGGCATAGCGGAAGTCTACCAAACCTCTATGTATATACATAATCAATCCAAGTTTACACAAAAAGAATCCAAAAGAAAGTGCGGACATGCCCGCCCAAAAACATAAATCTGACTCTCGTCTCACCCACAGCTAAACCACTCAGAATCTACAACCACCTATTGGTAACCCTCTACTGGAGGTTCCTCCAAAGGCTCCTCGACATACTCCTCTTCCACCCATGGACCAGGAGCACAAACATCAAATGGAGTAGCAGCTCCCTCAGAACCTGCCGACATAAGAAGTACGGCTGAGCATGGAATACTCAGCGGGTACTGAATACTAACCAACAATTATAGCATAAACATGGCAATACATAATCAGGAGAAATTCATATTTGTCACACGGAAACAATTTATATCACACAAGGAAGTAAAGCTGTTTATAATCATGCTTGAAACTCGTAGAAAACCGATAAATCCTCTTGAAAACATCGTGCACCTGACTTGACTTGAAATATCTTTTCGTACGTAAAAGCTTGTCTTGTCTATCTTGCTTGATTCTTGTATGTCATGTCATGTCATGCATGCTTGCTTGTGATCATGTAACTTGTGAGATGCACTTGTGAGATGCCTTGAGAGGGAAGGGAGACCCTTCTTTATGCAATGCACTTGCGAGGGAAGGGAGACCCTTCTTTATGATATGTATGCACTTGCGAGGGAAGGGAGACCCTTCTTCATGATATGCACTTGTGAGTGAGGGGAGACCCCTCGTGGAATGTTGGTTCTTGTCTTCTTGTGAAAAGCGAGGTAAAACATATCGTAGGATATGTCCCACCTCTAACCATGTTCTTGAAAACCTCGATAAATCATGCCATGCATGCCGTGCTCGTGGGAACCGTGTACATACTTGCATTCAAATTTAAAGATGACATTTGGGTAATTTCACAACACGTATAGCATCAAAGATTGAGTAATGTAATATTCATAGCATTATGGGAAAGCAGGAAACACACTATCATAGTCCCCAGCAATATTCATAATTTATTAGGCATGCATTTCCAGATTTTCAGCTCACTGTGTTCACCTTGGCATTTCATCAAACATGGTATGTTCATTATGGATTTATCCTACAACATGCTTTTCTAGATGGGTTTTACTCAAATCATACATGTACGTTCATTATTGGAACAATGCCCTTCCCCATTTGTTCATCACACACAACCATTGGCATCCAATCGCCCATCCCATCTCCATTCACCATTCACCATTCACCATTCACCATTCACCATTCATCCATCTCATAGCACATGTGTAAATGAAAGAAAATGAAGAGGAAAGAAGGGGAAAGAGGAACTATAACTAGGAGGGTAGTAAAAAGTACCGACCTTGAAGAAATGAGGAAGAAACCTCTTTCCAAAACGACTGTGTAGCTGCTGCCCTAGTTTGAGGAGATGCTCCTCACGAGTTTGTGCCTTGATCTTGAAGAAAAACGGGCTGGAGGTTGATCTAGGGTTTCAAACCCTTTGATTTCTCTCCCAAATGGAAACCCTAGGTTGGAATCGCCTTCTCCTCTTTCTTCTATTCTCTCAAACTCTCTAAGTGTCGAATGATGCCCTAAAGGCTCAGATTAAACTCTTAAGGTAAGAGTGAACTGACCAAAAGACCGAAATACCCTTATTGGGATTTCTGTGAATAGTGCTGTGAATAGTGCCAACTCGTGGTGCTGTGAATAGTGTCAACTCGTGGTCGGTGAATAGTGCCACTCGTGGTGCTTGTGAATAGTGCCACTCGTGGTGCTTGTGAATAGTGCAAACTCGTGGTGCTTGTGCCACTCGTGGTGCTTGTGCCACTCGTGGTGCTTGTGAATAGTGCCACTCGTGATGCTTGTGAATAGTGCCACTCGTGGTCCGTGAATAGTGCCACCCGTGGTGCTTGTGAATAGTGCCACTCGTGGTCCGTGAATAGTGCCACTCGTGGTGCTTGTGAATAGTGCCACTCGTGGTCCGTGAATAGTGCCACTCGTGGTGCTTGTGAATAGTGCCACTCGTGGTCCGTGAATAGTGCAACTCGTGGTGCCATGAATAGTGCAAACTCGTGGTGGCGTGAATAGTGCCAACTCGCGGTGGCGTGAATAGTGCCAACTCGTGGTGCCATGAATAGTGCAAACTCGTGGTGGCGTGAATAGTGCCAACTCGTGGTGGCGTTGTCAAGGGTGACGAACCCGTTGTCACGTCGTCTCATGTATAGCGTGCCCGTGGTGAGTTGTACAACGTGCCCGTGGTGAGTTGTACAACGTACCCGTGGTGAGCTGTACAACGGATGCACACAGTATACGTTTTCCTACAGGTACAGACTGTTTTGGCCATATCTTTTGACTCGTTCGTCCGATTTTGACGATTCAACTTGCGTTGTGTTCGTACTTCGAAGAGGAACAATTCTGGCATTTCGAAATTTCCAAATTCTTCCTCAGTTATTAATCATACCTCTTAACAAGGCAAGATGACAACGAAAGTGTCATGTATTAAGCATGAAAAAGTCTGGGGCTCTACATCCTCCCCCCCTTACAAAAATTTCGTCCTCGAAATTTAGACACTACTTGCATTACAATTCAAAAAGAACATTACATGTCATATACAGACTTCACACAGAAACTCATTCAAGTAATTCTGGGTACTTTGCTTTGACTTCGGCTTCACGCTCCCATGTAGCTTCTTCCCGAGCATGGTGTTGCCATTGCACAAGAACCAAAGGGATTGTCTTGTTGCGAAGCACTTGATTCCTTCGATCTAAAATCTGGACTGGCTTTTCAATCAAGGTGAGGTCCTCTCGAATCTCCAACTGTTCCAAGTCTATGACATGCGAAGGATCCGCAAGATACTTCCGAAGCATGGACACATGGAAGACGTTATGAACTGCAGCCATGTGAGGTGGAAGAGCTACTCGATAAGCAACTTCACCAACCCGTGTGATAATCTCAAAAGGCCCAACATACCGAGGACTGAGCTTGCCTCGCTTCCCAAATCTCATGATCCCTTTGCTAGGAGATACTTTCACAAAAACTTGATCCCCTACTTGAAATTCCAAGTCCCTACGGCGTGTGTCCGCATAACTTTTCTGGCGATCTTGAGCGGCTTTCAATCGATCCCGGATGATCTTAACTGTGTTTGCAGTTTGCTCAATCAACTCCGGACCAAGCACTTTCCTTTCTCCTACCTCATCCCAATAGAGAGGAGACCTACAACTTCGCCCATACAAGGCCTCAAATGGTGCCATTTGAATACTTGCCTGATAGCTGTTATTATAAGCGAATTCAACCAGAGGCAAGTGCTCTTCCCAACTGCCTCTGAAATCTAACATACAAGCTCAAAGCATGTCTTCAATGACTTGGTTCACTCTCTCGGTTTGTCCATCCGTTTGTGGATGAAAGGCGGTGCTGAAATCAAGTTGGGAACCCATAGCCTCTTGGAAACTTTTCCAAAATCTTGACGTGAATCTTGGATCCCGATCTGACACAATACTGACTGGCACCCCATGTAGTCTAACTACTTCCTTGATATATAGTGCAGCCAACTGACTAGAGTTGAAGGTAGTACGGTAGGGTAAGAAATGAGCGGACTTTGTCAAACGATCCACTACTACCCATATCGCATCTGAGCCCCTTGTCGTCTTTGGCAAGCCAACTATGAAATCCATGGATATGTTCTCCCATTTCCACTCGGGAATAGGAAGGGAATGCAATAGACCGGCGGGTCGCATGTGTTCTGCTTTCACTTGTTGACACACCAAGCACCGTGCTACATATTCCGCAACATCCCTCTTCATATTCCGCCACCAAAAGTGACTCTTGAGGTTCCGGTACATCTTTGTACCCCCTGGATGCACTGTGTACTTCGAACGATGTGCCTCATCCATGATCTCTCGTCGAAGATCTGCGTTGGCCGGAACACACAACCTTCCTTTGAATGTGATAGCACCCCGACTAGTGAGAGAGAAGTCCTCACTACCCTTAGCAACTTCCTTGTCCCGATAAGCCGACAATTCAGCATCCATGTCTTGATATTCTTGGATCAAATCTATAATGTACGGCCGAACCGTAACATTTGCCAAGGTAGGACCACGGACAGAGTCATTCACACTGATGTCCAGATTTGCCAAATCTTGTAGTAGCTTCCATTCTTGAACCAACATATGTGCTAACAACCCTTGAGGTCTTCTACTCAAAGCATCTGCCACTACATTTGCTTTACCCGGGTGGTATTGAATGGTACAATCATAGTCTTTCAAAAATTCCATCCAACGCCGTTGCCTTAGATTCAGCTCCTTTTGGGAAAAGAGATACTTGAGACTCTTGTGATCAGTGAACACATAGAACTCCACCCCATAAAGGTAATGACGCCAAATCTTAAGTGCAAACACGACCGCCGCAAGCTCCAAGTCGTGCGTGGGATAATTCTTTTCATGCTCCTTCAATTGCCTTGATGCATAGGCAATGACTTTCTTGTGTTGCATAAGCACACATCCAAGTCCAACGTGTGAGGCATCACTGTACACCTCATACCCAAGAGGTCCGGATGGCACTGTAAGGACAGGAGCTGTAGTAAGCCTCTTCTTCAGTTCCGTGAAACTGATCTCGCACTTATCACTCCATACAAACTTGGCATTCTTCCTTGTCAGGTAAGTGAGCGGTGCTGCAAGGCTAGAGAAACCCTCTACGAATCTCCTGTAGTAGCCTGCCAACCCAAGAAAGCTGCGTATCTCGGTAACACTCTTGGGCCTCGCCCAACTCATAACTGCTTCGATCTTCTTCGGATCCACCGAGATTCCTTCTGCAGAAACCACGTGGCCTAGGAATGCCACCTCTTCCAACCAAAACTCACACTTGCTAAGTTTGGCGTATAGCTTGTGTTCTCTTAGCATTTCCAAAGTAAGGCATAGGTCGCGTGTGTGATCTTCCCGTGTCTGGGAATAGACCAAGATGTCATCAACAAATACAATCACGCACCTATCAAGATATGGCCGGAACACCCGGTTCATCAAATCCATAAAGGCTGCTGGCGCGTTCGTGAGTCCAAAAGGCATCACCAAGAACTCGTAGTGCCCATACCTCCTGAAAGCAGTTTTGGGAACATCTTCCACCTTAATCTTCAACTGGTGATAACCCGATCGAAGATCTATCTTCGAGAAAAATCTCGCTCCCTTCAACTGATCGAACAAGTCATCAATCCTAGGCAAGGGATACCTATTCTTTATGGTGACTTTGTTCAATTGTCGGTAATCGACACACATCCGCATCGAGCCATCTTTCTTCTTAACAAACGACACCGGGGCACCCCACGGTGAGACACTTGGTCGAATGAAACCAAGGCCTTGTAATTCCTCCAACTGAGTCTTCAACTCCTTAAGTTCAATAGGGGCCATTCTATATGGAGCTCTGAAAACAGGAGCCGTGCCTGGTGCAAGCTCGATCACAAACTCAATCTCCCTATCTGGAGGCAATCCTGGCAACTCTTCTGGAAATACATCCAGGAATTCACTCACAACCAGAATAGTCGATGAGTCCCTTGCTTCAGGGTTAGCTAAGCTCAACGCCGCAAAGCGGGCAATGTCTCTACTTCTCAACCCTCGAAAGTGAAATGGTTTTCCTTCTACCGGCTTGAAGAGTACCATTTTCTCAAAGCAAGCTACATGCCCATGATGTGCTGCTAACCAATCCATTCCCAATATAACATCAAAGTCTTGGAATCCAAGGACGATGAGATCAACCGCCAACTCGTGGCTCCCAACTTGGACCACACTATCTCCATACACTTTATCTGCCAATACTGTTTTGCCGAGAGGAGTCGAAATGGCTAACTCCAGTTCTAGCTGACTTGGCTCTACAGAAAAGCCTTCTGAAAAACTCGGCGAGACAAATGAATGAGTAGACCCGGTATCAATCAACACTCGAGCCAAACACTCATTGACTAGTAGGGCTCCTGAAATTTTAGCTAGTTACGTCAATTCAAGCATCAACAGTGTATACACATAGGTATATACATATATAGCATACCAAGTACGTACACATGGGATAAAACATAACATAACCATCACGAATAAGGAAAATAACTCCAAACGCGTACCTTGCACCACATCGTCAGATGCAAGTGCATCACCCTCTGTCAAGGCAAAAACTCGCCCCTGGTTCGCCTGGCGAGACTGTGGTGTAGACCGGGTAGTCTGAGATGACGCCTGATATGATCCTGCTGGGCGTGCTGGTGGACTAATCCCCTGAGACTGGCCTGATAAATGCCGACTGGGGCAATCCCTGATCATGTGGCCCTGGCGACCGCAATGATAACATCCACCAGATGCTCTTCGACAATCTCCTGCCGGATGCCTTTTGCCGCATGAAGTGCAGACCTCGTGTGTATAAGTCGGAGGGGCTGGAAGCGGAGCATACCTCATCGTCTGAGGTGCAACAGGCCGTGGGGCTGGAAGAGCCTGAGGTCTCGGTGCTTGAGGCACATACTGCCGTGGAGCTGGAGGCGCATAAGAAGGCCTCATCGATGGTGCTGGCCACGCATACTGATAACGAGTCCGCCTCTCTGGAGGTGCTGAACTACTAGCTTGGCCTCTCGCCCACTCCCTCTTCTTGGACACTGTCTCCGAATTGGCCTCGACCAATAAGGCCTTGTCTACTACCTCAGGGTAGGTAGTATGCCTGAAAACGGACACCTTCTCCATAATCACATCCTTGAGCCCTTGCTCAAATCTCCTCGCCTTCATTGCCTCAGTAGCAACCATATGAGGCGCAAATCTCGACAACTCCGAGAACTTGGCCTCGTATTGTGCAACCGACATCAAACCTTGCTCAAGGTTGATGAATTCTCTCTCTTTCTTTTCCCGTGCTCCAATCGGAAAATACTTTTTGTAAAAAGTATCCTTGAACTCCTCCCAAGTCCAAGGTAGACCCTGCATGGTCAAATCTCTCGTCCTCAGTGCGGACAACCACCAATGGTGGGCTTCGCCTTCTAGCATGAAAGCTGCCCATGCTACCCTCTCCTCCTCTGTAGGTGAGAGGACCGTAAGGATCTTCTCCATCTGGAGGATCCATGCCTCCGCAGCAAGAGGGTCCACACTCCCATGGAATGGTGGAGGCCTCAATCTCCTGAATGCCTCAACTCCAGCGGTACGATGTACTGGAGCTGCGGGCGGTGGAGTAGGTGCCGCCGATGATGGTATAGCCTGCCGAGCCGCCAGTATGGCGAGTGTCTCAGCAATAGAGCCTAAGACTCGAGAGAGGTCCGGCTGCTCATCCTCATCCCGTGAAGAAGAGGAAGCTCTGGTATGTGGTCCACGACCCCGTGTGTTCCGTCTCATGACTCAAGTCCTGAGAATAATAACACCACATGAGTCTAACTTTAAACCACAGTTTACTTCAATGCCATTTCACAATAATCCAATTTGTATTAGTTGTATAATACTAATATACATCGCATTAAGTCATCAGAGTATTTATAATATTATACTTTGGTGTTCTAGCGTTCCTAAGGCTCGTACTTAGTTGAAACAATCATTTTGACTAAGACTAAAGTTTAGTCTTACACTTGGATCAAGACTCTCTTCCGACTTACTTTCTTCCTAACTTGTTTCCTGACATATGCTCTTGTCAAGCCGTGGTATAAGATTCTAAGTGACCCTAGAGACCTAAAGCCTAAGCTTTGATACCACTTCTGTCGCGCCTTAAAACCCACCCTAGGAGTTAGAGTGAACTTTGGACGACTAATCATGACTTGCTTGACAACTAACCTGCAAAACCCACAGAGCATATACGATAGAGGACAAAACAGCGGAAACATGCTCTAACATGGCATAGCGGAAGTCTACCAAACCTCTATGTATATACATAATCAATCCAAGTTTACACAAAAAGAATCCGAAAGAAAGTGCGGACATGCCCGCCCAAAAACATAAATCTGTCTCTCGTCTCACCCACAGCTAAACCACTCAGAATCTACAACCACCTATTGGTAACCCTCTACTGGAGGTTCCTCCAAAGGCTCCTCGACATACTCCTCTTCCACCCATGGACCAGGAGCACAAACATCAAATGGAGTAGCAGCTCCCTCAGAACCTGCCGACATAAGAAGTACGGCTGAGCATGGAATACTCAGCGGGTACTGAATACTAACCAACAATTATAGCATAAACATGGCAATACATAATCAGGAGAAATTCATATTTGTCACACGGAAACAATTTATATCATACAAGGAAGTAAAGCTGTTTATAATCATGCTTGAAACTCGTAGAAAACCGATAAATCCTCTTGAAAACATCGTGCACCTGACTTGACTTGAAATATCTTTTCGTACGTAAAAGCTTGTCTTGTCTATCTTGCTTGATTCTTGTATGTCATGTCATGTCATGCATGCTTGCTTGTGATCATGTAACTTGTGAGATGCACTTGTGAGATGCCTTGAGAGGGAAGGGAGACCCTTCTTTATGCAATGCACTTGCGAGGGAAGGGAGACCCTTCTTTATGATATGTATGCACTTGCGAGGGAAGGGAGACCCTTCTTCATGATATGCACTTGTGAGTGAGGGGAGACCCCTCGTGGAATGTTGGTTCTTGTCTTCTTGTGAAAAGCGAGGTAAAACATATCGTAGGATATGTCCCACCTCTAACCATGTTCTTGAAAACCTCGATAAATCATGCCATGCATGCCGTGCTCGTGGGAACCGTGTACATACTTGCATTCAAATTTAAAGATGACATTTGGGTAATTTCACAACACGTATAGCATCAAAGATTGAGTAATGTAATATTCATAGCATTATGGGAAAGCAGGAAACACACTATCATAGTCCCCAGCAATATTCATAATTTATTAGGCATGCATTTCCAGATTTTCAGCTCACTGTGTTCACCTTGGCATTTCATCAAACATGGTATGTTCATTATGGATTTATCCTACAACATGCTTTTCTAGATGGGTTTTACTCAAATCATACATGTACGTTCATTATTGGAACAATGCCCTTCCCCATTTGTTCATCACACACAACCATTGGCATCCAATCGCCCATCCCATCTCCATTCACCATTCACCATTCACCATTCACCATTCACCATTCATCCATCTCATAGCACATGTGTAAATGAAAGAAAATGAAGAGGAAAGAAGGGGAAAGAGGAACTATAACTAGGAGGGTAGTAAAAAGTACCGACCTTGAAGAAATGAGGAAGAAACCCCTTTCCAAAACGACTGTGTAGCTGCTGCCCTAGTTTGAGGAGATGCTCCTCACGAGTTTGTGCCTTGATCTTGAAGAAAAACAGGCTGGAGGTTGATCTAGGGTTTCAAACCCTTTGATTTCTCTCCTAAATGGAAACCCTAGGTTGGAATCGCCTTCTCCTCTTTCTTCTATTCTCTCAAACTCTCTAAGTGTCGAATGATGCCCTAAAGGCTCAGATTAAACTCTTAAGGTAAGAGTGAACTGACCAAAAGACCGAAATACCCTTATTGGGATTTCTGTGAATAGTGCTGTGAATAGTGCCAACTCGTGGTGCTGTGAATAGTGTCAACTCGTGGTCGGTGAATAGTGCCACTCGTGGTGCTTGTGAATAGTGCCACTCGTGGTGCTTGTGAATAGTGCCACTCGTGGCGCTTGTGCCACTCGTGGTACTTGTGAATAGTGCCACTCGTGATGCTTGTGAATAGTGCCACTCGTGGTCCGTGAATAGTGCCACTCGTGGTGCTTGTGAATAGTGCCACTCGTGGTCCGTGAATAGTGCCACTCGTGGTGCTTGTGAATAGTGCCACTCGTGGTCCGTGAATAGTGCAACTCGTGGTGCCATGAATAGTGCAAACTCGTGGTGGCGTGAATAGTGCCAACTCGCGGTGGCGTGAATAGTGCCAACTCGTGGTGCCATGAATAGTGCAAACTCGTGGTGGCGTGAATAGTGCCAACTCGTGGTGGCGTTGTCAAGGGTGACGAACCCGTTGTCACGTCGTCTCATGTACAGCGTGCCTGTGGTGAGTTGTACAACGTGCCCGTGGTGAGTTGTACAACGTACCCGTGGTGAGCTGTACAACGGATGCACACAGTATACGTTTTCCTACAGGTACAGACTGTTTTGGCCATATCTTTTGACTCGTTCGTCCGATTTTGACGACTTGCGTTGTGTTCGTACTTCGAAGAGGAACAATTCTGGCATTTCGAAATTTCCAAATTCTTCCTCATTTATTAATCATACCTCTTAACAAGGCAAGATGACAACGAAAGTGTCATGTATTAAGCATGAAAAAGTCTGGGGCTCTACAATTAATATGTCATACATGATACAGTTCATCAAAAAGATACATAATCAGAGTGCGGAAGCTAAAAGAAATAATAATGTAAAGTAAATTATGAACAACATATTTTAACTCATGCATTGTAAACTTGTACTCAAAAGTCATGACTTGTTCTTGAAAAACTTGTTTGCCGTATTTACAACTTATTCTTGTCTTGTTCTTGTATCATGGGACTCACACATGCCTTATTTTATTCTTGTTTAGCTAGTACCCGAACTATGAAATGAACGGACATACTAGGTGCTTGTCGTTTCTTGCTTGACTAATGCCTGGACTATAATGGAACAGAACACATTAGCCTATTGTCTTGTTTAACTAGTACCTGAAACATGACTTGGACGGTCATACTAGCTCTTACCTTACTTTGCTAATGCCCGGACTATAATGGAACGGAACACATTAGTATCTTGCTTACTAATGCCCGGGCTATGATTGAACGGAACACATTAGTATCCTTGCCTTGACTTGGCTAGTGCCTGGACTATGGTGGAATGGAACACACTAGTTACTCTTGCTTACTAATGCCCGGACATGATTGAACGGAACACATTAGTATCTTGCTTGACTAATGCCCGGACTATAATGGAACGGAACACATTAGCATCTTGCTTACTAATGCCCGGACTATGATTGAACGGAACACATTAGTATCCTTGCCTTGACTTGGCTAGTGCCTAGACTATGGTGGAACGGAACACACTAGTTACTCTTGCTTACTAATGCCCGGACTATGATTGAATGGAACACATTAGTATCTTTCTTGACTAATGCCCGGACTATAATGGAACGGAACACATTAGCCTCCTTGCTTGACTTGACTAGTGCCCGGACTATGTTGGAACGGAACGCACTAGTTATTCTTGCTTGCTAATGCCCGGACTATGATTGAACGGAACACATTAGTAATTTTACTTGCTTAGCTAATGCCCGGACTATGATGGAACTGAACACATTAGCCTCATGTTATTCTTGCTTCCTTGTCTTGCTTAACTTGTGAGCCAGGTATGACATATCCTAGGGATATGCCCTACCCTTGATATTCATGCTTGTTTCACCATTCATGTTTCTTGTTCTTGGTTCTTTCTTTTCATACACTCATACACGAAGACTTGATTCATTCATGCATGTGTACTTGTGTGTGACCCTTGGTGATATCATGTTGACATGAGACAATAAAGCATAATAGCATCACTTATATTTTCCTAGACATGAGGGACTTCATGAAATCAAATAGAGCATTTGAAGGAACATATATTATATTTAATCAAGAACTACCCAATTGGGGAAAACCCTAAATCATGATACCATGGTCTTGATTTGGTTCACTCTATTCCTCTTGTGTGCTTATGCGTGGTAATCATGATGATATGTACAAATCAAGAGGTAGCATGTAGCATTTAAAATCCTTCCATAGACATGTGAGGAAATAGGTAACTTATGTAGGGCATTTAGTCAAATTCACTCATAAGGAAAAATCATATGAATCATGCATGCATAGTCTTGATTTAATTATTTAAATTCTCATTTAGACATTTTATCAAACACTTGGTATACAACTTATTTAGACTCATTTATTTGAGTTCTTAGTTCATACATTTCATCAACAATACATGTGTGTTTGTTATGTGTAAAATGTCCATCCTCCATTTTCCATCACACCACACATTACAACATATGGCATCCAATCACCTCCACATCCAACATTCCACATCCCATTCACCACTTAATTATCTTGTATAAATTAGGAAATTATTAGTTGAATGTAGAAATTTGGGTTTACACAAGCTCCAACCATTCTCAATTTGAGAAAAACTAAGTGAGCTAGTGAGGGTGTACTAACCTTTGAGATCAAAGCTAGATCTTGAAGAAACCCTTGTTTTGGAATCTTCTTGCTTGAGGAAGAACACCACTTGAAGATGGAGGAGTCCTTGCTAGGTGAGGAAGACCCACCTTGATTTGGGCTTCACTTGATCTCCACAAAACCTCTCTTGGATATCCCCAATCTTCCTCCCCTTTCTCCCTCTCAATCCCTCTCTAGGTTTAGGTTCCCACAAAACCCCCAAAAAACTCGGTTTTAAGAACCAACTGGGCGCGAGTGCGATCGATCGCACCTTTGGTGCGATCTATCGCACTTGGACCCGAAGGGAAATCAAAAAACTCGCCTGAATGCGATTGATTGTAGAAATCTACGATAGATTGCACCATTTTGCGATGGATCGCAGCTTATTTGCGATGGATCGCACCCCTATTTTCCGGATTTCGATAGATTTTACCCTACTTTAGTATTTTGACCATAACTTTTGACTCGGTCATCCAATTTTAACGATTCAACTTGTGTTGGATTTTTATTTCGAAGATGAACAACTTTTATGTTTTACAAAAATCCTAATTTTGAGTTTTAAAAGGTCAAAATGGGCCCACAAGTGGACTAATCTGCAATTTCAGAAGAAAAACATCGGAAAACCCACTTTTGAATTAGCTTAGACTCAAAATATGGAAACAAATTAAACATGAACCTCGAAGAGGATTCCAATACAGTTCTAATGGTTTAGGAATCACTCAATTCTGATAAGGGGTGAGAAAACTGGACTACTCTCAAGTTTGAGGGATGTTCAGACATTCCTCTAGACCCTTGGTTTATTTCCATATTCCATCTACTTTGAATCCAACCCCTACTCCATTCTTATAACTCACAATCCTAGGTTCTTAAACCAACTAAGGTAACCCATGGGCACAACCCTACTCACATGAACAGTGCATGTGAAAAATTCGGGGCTCTACAGAAAGCATCAAAATTATCTAAGAGTTTTAGTCATATCACCTCGGTGAATGCTTTTCACCGGTGAAGCTTAATCCACTCAAACCGTCAGAACTCTTTGTAGAGATTTTTCTGAAAAAATACTAGAAGCTCGATCCTTGTTCTTCACTATCCCCATGAAGCTTTAGAATCTCCTTTGGAATTATAAGTAAGAGGAAGAAGATGGAGTAATGGTGTAGACCTTCTATCACCAAAAACACTAAGGTTCAAAACCCTAGATTTGCAAAACCCAACCTTGGACCACCTAGTAGCTCACGAAAATCCCTAGGGGTATCCCCTAGGGCTCATGGTTTGGAGAGAGAGAGGAGAGGAGAGAAAAAATTTTGGAGAAAAGTGCTTAATGTTCTAGGGTATTGGGGTATATATAGACTAGGATCCTATCCTAATCCTACTCCAACTTGATCTTATCTAGTAGGATTTATTAATTAACAATAACTCTTATTATTAATTAAATAACCTCCTACTTAATCTATAACTACTTTAGTTATAGTAATCCTACTGATTCAAGAGTCCCCATTATAAGAAGATTCCTTAATTAAAAAGGATAAGTCAACATCCTAACTCAAAGTAGGAAACCTAGTCAAACTAGGAGTCCACAAGGGGGGGGCGTGAGCACTAAAGGGGTGTGAGTTTTGGGGAGCTTTAAACTTCTTTTTGCAATCCAGTTTTATGTCATCTTAATCCTTATTGCAATCCAACAATTGGATTTTAATTCCACAATTATAGGAATTATATTTCAATAATTATTCAATTAACACAATCCTAATCCAATTAGGATTTCTCAAGTGGTCGCCCCACCCTAGGGTTTAAACCCATGGGCCTTGGCCCATATTAAAGGTCCATTTTAATGGGTTTATGGATTTGGGTCAAACCCATTTCCCCTTTAATTATGTTAATCAAATAATTACTAAAATAATCTCTTAGTTTAACTTAACAATTAATTTAAACAAGAGATTAACTTTTAATCTATTTAATTATATGATTAACTTTTAATCACTTAAAATAATTGATTAACTTTTAATCAATTATTGAGCTTGTATTTCCTATGTGAGCACCTCCACAGATTGCTCTAGGACATTCTTACCCTGGCTTATCCAATGTTATCCCATTGACCCTAAACGGGAATTACATCGGAATTGCAAGTGACGTGAGATATCCATGTTGCAATTGAATCCCAATGTATGAACATTAACCATTACGGATCCTGCCACATGAACTTTTAAATTTGATTTAGCCTTCAAAATGTATTATCCCTAATGGGCCTTCGAGATTGACATACTATCTAACCCATAGTCCATTGCAAATCATCCGGGTTTCCAAGACTTATGATTAAGCCATGAGAAACAATTTCTCATGAAAAACATTTTGAGAAAATCATTTTATAAGTATAATACTTTTTAATAAAAGTATATTTCAAAACTTATTTTGTTTTCAAAATCACCTGCGCAGGATTTGAACTTAATCAACTGTCTTACCCCAGAACTTGGATAATCTCCCAAATTAATGAGCATGGATTTCTTGTTTGAAATTCATCATGACTCAAACAAATTTCTGACTATCCAACTGTCATTGTATTGTATTCCCTAAGTTAGAAAATACGTTGGTGGAATCAAAACAGTCAGATCACCGCTCAGTCATAGATGAATTCATCAGATCTAATGATCATCGAAGCCGTTCAATGTGAATGAGAGACCAACTATCTGATAGTATATTTATGCAAGAGGTCTCTCATTGAATGCAATCAGTCAGTGTACATTTAAGCACCCATATGCTGATGTGTAGTCTCCACTACAATAGTTCGAGATAAAACTACATCTCAACTATTGAGAACATCTTAGCATTCTGGCAGCCATATAAGTGAAGTGCACAGCTTCACCCATAGATGTGACTATATAAGGTATAAGGAACCGGAAAGTTATATCTGCCTGTGATAATCTAATCACATAACTTTCCTATAATATATCCTATGAACCTTTATCAATATCTCATATCGTATAGATCATCTCATGATCATGGTCAATTACCCATAATGAATACACAATAGATTAAGAAGAAGCATATATTAATCAAATTAATAAGGTTCTAATAATCTAAATGACTTTTCTGGGCATCATGTCTAACAATCCCCCACTTGCCCTAAAAGTCATTGTACCATAGATTTCAATCTCATACTATCTAAGTGTGCTACAAATACTTTATCTGATAAAGCCTTGGTCATCGGGTCTGCAACATTAAGTTGAGACCTAATCTTTGTAACAACAATGCCTTGCTTCTCAATAATCTCATTAATGAGAAGATACTTCCTCTATGTGAAAAGTAAACACATAATCCCTACTCTTTTTCAGGTACTTCATAATGTGCTTCACTACAGTCCAATGATTAACACCTGGATTGCTTTGGAACCGACTAACAACTCCCACTGCATGACAGAGTTCCGGTCTAATACATAACATGGCATACATGAGACTCCCAACTGCCGAAGCACAAGGGCACCTCTTCATCTGCTCGATCTCATCAACTGATGTAGGGGCCATCTTTTTAGACAAAGTGACACCATGTCTAAAAGGAATGAGTGTTGTCTTACAATCACTCATACTGTACCTAGACAATATCTTGTCTATGTAGGAAGTTTGGCTTAATCCCAACATTCGGCATTTTCTATCTCTTAGAATCTTTATTCCGAGAATATAGGATGTCTCTCCCAAATCTTTCATTGAGAAATACTGAGAAAGCCATATCTTGACTGATGACAACATCCCTACATCATTCCCAATGAGTAGAATGTCATCCCATAAAGAATTAGGTATACTACCGCTCTCCCACTGTCCTTCTTGTATATACAAGATTCTTTCAAATTCTTTTGGAATCCAAATTCTTTGATCGAAAGATCAAATCTTTAGTTCCAGCTTCTAGAAGCTTGTTTCAAACCATATATCAACTTGTTAAGCTTGCATATCATGTTCTCCTGGTTAGGAGCAATGAAACCCTCTAGTTGCTTCATATAGATGTCTTCATCTAACATTCCATTAAGGAAAGTATTTTTGACATCCATTTTTCAAATCTCATAGTCATGGTGTGCAGCTATAGCTAGCAATTTCCTGATGGATTTAAGCATAGCTACTGGAGAAAAGGTATCCTCATAATCAACTCCTTGAATTTGAGTATAACTTTTTACAACAAGTCTAGCTTTATAGGTCTCCACGTTACCATCGGCACCCTTCTTCCTTTTGTAAATCCATTTGCATCCAATTGTCCTTATACCATCTGGTGGATCTACTAAAGTCTAGACACAGTTGTTATACATGGAATCTATTTAAGCATTCATGGCTTTATTCCATTGAAATGCATCTACATCCAATGTAGCTTCCTGATAAGTATTAGGATCCGTATCCTCATTATCAGGGGTAACTAAATAAACTTCATTATTATAATACTGAAGTCTATCTAGTGGTCTAGAAACTCTTTCTAACCTTCTCAGTTGAACAGAATTATTAGAAATTAAAGTGGAAGGATTAGGTTCAGGTTGGTTACTGGCTGTGTCGTCTTTCATCTCATGAAATTCAACCTTCTTTAGGAGATCCATTTCTTCTTCCAAGAAAGTGGCATGAAGCCTAACAACTATTGTTTGGTCTGCCTTGGAGTAGAAATAGAAACCCTTAGTTTCTTTTGGATATCCTACAAAATTCCATTTCTCTATCCTAGATTCCAACTTAGTGGGTTCGAGTTTGCGAACATGCGCAGGACAACCCCATACCCTTAGATGTTGTAAACTAGGTTTTCGCCCAGTCCACAATTTATAGGGTGTAAATGGAATAGACTTAGATGGAACCCGGTTCAGAATATAAATGGCAGTTTGTATAGCATATCCCCAAAGATATAAAGGAACATCAGCATGGCTCATCATAGAGCGAACCATATCTAATAAGGTCCGGTTTCTACTTTCAGAAACTCCATTTTGTTGAGGAGATGCAGGACTTGTCCATTGCGAGATAATCCCATTATCCCTTAAGTAATGCATAAACTCGTTGGTGAGGTATTCACCACCTCGATCTGATCAAAGTGTCTTTATGGATTTGTTAGTTTGATTCTCAACTTCTAATCTGAATTCTTTGAACTTTTCAAAGGTGTCAGATTTGTGTTGCATCAAATAGACATATCCATATCTGGAATAGTCATCGGTAAATGTGACCAGTATTGACCTCGTGCAACAATGTTAAATGGACCACACACATCACTATATATTAGTCTTAACTTTTCTTTGACTCTTCCTACCTTTTTAGGATAAGACTTCTTGGTCATTTTTCCTTCGAGACAAGACTCGCATGTAGGGAGTGGTTCTACCTTGAGGAAGTCAAGGGGACCATCTATTACTAACCTCTTGATCCTATCAAGATTAATGTGACCAAGTCTCTTATGCCAAAAATAAGTAGACTCAGTGCAATGTCTCTTCATCCCAGACATTCTAGATGATGAGACATTGTCACTTTGCAGACATTCATTATTTACCAATGGAAATATTAAATAAAGACCATTAATGAGATTACCAGTTATCAAGACCATTCCATCTTTCTTAATTTCAACAATTGAATTAAAATTGATAGAGAATCCATAAAATAAGAGTCTAGATATTGAAATCAAATTACGATGTGCTTTAGGCACATAAAAGCAGTCTTCTAAAATTAATGTCTTTCCATTAGGTAAATAAAGAGTAAACAAGCCGATTGACTTCACTGTAATATTTGCACCAGAGCCAACTTTAAGCTTCTGCTCTTGTCTTGTCAGTTTCTTGGTTTCCTTGAATCCCTGCAACCAATTGCAAACATGTACAATGGATTCAAAATCCATGCACCATGAATTAGGGAAACCAACTAGAAATTTTGAATTAACAGTAAATAATAATTCAAAGTATCTCATACCTTGAGTACTGGCACGACCCTTCTTAAGAGTTGCAAGGTAAGTCCTGCAATTCCTCTTCTAGTGGCCTATTTTACCACAGTGGAAACACTTTCCATTTCCCTTTTTTTTCTTGCCAGCTTTTCCTGGAGAACCTTTGGCAACTCTTGCTTTACCCTTATTGTCTTTAAACTTTCCTTTGCCTGTATTCCCTTTTCTAAACTTTCTAGATTTCTTGGAGGTATCAGGTTTATCGACGATTAAAGTTTCACCTTTAGTTGACTTTTTAATCAAATCTTCTGCAACCACAAGTGAGTTCATAAGCTCACTTAGTGACATTTCACTCTTGTTCATGTTATAATTTAACACGAATGAATTGAAGGACAAAGGAAGTGACTACAGAACAGTGTCAACTTTAGTGATGGCATCCATCTTTCCACCAAGAATTTCCAGTTTATTCAATAAGCCTATCATCTTTATGATGTGCTCCCTAACTGGAGTTCCCTCAGCCATCTTGGTGTTAACAAAGGATTTCAACTTTACTTGTCGAGCTAACCTATTTTGCTCACCAAACATCTCATGAAGGTTTTGCAAAATATCAGAAGCCTTATCCATGTGTTCATGCTGGCTTTGCAAAATGTTAGACATTGAAGTCAGTATGTAACACTTGGTCATCTGATTGAACCTCTCTTATTGCTCTAACTCAACCTTTTGGGCCGGTGAAGCATCTGGAGGAATTTCGGGCTTAGGTTAAGGTCAAGGTTATCCACGGCAAATACAATTCTAATCTTTCTTTTCTAGTCTACATAGTTAGTTCCTACTAACTTTTCATCACGAAGAATTTCAGTCAATGGGTGTAAGCCTGTCATGATCTAATCAAATGACAAATAAGACAGTATTAGGGATCTATTGTATTCATTAATACCAATTAGATTATGGGTCTGTTTCTAATGGTATTACCAATTTGGGAAGAATCAATTGGCATCGAAAACCTAGACACTAGCTTAATGTGATCCTGCCTTTGGGCACATCATCACATCGTCTTGAATAGGCAAATAGAAACTATCTTCTCCAATTTCACAGATCTCATCTTGGGAATCCTGGAGCATTCGATCTTCTGTCTGATCTATAAGAGATGTTACACTCACGCTTTGGCGTTATTGTATAATATCTCTTATTCATGTGCTCACCTACTATGAACCTAATAAACACCTAATAAAAGCTCACGCTTTGGCGTTATTGCTCCCACTATTTGCTTATTCAGTTTTCACCATGTTCACTCATAGGTGAGAGGGATTGGGCCCAGCTTTGGCCTGTCAGCTTACTCACACTCTCTACTATAGGATCACAGAGTGTATGGTAGAAGATCATAATACTTACGGACTTGTCCCCAGTCTTATATACACATGATATATCAAGGGCAATTATTTCAACAGAATAATTAAACATATAAACAGATATCATCTCATGATAAAATAAACAGTAGTTATCATCTCATGATAATAAAACATTAGTATACGAGATTAATCGTTATGGGTCAATAAATTAAAATGCATGAATGCAAGGGAATGTGATAAGAATAAAGGTAGCTCGCAAACTCCTTCGCGATCCCTTCCTTTATCATCTTATTGAGATCGCATCGCAACATCCTCCTTCGCAGCATCACCACCAATGCATTAAACAGAATTTAAATGATATCAGGGAAACCAGTATTCTATTCGCCCTTTTCAGGAATGAATCTGCCCTTTACAGATTGCCAAAACCTACTACATATTAACCTCTAATATGAATGCATGAATGATAAACAATTTATCATAAATATGACCCATAACTATAATCTCATATAAAATAGATGCGGTGATGGAGAACTTTTTCTTATTGTTAAAAGGATTTAAAAATTGATAACAATTATTAAATCGCCCGATAAAAATCTATATCTTATATAGATGAAACCCCGGAAAAAATAGAACAACTATATTTTACATAAAATTATTTTCATAAAATTATTTTTAAAATATAAGATAGAATTTTCTTAAAATCTCTACAAAATTTAATTTTTTTTCCGGAATGCAAGATCCTTTCTCGAATACAAGATCCTTTCATATAGATTGGTTCTACTATTATCCGAGATTGAAATAAAAAATAAGAGAATCGAAAATCCTAAATATGATCACATCATAAATTAGGGTTTTATAATTTTTTGAATAAAATCTATTTATGGGAAAAATCATTTATTGATTACTTTAAACAATTAGTAAGTATATATTAAATGATCAAATCATTTAAAAGGAATTTCAAAATAAGCTCTTTATTTTGAATTTAATTATATCACATATAAAACTAGGTTTTAAATTTTATTTAATTATCAAATCTCATGAACAAATAAAATAATAGAAACTAAGAGCAATATTAAATAGATCTAAATTAATTCATTTCATGAATTAAATCATCCATTTAATTATCTTATCAAAATAAAGAAAAAATTCTCCTAACCATGAGCTCTGATACCACTTGTAGTTGAATCCGGATAAAAATTTATGCGGAAACTGGATCCCCTAGATCTTCACACCATAGAAAGCATCAAAATTATCTAAGAGTTTTAGTCATATCACCTCGGTGAATGTTTTTCACCAGTGAAGCTTAATCTATTCGAACCGTCAGAACTCTTTGTAGAGATTTCTCCGAAAAAATAATAGAAGTTCGATCGGTGTTCTTCGCTATCCCCACGAAGCTTGAAAATCTCCTTTGGAATTATATAAGCAAGAGGAAGAAGATGGAGTATTGGTGTAGACTTTCTATCACCAAAAACACTAAGGTGCAAAACCCAACTTTGGACCACCTAGTAGCTCACGAAAATCCCTAGGGGTATCCCCTAGGGGTCACGGTCTGGAGAGAGAGAGGAGAGGAGAGAAAAAATTCTGGAGAAAAGTGCTTAATGGCCTAGGGTGTTGGGGTATGTATAGACTAGGATCCTATCCTAATCCTACTCCAACTTAATCTTATCTAGTAGGATTTATTAATTAACAATAACTCTTATTATTAATTAAATAAACTCCTACTTAATCTATAACTACTTTATTTATAGTAATCCTACTAATTAAAGAGTCTCTATTATAAGAGGATTCCTTAATTAAAAGGAATAAGTCAACATCCTAACTCAAAGTAGGAAACCTCGTCAAACTAGGAGTACACAAGTGGGGGCGTGAGCACTAAAGGGGCGTGAGTTTTGGGGAGCTTTAAACTTCTTTTTGCAATCCAACTTTATGTCATCTTAATCCTTATTGCAATCCAACAATTGGATTTTAATTCCATAATTATAGGAATTATATTTCAATAATTATTCAATTAACACAATCCTAATCCAATTAGGATTTCTCAAGTGGTTGCCCCACCCTAGGGTTTAAACCCATTGGCATTGGCCCATATTAAAGGTCCATTTTAATGGGTTTATGCATATGGGTCAAACTCATCTCCTCTTTAATTATGTTAATCAAATAATTACTAAAATAATCCCTTAGTTTAAATTAACAATTAATTTAAACAATAGATTAACTTTTAATCTATTTAATTAAGTGATTAACTTTTAATCACTTAAAATAATTGATTAACTTTTAATCAATTATTGAGCTTGTATTTCTTATGTGAGCACCTTTACAGATTGCTCTGGGACATTCTTACCCTGACTTATCCAATGTTATCCCATTGACCCTAAACGGGAATTACATCGAAATTGCAAGTGACGTGAGATATCCATGTTGCAATTGAATCCTAGTGTATGAACATTAACCATTACGGATCCCGCCACATGAACTTTTAAATTTTATTTATCCTTCCAAATATATTATCCTTAATGGGCCTTCGAGATTGACATACTATCTAATCCATAGTCCATTGCAAATCATCCGGGTTTCCAAGACTTATAAATAAGCCATGAGGAAAAATTTCTCATGAAAAACATTTTGAGAAAATCCTTTTATAAGTATAATACTTTTTAATAAAAGTATATTTCAAAACTTATTTTGTTTTCAAAATCACCTGCGCGAGATTTGAACTTAATCAACTGTCTTACCCAAAACTTGGATAATCTCTCAAATCAATGAGCATGGATTTCTTGTTTGAAATTCATCATGACTCGAACAACTTTCTGACTATCCAACTGTCACTGTATTGTATTCCCTAAGTTAGAAAATACGTTGGTGGAATCAAAACAGTCAGATCACCATTCAGTTATAGATGAACTCATCAGATCTAAGGATCATCGAAACCGTTCAATATGAATGAGAGGCGAACTATCTGATAGTATGTTTATGCAAGAGGTCTCTCATTGATTGCAATCAGTCAGTGTCCATTTAAGCACCCATATGCTGATGTGTAGTCTCCACTACAATAGTTCGAGATAGAACTACATCTCAACTACTGACAACATCTTAGCATTCTGGCAGCTATATAAGTGAAGTGCCCAGCTTCACCCATAGCTGTGACTATATAAGGTATAAGGAACCGGAAAGTTATATTTGCCTGTGATAATCTAATCACATAACTTTCCTACAATATATCCTATGGACCTTTATCTGCCGCGACCCGTAACCCACCCTAGGAGTTAGAGTGAACTTTGGACGACTAATCATGACTTGCTTGATGACTAACCTGCAAAACCCACAGAGCATATACAATAGAGGACATAAATAGCGGAAACATACTCTAACACAGCACAGCGGAAGTCTAAACAACCTCTATGTATATACACACGCAACTCCAAGTTTATACAAAAAGAATCCAAAACAAAGAAAGTGCGGACATGCCCGCCAAAATACATGGATATAATCACTCATGCTCACCCACAGCTAATCCACTCAGAATCTAACACCACTTACTGATAACCCTCTACGGGAGGTTCCTCCAAAGGCTCCTCAACGTACTCCTCTTCCACCCATGGACCAGGAGCACAAACATCAAATGGAGCAGCAGCTCCCTCAAAACCTGCCGACATAAGAAGTACGGCTGAGCATGGAATACTCAGCGGGTACTAAGCACTAACCAACAGTCATAGCATACGGATAGCATACATAAAGCAGGAAACCATTCACGCATATAAAGCAGGAATGATTCATATCATGACAATAAAGTAAAGCAATATAATTCATCATGTTGCATTCATAAAAGCCGATAAAACCCTTGAAATCTTGTGCACTCGACTTGACTTGAAATATCTTTTCGTACTTGAAAGCTTGTCTTGTCTATCTTGCTTGATTCTTGTATGTCGTGTCATGTCATGCATGCTTGCTTGTGATCATGTAACTTGTGAGATACACTTGTGAGATGCCTTGAGAGATGCACTTGAGAGGGAAGGGAGACCCTTCTTTATGCAATGCACTTGCGAGGGAAGGGAGACCCTTCTTCATGATATGTATGTACTTGCGAGGGAAGGGAGGCCCTTCTTCATGATATGCACTTGTGAGAGAGGGGAGACCCCTCGTGGAATGTTGGTTCTTGTTTTCTTGTGAAATGTGAGGTAAAACATATCGTAGGATATGTCCCACCTCTAACCATGTTCTTGTAAACCTCGATAAATCATGTCATGCATGCCGTGCTCGTGGGAACCGTGTACATACTTGCATTTAAATTTAAACATGACATTTGGGAAATTTCACAACACATATAGTATCAATGATTGAGCAATGTAATATTCATATCATTTAGGGAAAGCAGAAAACACACTATCATAGGCCCTAGCAATATTCAGAATTTATTAGGCATGCATTTACTAATTTACAGCTCACTTTATTCACCTTGGCATTTCATCAAACATGGTGTGTTCATTATGGATTCACCCTACAACATGCTTTTCTAGATGGGTTTTACTTAAATCATACATGTATGTTCATTATTTGGAACAATGCCCTTCCCCATTTGTTCATCACACACAACCATTGGCATCCAATCGCCCAGTCCATCTCCATTCACCATTCACAACCATCCATCTCATAGCACATGTGTAAATAAAAGAAAATCAAAAGAAATATAGGGAGAAGAGGAACTATAACTAGGAGGGTAGTAAAAAGTACCGACCTTGAAGAAATGAGGAAGAAATCCCCTTTCCAAAACGACTGTGTAGCTGCTGCCCTAGCTTGGATCGCGAGCTCCACGAAAGCTTGAACCGAAATCTTGAAGAAAACGGGCTTGAGGTTGATCTAGGGTTTCAAAAACCCTTTGATTTCTCTCCAAAATGGAAACCCTAGGTTGGAATCGCCTTTTCCCTTTTCTCCTATTCTCTCAAACTCTCTAAGTGTCGAATGATGCCCTAAAGGCTCGGGTTAAACTCTTAAGGTAAGAGTGAACTGACCAAAAGACCGTAATACCCTTACTGGGATTTCTGCAATGACGCGAGGACCGTGAATAGTGCTGAACTCGTTGTGCTGTGAATAGTGCCCACTCGTTGTGCGGTGAACAGTGCCAACTCGTTGTGTTGTGAACAGTACCAACTCGTTGTTCTGTGAACAGTACCAACTCGTTGTACTGTGAAAGGTGCCGAACCCGCTGTCCGTTGTGTTGTGCCTAAAGCTGAACACGTTGTCCGTTGTGAACAGTGCCGACTCGTTGCGCTGTGAAAGGTGCCGAACCCACTGTCCGTTGTGTTGTGCCTAGAGCTGAACACGTTGTCCGTTGTGAACAGTGCCGGGCCCGTTGTCACTTCGTGTCGTGCATAGTGCTGAGCCCGTAGTCCGTTGTCTTATGTACAACGTGCCCGTTGTGCTGCACAACGTACCCGTTGTGAGATGTACAACGTACCCGTTGTGTACTGCACAACGGATGCACACAGTATTCGTTATCAGAGTACGTTGTCTGTGCTACGTTATCAGAGTACGACGTCAGAGCACGTCCTTAGTGCCTTCCGAGCTACGATTTCCTACAGGTTCAGACTGTTTTGGCCATATCTTTTGACTCGTTCATCCGATTTTAACGATTCAACTTGCGTTGTGTTCGTACTTCGAAAAGGAACATTTCTGAAGTTTCAAAATTTCCAATTTCTTCCTTATTTATTAATTATACCTCTTAAAAAAGGCAAAAATGACAACGAAAGTGTCATGTATTAAACATGAAAAGGTCTGGGGCTCTACATCCTCCCCCCCTTACAAAAAATTTCGTCCTCGAAATTCAGACACTACTTGGATTACAAACCAAATAGAACATTACAGGTCATATACAGACTTCATACAGAAACTCATTCAAATAATTCTGGGTACTTTGCTTTGACTTCGGCTTCACGCTCCCATGTAGCTTCTTCCCGAGCATGGTGTCGCCATTGCACAAGAACTAAAGGGATTGTCTTGTTGCGAAGCACCTGATCTCTTCTATCCAAAATCTGAACTGGCTTTTCAATCAGGGTGAGGTCCTGTAGCACCCCGGACTTTTTCATCCTTAATGAATAGCACCTTCGTAGCTAATTGGCCGTTTTTGTAGTCTAATTAATAAATAAGGGAGAAATCGGAAATTCTGAAACATCAGAAATGTGCGTTTTCGAAAGACGAACCCAACGCAAGTTGAATCGTCGAAATCCGACGAGCGAGTCAAAAGATATGGTCAAAACAGTCCAGACATACAGAGAACCGATCGCTCGGTCCAGTAAGCGATCGATCGGTCCATAACCGATCGATCGGTAGCTATCGCGCGGTCAGAAATTTGGTATGGGGAAATTTTCCAGAGAGTGAGTTTTTGACCGGTCGATCGGTCATAAACACCGATCGCTCGGTAGGCAACCGATCGATCGGTCATAACCACCGATCGCTCGGTCTTCGCGTTTTTGCAGAAATTTCAGTAAGGGCTTTATCGTCTTTTGGGGGTTAAACCCTTTCTCCTTAAGGCTTGCCCGAGCCTTTAGGGCTTCATTCACAACACTTAAGGGATTTTGAGAGATAGAGAGAGAGGAGAAGGGGATTTGCAAATAGGGTTTTCCATTGGAGAAGAAATCAAAGGGGTGAAGACCCTAGATCGTCCCCAAGCACATTTTCTTCAAGATTTCAACTCAAGCTCGTGTGGGGTTCCATTCTCCAAACTAGGGCAGCAACCCAAGCACGTTTTTGAAAGGGGTTTCTTCCCCAACTCAAGTCTCCTTCAAGCAAAGGTGTTCTTCCTTCAAGTTGGAGCTTCAATCAAGGTTTCTACCAAGGATCAAGCCTTGATTTAAAGTTAGTACACCCTACTAACTTTCCCTAGCAATAACCTAGGTTTTCTAGTGTAAATGGTGATTATATATATCATGCTTTTCCTTCCCTATGCATTGTATTAACTCAACAAATATAAACAAGATAAGGGAAATGGAATGAATGTGTGGATGGGAGATTGGATGTGGCGATTGGATGCCGAATGTGTGATGTATGATGTGTGGGTTGTGGATTGGAAAATGGAGGATGGGCATTGTACAAATAACAAACTTACCATTGTGTGATTGAATGGAAAACATGCATTTAAAAAGAAGAAGATAAACTACTAAGGAATAATGTATGAAAGTGTTTGACAAAATACCTAAACTATGAATAAATGATCTCAATGAAGAATATAGAAATGGGTTTTATGCATGCGTTCTTATAAATGATAAATTGATCAAATGTTATGCAAACTACTTATGTTGCCTATGTTCACATCATGAATTGAATTAAAATGTCATATCTTGGTTATTCTCATTATCATGATTGTCACTATGGACACGTACACGAGCACGCATGATAGCATGAACCGTGATTTCAATAGCATGTGCATATAATAAAAACAAGAAAATATTGCATTGTCAAGGAGGTTGGTAGCCCAGGGACATTCGGGTACTAACCTCTGGCTCACAAGATAACCCCTAAAACACCTATTGTCAAGGAGGTTGGTAGCCCAGGGACATTCGGGTACTAGCCTCTGGCTCACAAGAAAACTAAACAAGTAATAAAAATCATCTATTGTCAAGGAGGTTGGTAGCCCAGGGACATTCGGGTACTAACCTCTGGCTCACAAGTGCATTGCATAACAAGGAGGTTGGTAGCCCAGGGACATTCGGGTGCTAGCCTCTGGCTCACAAGTGCATTTCATAACAAGGAGGTTGGTAGCCCAGGGAGGATTCGGGTACTAACCTCTGGCTCACAAGTGCATTGCATATCAAGGAGGTTGGCAGCCCAGGGAAATTCGGGTGCTAGCCTCTGGCTCACAAGTTTACAAGATGGAGGTTTACAAGATGATGATCATGCATTCATGCATGCACGCATACATGATTTCTACGAGGCATACCGGGACATGACAAGGGTTTTCAAGCATGAGTTTTACCGGCATTTTCGCATTCATGTACGCACGTCAGGATGCTTGTATTGTGTCATGCCCTATACTGTTTCTTTGTGATGTTTCTATTACTGCTGGTATGATATTACTATTATATGTTTTTATTATTGTTATGGTCTGCTAGTAGCTTGTACTCGCTGAGTATTCCATGCTCAGCCGTACTTTCATGTCGGCAGGTACTGAGGGAGCCCTCGACCCGGAGCCTTGGGTCGAGGAAGAGTATACAGAGGAGAGAGAGTCGGCTATCCCATTACAGTCTCAGGCGGACCGAGACCTCGATGCGTGGCCATACCTCGACTACTGTTGAGGGGAGAGTATGAGAGAGTTTGGTGTATTTTGATATTTTGATAGGTGGGCCTGTCCACCTTAGGCTTAGACATGTCTTGTATTTATGTTAACTTGGAATACTATTTTGGATCATCAGAAGAAATGAAAATTTGTTTACGCTTCCGCATATATGATAGCTTCCGCGCTCTGATTATCGTTATGAGTACTGTATTTTATCTTGTGCATTACAGGATGGTTTGATAGGTTCGCAGTGTGACACCTAAAATATCCCTAAACTCCTAGGGGGTATTTTGGGGCGTTACAGAGTGGTATCAAAGCTCTAGGCATTAGAGTCCCTAGGGTCGCTTAGATGATTGAACAAGGTATTAGAATCACCTTAGAGAGTTGTATTCCAATTATAGACTAACAAGTTAGTCTTAGTCAAAATGGGTTGAACTTCAACCGAACATAGAGTCCTACGCTAGGAACACGGATTGTATGTTATGCTATTGTGTTATATACCATGTGTACATTATTGGTGTTGTACTTATTAAATGTGCTTGATGAATATGTATTAAGTGAATTGCGAAATTGTACTAAATGCGTATCCAAGTTAGACTCATGTTGTATTGTCGTTCTCAGGAGAAATCATGAGACGCAATACCCGGGGTCGCGGGTACAACACAAGGGGTAATGGAGGTGATGCTCCATCGGGTGATGATCAACCCGACTTTGCCCAAGCATTCGCATCCATAGCCGAGACCTTGGCTATGTTGGCGGCAAGGCAACCGGCCACTCCGCCTAATGCGGCACTCATACCGGCTCCTCCTAACCGAGCCCAAGCCGGGATAGAAGCTTTTCGGAGGATGAGGCCTCCAACTTTTTGTGGAAGCATTGATCCACTTGTTGCCGAGGGTTGGATCCGGCAACTTGAGAAGATATTCTCGGTGTTAGCACCTACTGAAGTGGAAAGGGTCACATGGGCCGCCTTTATGCTTGAAGGCGAGGCCGATCATTGGTGGAAGTCTGCACTTCGGACCCGAGAGTTGACCCGGCAAGGTCAAGATTGGACTTGGGAGGAATTCTTGGAGGTTTTCAACAAGAAGTATTTTCCGGTCGGGATGAAAGAAAAGATGGAAGTCGAATTCATTACCTTGGAGCAAGGTAATATGTCCGTAGCGGCTTATGAAGCCAAATTTTCGGAGCTATCTCGATTTGCTCCACACATGATAGCGACCGAGGCTATGAAGGCCCGGAAATTCGAGAGGGGGTTGAAGGCCTATCTCAAGGACCGAGTCTCGATGTTTAGACATGAGACATATTCTGAAGTTGTTGATAAAGCACTATTGGCCGAGTCGAACTCCGAGGAGTTCTTCAAAAGGAGAGGAATGGAAAAAGGACAGTCGAGTAGTTCAGGGGAGAAAAGAGCAAGGACGAGCTTGTATCAGTCTGCAGGCCCGGCTCAGTCACAGAGGATGTATTCAGCACCACAGGCTCCCCGCTCTTTCGCTCCACCGGCTTTTCGCCCGGCTACCTCATATGCTCCTCGCCCCGCAGTTACTCAGGCTACGGGGTATGCTCCGTCCTCCTATTTGCATGATGTTTGCACTCTTTGTGGGAGGAGGCATCCAGCGGGAGAATGCCGGAGAGTTTCAGGAAGTTGCTTCCATTGTGGTGACCAAGGCCACATGGTCAGAGATTGTCCCCGGCGTCAATTGCCAACTCAGTCTTCAGGGAGCAGGCCCCCGGTTAGGCAGACATCTCAGCCTAGCTCTTCTCAGGCTTCGAGGGCCTCACAGTCTACCCAGCCTCCTCGCCCAGCCACACAGGGCCGAGTCTTTGCCTTATCCGAGAGAGACGCACGTGCATCCGACGATGTCGTGCAAGGTACGCACGAATTCTAGAATTTAAATTGTGTAAAATTTCTATGGTTTGCTTTGTGAGTTTCTATACTAAGGGTTACCTATGTATGATGCTTGTTGTTTGAAATCTACTAATAGTAGTCACTTAATCGCACAGGCGCTTTGTTAGTGAACGAATGTCTTGCCCGAGTGTTGATCGACACAGGATCCACTCACTCCTTTGTGTCGCCTAGTTTCGCAAAGGGATTTTTGACTGAGGCTACTCCGTTAAAGCAGGAGTTAACCATTGCAACTCCACTCGGCAAGTCAGTTGATACGGACAAGATATTCGGGGATAGTGTGGTTCAAGTGGGGGAGAATGAACTGTTAGCCGATCTCATCGTCCTAGATTTTCAAGACTTGGATTTTGATGTCATCTTAGGGATGGATTGGTTGTCAAACCATCACGGGCATGTTGCGTGTTTTGAGAAGATGGTGAATTTCAAGCCGGAAGGGGGTAAGCCTTTTCACTTCCGAGGATTAAGAGAGAGGGACATTGCTCGCCTCGCAGCCTTGAGTGTAACAAACCTAGAAGCACAAAACTCCTCGGCCATTCCGGTCGTGAGTGATTTCTTGGACGTGTTTCCGGAGGAACTTCCCGGGTTACCTCCGAATCGGGAGATTGAGTTCGCTATAGAGCTTACTCCGGGCACCGCTCCAATTTCAAGAGCCCCATATAGAATGGCCCCGATAGAGCTTGAAGAATTGAAGAAGCAAATTGAGGAGTTACAACAACTTGGTTTCATCCAACCAAGTGTGTCACCGTGGGGAGCTCCGGTCCTTTTTGTAAAGAAGAAAGACGGGTCGATGAGAATGTGTATAGACTACCGTCAGTTGAACAAGGTAACTATCAAGAATCGTTATCCCTTGCCAAGGATCGATGACTTGTTCGACCAACTGAAGGGAGCGAGATTCTTCTCCAAAATTGATCTTAGATCGGGGTATCATCAATTAAGGATCAAAGCGGAAGATGTTCCGAAGACGGCCTTCAGGACTCGGTATGGGCATTACGAGTTCCTTGTCATGCCTTTTGGGCTGACGAATGCACCGGCGGCATTCATGGATTTGATGAACCGGGTGTTCCGATCTTACTTGGATCGATGCGTGATTGTATTCATTGATGACATTTTGGTGTATTCCCAGACACGGGAAGATCACGCGCGAGACCTCCGCCTTGCTCTGGAGATGTTGAGAGAGCATAGGCTATATGCCAAATTGAGTAAGTGCGAGTTCTGGTTAGAGAAGGTCGCATTTCTTGGACACGTGGTGTCGGCCGAGGGCATTTCTGTAGATCCAGCCAAGGTTGAGGCAGTCATGAGTTGGGAGAGGCCCAAGAGCGTCACGGAGATGCGTAGTTTCCTCGGATTGGCAGGCTACTACCGGAGATTTGTGGAGGGATTCTCCAGTCTGGCTGCACCTCTCACCTACTTGACAAGGAAAAATGAAAAGTTCAGTTGGAGTGACCGATGTGAAGTAAGTTTCCAAGAGTTGAAGAAACGCCTCACCACAGCCCCTGTCCTTACTGTGCCATCTGGACCTTTTGGGTATGAGGTGTACAGTGATGCCTCGCATGTTGGACTCGGGTGTGTCCTAATGCAACACAAGAAGGTCATTGCCTATGCATCAAGGCAGTTGAAAGAGCATGAAAAGAACTACCCCACTCACGACTTGGAGCTTGCGGCGGTCGTGTTTGCACTTAAAATTTGGCGACATTATCTGTACGGGGTGGAGTTCTATGTGTACACGGACCACAAGAGCCTCAAATATCTCTTTTCCCAAAAAGAGCTCAATTTGCGACAACGGCGTTGGATTGAGTTCTTAAAAGACTATGAGTGCACGATCCAATATCACCCGGGAAAAGCAAATGTGGTGGCAGACGCTCTGAGTAGGAAACCATCGGGGTTGTTGGCTCACATGTTGGTGCGGGAATGGAGACTGTTAGACGATTTGGCAAATCTAGACATCAGTGTGAACGATTCTGTCCGCAGTCCAGTTTTGGCAAATGTTACAGTTCGGCCGTACCTTATAGACTTGATCCAGGAGTATCAAGCCACAGACACTGACTTGTTGGCTTTCCGGGATAAGGAAGTGGCCAAGGGTAGTACGGACTTCTCTCTCACTAGCCGAGGTGCTATTACATTCAAGGGAAGGCTTTGTGTCCCAGCCAATGCAGACCTTCGGAGAGAGATTATGGACGAAGCTCACCGGTCTAAGTATACAGTGCATCCCGGGGGGACAAAGATGTACCGGAACCTCAAGAGTCACTTTTGGTGGCGAAACATGAAGAGGGAGGTTGCGGAGTATGTGGCACGGTGTTTGGTATGCCAACAGGTGAAAGCAGAGCATTTGAGACCAGCGGGTCTTTTGCAGTCCCTCCCTATTCCCGAGTGGAAATGGGAACATATCTCTATGGACTTCATTGTGGGGTTGCCGAAGACGGTTAGGAAGACTGATGCTATATGGGTAGTTGTTGATAGACTCACGAAGTCCGCTCATTTCTTACCGTACCGGACTACATTCAACTCCAATCAGTTAGCGGAGCTATACATCAAGGAAATAGTCCGATTACACGGGGTGCCAGTGAGTATTGTGTCGGATAGAGACCCAAGATTCACATCCAGGTTTTGGAAAAGTTTTCAAGGTGCAATGGGCTCCCGATTAGACTTTAGCACAGCTTTCCACCCACAGACCGACGGGCAAACCGAGAGGGTGAATCAGGTTATTGAAGATATGCTCCGAGCATGTATGCTAGATTTCAAGGGAAGTTGGGAAGATCACCTACCTTTGGTGGAATTCGCTTACAACAACAGTTATCAAGAAAGCATACAAATGGCGCCTTTCGAGGCTTTGTACGGAAGGAGTTGTAGATCCCCGTTGTATTGGGATGAAGTGGGAGAAAGAAAGATTTTGGGCCCCGAGTTAATTGAACAAACCGCGGATAGGGTCAAGCTTATCCGGGAGAGGTTAAAGACCGCACAAGATAGACAGAAAAGCTATGCCGACAACCGAAGGAGGGACCTTGAATTCCGAGTCGGTGATTTTGTGTTTGTAAGGATTTCACCAACCAAAGGTGTTATGCTATTCGGGAAGAGAAGCAAGCTTAGCCCGAGATATGTGGGTCCGTTCGAGATCATTACTCGAGTTGGCGAGGTGGCTTACCGTGTTGCTTTGCCCGCTCACATGGCGGCGGTCCATAATGTATTCCATGTCTCTATGCTCCGGAAGTACATCTCGGATCCTTCTCATATCATCGAGCTTGATCCGATAGAGATCCGAGAGGACCTCACTTTAGTTGAGAAGCCGGTTCATATTTTGGATAGGAGAGATCAAGTGCTTCGCAACAAGACTATTCCGCTAGTCCTCGTGCAATGGCAACATCATGCCCGAGAAGAAGCCACGTGGGAGCGTGAAGCCGAAGTCAAAGCAAAGTATCCCGAGTTGTTTGAATAGACTTGTGCATACGGCTTGTAATTTTGTTTTGATTTTGTGCATGTATGTATCGTCCAAATTTCGGGGAGGAAATTTTTGTAAGGGGGGAGAATGTAGCACCCCGGACTTTTTCATCCTTAATGAATAGCACCTTCGTAGCTAATTGGCCGTTTTTGTAGTCTAATTAATAAATAAGGGAGAAATCGGAAATTCCGAAACATTAGAAATGTGCGTTTTCGAAAGACGAACCCAACGCAAGTTGAATCGTCGAAATCCGACGAGCGAGTCAAAAGATATGGTCAAAACAGTCCAGACATACAGAGAACCGATCGCTCGGTCCAGTAAGCGATCGATCGGTCCATAACCGATCGATCGGTAGCTATCGCGCGGTCAGAAATTTGGTATGGGGAAATTTTCCAGAGAGTGAGTTTTTGACCGGTCGATCGGTCATAAACACCGATCGCTCGGTAGGCAACCGATCGATCGGTCATAACCACCGATCGCTCGGTCTTCGCGTTTTTGCAGAAATTTCAGTAAGGGCTTTATCGTCTTTTGGGGGTTAAACCCTTTCTCCTTAAGGCTTGCCCGAGCCTTTAGGGCTTCATTCACAACACTTAAGGGATTTTGAGAGATAGAGAGAGAGGAGAAGGGGATTTGCAAATAGGGTTTTCCATTGGAGAAGAAATCAAAGGGGTGAAGACCCTAGATCGTCCCCAAGCACATTTTCTTCAAGATTTCAACTCAAGCTCGTGTGGGGTTCCATTCTCCAAACTAGGGCAGCAACCCAAGCACGTTTTTGAAAGGGGTTTCTTCCCCAACTCAAGTCTCCTTCAAGCAAAGGTGTTCTTCCTTCAAGTTGGAGCTTCAATCAAGGTTTCTACCAAGGATCAAGCCTTGATTTAAAGTTAGTACACCCTACTAACTTTCCCTAGCAATAACCTAGGTTTTCTAGTGTAAATGGTGATTATATATATCATGCTTTTCCTTCCCTATGCATTGTATTAACTCAACAAATATAAACAAGATAAGGGAAATGGAATGAATGTGTGGATGGGAGATTGGATGTGGCGATTGGATGCCGAATGTGTGATGTATGATGTGTGGGTTGTGGATTGGAAAATGGAGGATGGGCATTGTACAAATAACAAACTTACCATTGTGTGATTGAATGGAAAACATGCATTTAAAAAGAAGAAGATAAACTACTAAGGAATAATGTATGAAAGTGTTTGACAAAATACCTAAACTATGAATAAATGATCTCAATGAAGAATATAGAAATGGGTTTTATGCATGCGTTCTTATAAATGATAAATTGATCAAATGTTATGCAAACTACTTATGTTGCCTATGTTCACATCATGAATTGAATTAAAATGTCATATCTTGGTTATTCCATTATCATGATTGTCACTATGGACACGTACACGAGCACGCATGATAGCATGAACCGTGATTTCAATAGCATGTGCATATAATAAAAACAAGAAAATATTGCATTGTCAAGGAGGTTGGTAGCCCAGGGACATTCGGGTACTAACCTCTGGCTCACAAGATAACCCCTAAAACACCTATTGTCAAGGAGGTTGGTAGCCCAGGGACATTCGGGTACTAGCCTCTGGCTCACAAGAAAACTAAACAAGTAATAAAAATCATCTATTGTCAAGGAGGTTGGTAGCCCAGGGACATTCGGGTACTAACCTCTGGCTCACAAGTGCATTGCATAACAAGGAGGTTGGTAGCCCAGGGACATTCGGGTGCTAGCCTCTGGCTCACAAGTGCATTTCATAACAAGGAGGTTGGTAGCCCAGGGAGGATTCGGGTACTAACCTCTGGCTCACAAGTGCATTGCATATCAAGGAGGTTGGCAGCCCAGGGAAATTCGGGTGCTAGCCTCTGGCTCACAAGTTTACAAGATGGAGGTTTACAAGATGATGATCATGCATTCATGCATGCACGCATACATGATTTCTACGAGGCATACCGGGACATGACAAGGGTTTTCAAGCATGAGTTTTACCGGCATTTTCGCATTCATGTACGCACGTCAGGATGCTTGTATTGTGTCATGCCCTATACTGTTTCTTTGTGATGTTTCTATTACTGCTGGTATGATATTACTATTATATGTTTTTATTATTGTTATGGTCTGCTAGTAGCTTGTACTCGCTGAGTATTCCATGCTCAGCCGTACTTTCATGTCGGCAGGTACTGAGGGAGCCCTCGACCCGGAGCCTTGGGTCGAGGAAGAGTATACAGAGGAGAGAGAGTCGGCTATCCCATTACAGTCTCAGGCGGACCGAGACCTCGATGCGTGGCCATACCTCGACTACTGTTGAGGGGAGAGTATGAGAGAGTTTGGTGTATTTTGATATTTTGATAGGTGGGCCTGTCCACCTTAGGCTTAGACATGTCTTGTATTTATGTTAACTTGGAATACTATTTTGGATCATCAGAAGAAATGAAAATTTGTTTACGCTTCCGCATATATGATAGCTTCCGCGCTCTGATTATCGTTATGAGTACTGTATTTTATCTTGTGCATTACAGGATGGTTTGATAGGTTCGCAGTGTGACACCTAAAATATCCCTAAACTCCTAGGGGGTATTTTGGGGCGTTACAGGTCCTCTCGAATCTCCAACGGTTCCAAGTCTATGACATGTGAGGGATCTGCAATGTACTTCCGAAGAATAGACACATGAAAGACGTTGTGAACCGTGGCCATGTGAGGTGGGAGAACCACTCTGTAAGCAACCTCACCAACTCGTGTGATAATCTCAAAAGGCCCAACATAACGAGGACTGAGCTTGCCTCGCTTTCCAAATCTCATGATTCCTTTGCTAGGAGATACTTTCACAAAAACTTGATCCCCTACTTGAAATTCTAAGTCCCTACGGCGCGTGTCCGCATAACTTTTCTGGCGATCTTGAGCGGCTTTCAATCGATCTCGAATGATCTTAACTGTGTTTGCAGTTTGCTCAATCAACTCTGGACCAAGTACTTTCCTTTCTCCTACCTCATCCCAATAGAGAGGAGACCTACAGCTTCGCCCATACAAGGCCTCAAATGGTGCCATTTGGATACTTGCCTGATAGCTGTTATTATAGGCGAATTCAACCAAAGGCAAGTGCTCTTCCCAACTGCCTCTGAAATCCAACATACAAGCCCGAAGCATGTCTTCAATGACTTGGTTCACTCTCTCGGTTTTTCCATCCGTCTGTGGATGAAAAGCAGTGCTGAAATCAAGTCGGGAACCCATAGCCTCCTGGAAGCTTTTCCAGAATAGTGATGTGAATCTTGGATCCTGATCTGACACAATACTGACGGGCACTCCGTGTAACCTCACCACTTCCTTGATGTATAGAGCGGCCAACTGGCTAGAGTTGAAAGTAGTTCGGTAGGGTAGGAAGTGCGTAGACTTCGTCAGACGGTCCACTACTACCCATATCGCATCTGAGCTCCTTGCCGTCTTTGGCAAGCCAACTATGAAATCCATGGATATGTTCTCCCATTTCCACTCGGGAATAGGAAGAGAATGTAATAGATCGGCGGGTCGCATGTGTTCTACTTTCACCTGTTGGCACACTAAGCACTGTGCTACATATTTCGCAACCTCCCTCTTCATATTCCGCCACCAAAAGTGACTCTTGAGGTTCCGGTACATCTTTGTACCCCCTGGATGCACTGTGTACTTCGAACGGTGTGCTTCATCCAAAATCTCTCTTCGAAGATCTGCATTGGCTGGGACGCACAGCCTTCCCTTGAATATGATAGCACCCCGACTAGTGAGAGAAAAGTCTTCACTACCCTTAGCAACTTCCTTGTCCCGATAAGCCAACAATTCTGCATCCATGGCTTGATATTATTGGATCAAATCTATAATGTACGGCCGAACCGTAACATTTGCTAAGTTAGGACCACGGACAGAGTTATTCACACTGATGTCCAAATTTGCCAAATCTTCTAGTAGCTTCCATTCTTGAACCAACATGTGTGCTAACAACCCTTGAGGTCTTCTACTCAAAGCATCAGCCACTACATTTGCTTTACCCAGGTGGTATTGAATGGTACAATCATAGTCTTTCAAAAATTCCATCCAACACCGTTGCCTTAGATTCAGCTCCTTTTGGGAAAAGAGATACTTGAGACTCTTGTGATCAGTGAACACATAGAACTCCACCCCATAAAGGTAATGACGCCAAATCTTAAGTGCAAACATGACCGCCGCAAGCTCCAAGTAGTGCGTGGGATAATTCTTCTCATGCTCCTTCAGCTGCCTTGATGCATAGGCAATGACTTTCTTGTGCTGCATGAGTACACACCCAAGTCCAACGTGTGAGGCATCACTATACACCTCATACCCATAAGGTCCGGATGGCACAGTAAGAACAGGGGCTGTAGTAAGCCTCTTCTTCAGTTCCGTGAAACTGATCTCGCACTTATCACTCTATACAAACTTGGCATTCTTCCTTGTCAGGTAAGTAAGCGGTGCTGCAAGGCTAGAGAAACCCTCTATGAATCTCCTGTAGTAGCCTGCCAACCCAAGAAAACTACGTATCTCTGTGACACTCTTGGGCCTTGCCCAACTCATAACAACCTCTATCTTCTTTGGATCTACCGATATGCCTTCCGCGGAAACAACGTGGCCTAGGAATGCCACCTCTTCCAACCAAAACTCACACTTGCTAAGTTTGGCGTATAGCTTGTGCTCTCTTAGCATTTCCAAAGCAAGGCATAGGTCGCGTGTGTGATCTTCCCGTGTCTGGGAATAGACCAAAATGTCATCAACAAATACAATCACGCACCTATCAAGGTATGGCCGGAACACCCGGTTCATCAAATCCATAAAGGCTGCCGGCGAGTTCGTGAGTCCAAAAGGAATCACCAAGAACTCATAGTGCCCATACCGAGTCCTGAAAGCAGTTTTGGGAACATCTTCCACCTTAATCTTCAACTGGTGATAACCCGATCGAAGGTCTATCTTTGAGAAGAATCTTGCTCCCTTCAACTGATCGAACAAGTCATCAATCCTAGGCAAGGGATACCTATTCTTTATAGTGACTTTGTTCAGTTACCGATAGTCAACGCACATCCGCATCGAGCCATCCTTCTTCTTAACAAATAACACCGGGGCACCCCACGGTGAGACACTTGGTCGAATGAAACCAAGACCTTGTAATTCTTCCAACTGAGTCTTTAACTCCTTGAGTTCAATAGGGGCCATTCTATACGGAGCCCTGAAAACAGGAGCTGTGCCTGGTGCAAGCTCGATCACAAACTCAATCTCCCTGTCTGGAGGCAATCCTGGCAACTCCTCTGGAAATACATCCAGGAATTCACTCACAACCGGAATAGTCGATGAGTCCTTCGCCTCGGGGTTAGCTAATCTCAACGCCACAAAACGAGCAATATCTCTACTTTTCAACCCGCGAAAGTGGAATGGTTTTCCTTCTACTGGCTTGAAGAGTACCATTTTCTCAAAGCAAGCTACATGCCCATGATGTGCTGCTAACCAATCCATTCCCAATATGACATCAAAGTCTTCGAATCCAAGGACGATGAGATCAACCGCCAATTCGTGGCTTCCAACTTGGACCACACTGTTTCTATACACTTTATCTGCCAATACTGTTTTACCGAGAGGAGTCGAAATGACTAACTCCGGTTCTAGCTGACTTGGCTCTATGGAAAAGCCTTCTGAAAAACTCGGCGAGAAAAACGAATGAGTAGACCCGGTATCAATCAATACTCGAGCCAAATACTCATTGACTAGTAGAGTTCTTGAAATTTTAACTAGCGGAGTTAATCCATGCATCAACAGTGTATACATGTAGGTATATATACATATATAACATGCCAAGTACATACACAAAGAATATAGCATAACATAACAATCACGAATAAAGAAAATAACTTCAAACGCGTACCTTGCACCACATCATCAGATGCAAGTGCATCCCCCTCTGTTAAGGCAAAAACTCGCCCCTGATTCGCCTGGCGAGACTGAGGTGTAGACCGGGTAGTCTGAGATGACGCCTGATATAATCCTGCTAGGCGTGCTGGTGGACTAATCCCCTGAGACTGGCCTGGTAAATGCCGACTGGGGCAATCCCTGATCATATGGCCCTGGCGACCACAATGAAAACATCCACCCGATGCTCTTCGGCAATCTCCTGCCGGGTGCCTTCGGCCGCATGAAGTGCAGACCTCGTGTGTAAAAGTCGGAGGTGGAGCATACCTCATCGTCTGAGGTGCAACAGGCCGTGGGGCCGGAAGAGCCTGAGGTCGCTGTGCCTGAGGCACATACTGCTGTGGAGCTGGAGGCGCATAGGATGGCCTCATCGGTGGTGCTGGCCACGCATACTGATAAGGACCAGTCCGGGCCCGCCTCTCTAGAGGTGCTGAACTACTAGATTAGCCTCTCGCCAACTCCCTCTTCTTGGACACTGTCTCGGAATTGGCCTCGACCAATAAGGCCTTGTCTACTACCTCAGGGTAGGTAGCATGTCTGAAGACCGAAACCTTCTCCATGATAACATCCTTGAGCCCTTGCTCAAACCTTCTTGCCTTCATTGCCTTGGTGGCAATCATATGTGTTGCGAAGCGTGATGGCTCCGAGAACTTGGCCTCGTATTGTGCCACCGGCATCAAACCTTGCTCGAGGTTGATGAATTCTCTCTCTTTCTTTTCCCGTGCTCCAATCGGAAAATACTTCTTGTAAAAAGTGTCCTTGAACTCATCCCAAGTCCAAGGTAGACCCTGCATGGTCAAATCTCTCGTCCTCAATGCGGACAACCACCAATGGTGGGCTTCACCCTCTAGCATGAAAGCTGCCCATGCTACTCTATCCTCCTCTGTAGGTGAGAGGACCGCAAAGATCTTCTCCATCTGGAGGATCCAAGCCTCCGCAGCAAGAGGGTCCACACTCCCATGGAAGGGTGGAGGCCTCAATCTCCTGAATGCCTCAACTCCAGCGGTACGATGTACTGGAGCTGCGTGCGGTGGAGTAGGTGCCGCCGATGATGGTATAGCCTGCCGAGCCGCCAGTATGGCGAGTGTCTCAGCAATAAAGCCTAAGACCTGAGAGAGGTCCGGCTGCTCATCCTCATCTCTGGAAGAAGATGAAGCTCTGGTGTGTGGTCCACAACCCCGTGTGCCCCGCCTCATTACTAAAGTCCTGAGAACAATAGCACCACATGAGTCTCACTTGAAACCACAGTTTATTTCAACGCCATTTCACAATAATTCAATTTGTATTAGTGGTATAATACTAATATACATCACATCAAGTCATCAGAGTATTCATCACATTATACTTATACTTTAGCGTTCTAGCGTACCTAGGACCCGTACTTGGTTAAAGCAACCATTTTAGACTAAGACTAAAGTTTAGTCTTACACTTGGATCAAGACTCTCTTCCGACTTACTTCCATCCTAACTTGTTTCCTGACATATGCTCTTGTCAAGCCGTGGTATAAGATTCTAAGTGACCCTAGAGACCTAAAGCCTAAGCTCTGATACCACTTCTGTCGCGACCCGTAACCCACCCTAGGAGTTAGAGTGAACTTTGGACGACTAATCATGACTTGCTTGACGACTAACCTGCAAAACCCCCAGAGCATATACAATAGAGGACATAAATAGCGGAAACATACTCTAACATAGCACAGCGGAAGTCTAAACAACCTCTATGTATATACACACGCAACTCCAAGCTTATACAAAAAGAATCCAAAACAAAGAAAGTGCGGACATGCCCGCCAAAATACATGGATATAATCACTCATGCTCACCCACAGCTAATCCACTCAGAATCTAACACCACTTACTGATAACCCTCTACGGGAGGTTCCTCCAAAGGCTCCTCAACGTACTCCTCTTCCACCCATGGACCAGGAGCACAAACATCAAATGGAGCAGCAGCTCCCTCAAAACCTACCGACATAAGAAGTACGGCTGAGCATGGAAAACTCAGTGGGTACTAAGCACTAACCAACAGTCATAGCATACGGATAGCATACATAAAGCAGGAAACCATTCACGCATATAAAGCAGGAATGATTCATATCATGACAATAAAGTAAAGCAATATAATTCATCATGTTGCATTCATAAAAGCCGATAAAACCCTTGAAATCTTGTGCACTCGACTTGACTTGAAATATCTTTTCGTACTTGAAAGCTTGTCTTGTCTATCTTGCTTGATTCTTGTATGTCGTGTCATGTCATGCATGCTTGCTTGTGATCATGTAAATTGTGAGATACACTTGTGAGATGCCTAGAGAGATGCACTTGAGAGGGAAGGGAGACCCTTCTTTATGCAATGCACTTGCGAGGGAAGGAAGACCCTTCTTCATGATATGTATGTACTTGCGAGGGAAGGGAGGCCCTTCTTCATGATATGCACTTGTGAGAGAGGGGAGACCCCTCATGGAATGTTGGTTCTTGTTTTCTTGTGAAATGCGAGGTAAAACATATCGTAGGATATGTCCCACCTCTAACCATGTTCTTGTAAACCTCGATAAATCATGCCATGCATGCCGTGCTCGTGGGAACCGTGTACATACTTGCATTTAAATTTAAACAAGACATTTGGGAAATTTCACAACACATATAGTATCAATGATTGAGCAATGTAATATTCATATCATTTAGGGAAAGTAGAAAACACACTATCATAGGCCCTAGCAATATTCAGAATTCATTAGGCATGCATTACTAATTTACAGCTCACTTTATTCACCTTGGCATTTCATCAAACATGGTGTGTTCATTATGGATTCACCCTACAACATGCTTTTCTAGATGGGTTTTACTCAAACAATACATGTATGTTCATTATTTGGAACAATGCCCTTCCCCATTTGTTCATCACACACAACCATTGGCATCCAATCGCCCAGTCCATCTCCATTCACCATTCACAACCATCCATCTCATAGCACATGTGTAAATAAAAGAAAATCAAAAGAAATACAGGGAGAAGAGGAACTATAACTTGGAGGGTAGTAAAAAGTACCGACCTTGAAGAAATGAGGAAGAAATCCCCTTTCCAAAATGACTGTGTAGCTGCTGCCCTAGCTTGGATCGCGAGCTCCACGAAAGCTTGAACCGAAATCTTGAAGAAAACGGGCTTGAGGTTGATCTAGGGTTTCAAAAACCCTTTGATTTCTCTCCAAAATGGAAACCCTAGGTTGGAATCGCCTTTTCCCTTTTCTCCTATTCTCTCAAACTCTCTAAGTGTCGAATGATGCCCTAAAGGCTCGGGTTAAACTCTTAAGGTAAGAGTGAACTGACCAAAAGACCGTAATACCCTTACTGGGATTTCTGCAATGACGCGAGGACCGTGAATAGTGCTGAACTCGTTGTGCTGTGAATAGTGCCCACTCGTTGTGTGGTGAACAGTGCCAACTCGTTGTGCTGTGAACAGTACCAACTCGTTGTGCTGTGAACAGTACCAACTCGTTGTGCTGTGAAAGGTGCCGAACCCGCTGTCCGTTGTGTTGTGCCTAGAGCTGAACACGTTGTCCGTTGTGAACAGTGCCGACTCGTTGTGCTGTGAAAGGTGCCGAACCCGCTGTCCATTGTGTTGTGCCTAGAGCTGAACACGTTGTCCGTTGTGAACAGTGTCGGGCCCGTTGTCACTTCGTGTCGTGCATAGTGCTGAGCCCGTAGTCCGTTGTCTTATGTACAACGTGCTCGTTGTGCTGCACAACGTACCCGTTGTGAGCTGTACAATGTACCCGTTGTGAACTGCACAATGGATGCACACAGTATTCGTTATCAGAGTACGTTGTCTGTGCTACATTATCAGAGTACGACGTCAGAGCACGTCCTTAGTGCCTTCCGAGCTACGATTTCCTACAGGTTCAGACTGTTTTGGCCATATCTTTTGACTCGTTCATCCGATTTTGACGATTCAACTTGCGTTGTGTTCGTACTTCGAAAAGGAACATTTTTGACGTTTCAAAATTTCCAATTTCTTCCTTATTTATTAATTATACCTCTTAAAAAAGGCAAAAATGACAACGAAAGTGTCATGTATTAAACATGAAAAGGTCTGGGGCTCTACATTATCGATATCTCATATCATATAGATCAGCTCATGATCATAGTCAATTACCCATAATGAATAAACAATAGATTAAGAAGAAGCATATATTAATCAAATTAATAAGATTCTAACAATCTAAATGACTTTTCTGGGCATCATGTCTAACAGGCATGGCTCATCATAGATCAAACCATATCTAATAAGGTCCGGTTTCTTCTTTCAGAAACAGCATTCTGTGTAGGAGAGGCAAGGCTTGACCATTGTGAGATAATCCCATTATCCTTTAAGTAATCCATAAAATCGTTGGTGCGGTATTCACCACCTCGATCTGATCGAAGTGTTATTATGGATTTGTCTGTTTGATTCTCAACATCTAATCTGAATTTTTTGAACTTTTCAAAAGTGTTAGATTTGTGTTGCATCAAATAGATATATCCATATCTAGAATAGTCATCGGTAAATGTAACAAAATACCGGTATTGACCTCTTACTACAATATTAAATGGATCACATACATCACTATGTATAAGTCTCAACTTCTCTTTAACTTTTCCTACCTTTTTAAGGTAAGGCTTCTTGGTCATCTTCCCTTCGAGACATTACTCGCAAGTAGGGAGTGCTTCTACCTTGAGAAATTCAAGGGGACCATCGTTTACCAACCTCTTGATCCTATCAAGATTAATGTGACCAAGTGTCTTATGCCAAAGATAATTTGACTCTGTGATGATGAGGCATTCTCACTAAGCATACTTACATTATTTACCAAATGAAATATCAAATAGAGACCGTTAATAAGATTACCAGTAATTAAGACCATTCCATCTTTCTTAATCTCAACAATTGAATTACAAAGGAGAGAGTAACCACAATGTAAAAGTCTTGAAACTGATATCAAATTCCTATGTGCACTAGGCACATAAAAACAGTATTCTAAAATTAAAGTTTTTCCTTGAGGTAAATAAATAATAAAAACGCCTATTGACTTGACTACAACATTTGCACCTGAGCCAACTCTAAGCTTCTGCTCCTGTCTTTTTGGTTTTCTAGTTTCCTTTAATCCCTGCAAATAATTGCAAACATGTACAGTGGATCCAGAATCCACGCACCATGAATTAGGGGGACCATCTAGAAAATTTAACTTAACAGTAATTAGTACTTCAAAGCATCTCATACCTTGAGTACCGGTTTCACCCTTCATAAGAGTTGTGAGGTAAGTCCTACAGTTCCTCTTCCAGTGGCCTATCTTGCCACAATGAAAATATTTTCTCTTGTCTTTGTTTTCCTTGCCAGCATTTCCTGAAGAACCTTTGGCAACTTTTGCTTTACTCCTGTAGTCTTTAAACTTCCCTTTACCCTTGTTCCTCTTTCTATTTTTTTCGTTTCGCTTGGAGGTATCATGTTTATCAATAATTAATGTTTCACCCTTTGTTAACTTTTGGATCAAATCTTCTGCAACCACCAGTGAGTTCATAAGCTCACATAGTGACATTTCACTCTTGTTCATGTTATAATTTAACACGAACGCATTAAAAGACGAAGGGAGTGACTGCAGAAATGTATCAACTTGAGTGATGGCATCTATCTCTCCACCAAGAATTTTCAGTTCATTCAATAAGCCCATCATCTTTATGATGTGCTCTCTGACTGGAGTTCCCTCAGCCATCTTGGTTTTAACAAGGGTTTTTAACTTTATTTGTCGAGTTGACCGATTTTGCTCATCAAACATCTCATAAGCTTTATCCATGTGTTCATGCTGGCTTTGCAAAATGTTAGACATTGAAGCCAGAATGTAACACTTGGTTATCTGATTGGACCTCTCCTAATGCTCCATCATCAGGAATCTCGGGTTTGGGTGTCTTAAGACACAGGTTAAGGTTGTCTGCGGCAAATGTAATTCTAATTTTTCTTTTCCAATCAACATAGTTAGTTCCAACTAACTTCTCATCACATAAAATTTCAGTTAGAGGGTGAAGGCTTGTCATGATCTAAAAAAATTGAAAAATAAAGACAAAATTAGGGATCTATTGAATTCATTTAATATTATTAGATTATGGGTCTGTTTCTAATAGTATTGCCAATTTTGGAAGAATTAATTGGCATCGAATACCTAGTCACTGGCTTAATGTAATCCCGCCTTTGGGCGATATCACATCACCTTGAATAGGAAGATATAATCTATCTTCTCTACTTTCACAGATCTTATCATGTGAATCTGGGAGCATTCAATTTTCTATGTGATCTATAAGGAATGTTATACTCACGCTTTGGCGTTATTGTATGTATGACATCTCTTATTCGGCCAATGCATGATACATAAAATAAATGGCATTAGGGAAACCAAATTTTCATTCGCCCTTTATCAAGGAAACTGAATGAATTTGCCCTTTACTAATTGCCAAAACCTACTACATATTTTCCCCTAATATGAATACATGATAAACAATTTATCACAGTTAATAAGATTGACCCATAACTATAATCTCATACAATTAAATGCAACATGGTGATGGAGTACTTTTTCCGATATTTTAAAAGAATAAAAGAATGGTAGCTATTATCACTGAGCTTGAAAAATCTATATCTCATATAGATCAAACCGAAAAATAAAAACATTATATTTTCTTACAAAGAATTTTAATAAAAAAATATTTTTAAAATTCCGGGTAGGATTTTCTTAAATCTCTTTAAGTGATATTTATTATTTATTAGGACTTCCTAACAAAATAAAATAAATACCTAAAATCCTAAACTTGATTAAGCCCTTCTAATTCAAACTCTATGTTCTTTTATTCTTTTCTTGAATGCAAGATCCTTTATTAAAGATTGGTTCTAATATTATTCAAGATTGGTTCTAATATTATTCAAGATCAAAACCAAAAACCAAGAGAAGGAATGGGAGGAAAAACCTAAACATGATCTCATCAGCAAAAAATGAAATTTTTATATTTAATTAATAAAATACCTATGATCTTATCATGGCCGAAAGACTTTATATCGATAAAATTAAATAAAACTAAACTTCCTTTTATTAATTATTTTTAATAAATGAAAACAATTATAATAAAATGATCTCATCATTTATAGGGTTTTAAAATTTTCGAATAAAATCTATTTATTAAAAAACAAACATTCATTAATTTATTTTTAAAACAATTAACAAATATTTTTAAATGATCCAATCAATTAAAAGTTTTTAATAATAAAATTATTTATTTTGAAAACTAATTAAAACCGCAAAAAGCTAGTTCTTAAAATTATTTAATTATTATTTTATCAAATCACATTCGATAAAAAATAATTATTTATTTATTCATCTCATGAACAAATAAAAAAAACTTCAAGCTAAAATAAATAAATAAAATCCATCTCATGAATTCTTTTATTTATTTAATTAACCTTTAAAAAATGAAAAAATAACTCCTTAACCATGAGCTCTGATACCACTTGAAGGGAATCTAGATAAAAATTTTATGTGAAAAACTGGATCCCGAAAACCTTTATACCATAGAAAACATTTAATATTAACTACATTAAAGAAGAAGAATATCTCGATGAATGATGTTCACCGGTGACGCTAAAAATGATAGAACTTCAGAACTCTTTGTAGAGATTTATCGAAGAAATAGTCACATATCTTGGGTATTTATAGATATGGATCAACCCCCACACGGTTTGGGCTTGGGTATTTATAGATATGGATCTTATCCATATCTTGATCATTATCCTTAAGAGTTTCTAATAATGATAACTCTTATCATTAATAGACTCCTAGCTTATTCACAATTAGTTTTGTAAGCACCCAATTTTTACACCATGCCTTAACCATGGTTAATACTTTTAACCATGGTTATCCCCAGCTAAGTCCCAATCAAGCCCTAAACCCTAGGCAAACCCCTGATCAAACCCTAGGCCTAACCCTAGGAGAATCCTAAGCCTAACCCTAGTCAAGCCCTAAACCCTAGGCAAACCATGATCAAACCCTAGGCCTAACCCTAGATGAACCCTAGGCCTAACCCTAGTCAAGCCCTAAACCTAGGTGAACCCTAGGTTAACCCTAGGTAAACCCTAATTCAGACCCTAGGCCTAACCCTAAAACATACCCTAATCTCAAGTAAAACCCTAAACTAACTTGAGGTGAACCCTGGTCAAATCCTAGGTCAAACCCTAGGCCTAACCCTAGGTAAACTCTGGTCTAACCCTAGGTAAACCCTAGTTTAGCCTTGGGGTCCAAAAACCTCAAATCCAAAAGCCCAAACCTCTGTGGGCCCAAACAGTGGGCCCACATACCCTTGGGCCCGTTGGTATGGGACCCACCACCTCAATTTCAAAAATCCCAAGAATTGCGGTAAAGTATTTACTGCCATTTCCATATTTAGGTAGATGAGCAGTGGATCAGGCCAAGTGTGAGCATGTTGGGCCTATTTTGGCAAAAGTCTAATAATGGCAGTAATAATATTACAGCCATTATCAATATTGCTTAGTTCAGTATTGGCGGTAATGGTATTACTGACATTCTTGGGTTTCTGTTTAAACGCAGCTGGCACCCCCCTGGACTACTTGGCTCCACTTCCCTCATGTTCTCCACTCTCCTGGTAAACCCTAGAGTGCCCCTGGGTCCCTTGAACCTTATAAGAACCCCCCTCCTCCTCCATTGGTTCAGCTCCACTCCTGAATTCCATAAGAAAACCCTGTTGGGATTCAGCTAGCTCAACTTTCCCCCCTCCAATCCCTGTCTTCCACCTTGAGGTGACCCCCAGACCATCCAAGAAGCAATCTCAAGCCACCCAAGCCTATCCCAGCACTGCACCACCACCCTCTTCACCACCGTGGGAGCAGACTGATAGGGTAGGATCCCCTACCCTCTTTACTTTTTGTCCATAGCAATGTAAGACCCCTGGTCCTACTCCAGGGGTCCTCTGTTTCATTTCCCTTCTGTTTTACACTTGTGTAAACCAAGGATAGCAGTCCCCTACCTTCCTCATAGGTATGGGGAACCCCCTTGAGGTTTCGAGCACGGGTACAATGCCCCCCCCTCATATATATGGCATCTCCCTTAGCTCTCTAGGGGACCCTCAACCCATGAGGGACCCCTTGGAATGGCCCTGGTGCACCCCCAGGTGGGCAAACTGAGTTTCTGGAAAATGTCAGGAATGGCGGTAATCTTAGTACCCATTCCTGGAGTTCTGATTATAGCATCTATAGCACCCTCTTGGGTGGGCCCTGGTCAATTCCAGGGCCATGGTTAGACTCCTCTACTTCTTATCTGGTTACCCTGGTCCTTCCAGGGTCCCCACTATTTCTTAACAGTGGTTAATATGCCCTAAACCAAGGAATGTCCATAATGGCTGTAAACTGTCTACCGCCATTACTGAATACCACCTCTAAGGCCCACATCAGGCCCAGGACCTTCTCTGGTCTTCCCTCTTCAATCCTGTGGGTCCAGCACCCCTTGGGTTCACCCCTAACTCAACCCACAGACATGCAAACCCACCCTAGAACTTCTTCTATAATGGCGGTAATGCCATTACCGCTGTGAGCGTGGATTTCTGGACCACTCACTAAAGGGGTGCATACCCTCACGGGATGTGAAGGTAGATTAAGAGTCGCCATTTATTCATTCAGAAGAGATAAGTCCCCGGGAGTTGGATAAGGTCTTAGTCTGCGATTGAGATCAGGGCAAGGGGTTCGGTTAAGTCCGAGGAAGATGTTAGGCACCCTGAGGCTTCCGTTTTACAACGGTTCCTTACTACCTAGGTGTAAGCCAATTAAAGCAAATCTCGTTCAAAATGTCGAAGTGTTTAATGTAATTCTAATCCAAGAAAAGAAAAGCTTACTGGGGTCGAACCGGGTTGGGTTACCTATGTACTCACAGGGTGAGATTAAACCGAGCGTAGTTCTGGCACGTGAGCCTGTGTCGAGGCTAGGGGATGTGTGTGTGCACCAAGGGTGGCTAACATGGACTATTCTGATAGACTAGGATTTGATTGACCGAGGTTGGTCAAGTGCATGGTTCGAGCCTGGTAGTCTTAGGAATAGTCTAGTAGACTAAAGTTTAGGCCCGGTAGGCTGAGGCGGAGTTTGACCGAGGTTAGGGTTGCTAACCGGGGTTAGGTCAAACTAACTATGGGTAGGGTTGCTGACCACAGTCAAGGTAGGTGAATGGTTAAATCCGGTAGGTTGAGATCAGGCCCAGTAGGCCAAGGGTGGGTCCGGTAGACTGGATTTAGGCCCAGTAGGCCAAACCATGTTTAGGATTGCTAACCAGGGTTTAAAATGGGCCAAGGTCAATTTTATGGTCCTCAAGATTTTGTGAACTTTTTCAAGTTTTGTTGGGGTTAAGGGGTGCATAACCATGGTTAAAAGTTAACCGATGGTGTATTTAACCATGGTTAAGGGTCAGGTTAAGTCCACAATAGGCCCAGGGGGCTAGGTAGGGCCTAGAGTGGCCTCCTACCAGGCCTAAGCCCTGTGCAAACAGCTCAAAGTTAAAATAGTTTAATGGTGGTAATAGGATTACCGTCATTAAGACTGTAATTTTAACCCTAGTTTGCACACTGATAACTCGGGTTAAGGGCAAACCCAAGGTGCTCTGAAAGCATGGGTTTGAAGATAGGACCCCAGGGAAGAGAATGAGCCTGGGTTCAGCCCCAAGCGTGGCTTAGAGTGGGCCCCACAGAGTGCCAAAGGTGTTGTACAAAAAACCACAGAATGGTGGTAGATGATCTACCGCCATTACCAAAACAAGTAAGGAATGAATGGCGGTAGATGATCTACCGCTATTCTGTACAGTATTGGTTTTTCAAATTTCAACCATGGTTAATGTTAACCCATAGTCTTGGAATGACCAGGTTAGGCTAAGGTGTAATGCCCCAAAATACCCCCTAGGAGTTAGGATACTTGGGCGACGTGACTTAACCTTAAATCAACCTGCAAGAGCATACAAGGCATGCAAAATAGAGAACTAAAAATTTCTTTAACATAATTGTAATTCCAAGTATCAACGTAAACAATGACTGGATAAAATACGATAATCACAAGGGTGCAAATGCTTGAGTTATCCACTCGAGCTCACATGAAAAATCCGCAAAAGAAAATCCCAAAATACATGTCTCTCTCTCACTCATCCCAACCATTGGCCATATGCCAAGCGTCCTAATATCTAGGTAAGCATCTGAATAACCTCCTGCTCACCCTGAGCTCCCTCGATCCATGGGATAAGAGTCCACATATCGTATAATGTACCTGCCAATATCAAAGTACGGCTGAGCATGGAATACTCAGCGAGTACAAGCTACTAATTAACAATAGTAATAACAATAAAATAACATACATTATACAGTTCATCATCACATTTCAAAAATCAGAGTGCGGAAGCAATAACAATTAACAAATATAATCTTGAGCATCATATTTAAACTCATACTTAGGACTCATGCCTTGACTAAAACCTTTTTCACCTTCCTTGTGATTCTTGTAATTTACACTTTATATTTTATGCTTCTTGTGGGTTCCTTAAATGTCTTATGAGGTTCTTCTCGTTGGCTAGTACCTGAACTATGAAATAGAAGGACATACTAGGTTCTTATCTGGTTCTTGTCTCGTGAGCATCATGCGTGTTTTCTTGTCAACTTGCTTATGAATTTTCTTGTTTGCCTGGGAACAGATGATAATGCCCATACCTGGTCTTAGTACATTATCACCCTTCCATATTTCTTGATTCTTGCTTGGAGACAGATACTAGTACCCGTACCTGGTCTTAGTATACTAGTATCCTCTCATACTTGTTAAAAACAGGTGTTAATGCCCGTACCTGATCTTAGTACATTAACACCCTTTCATGCTTGCCTTGGAAACATATGCTAGTGCCCGTACCTGGTCTTAGTACACTAGCATACTTTCATACTTGTTATGTTACTTGGAGACAGATGCTAGTACCCGTGCCTGGTCTTAGTATACCAGCATCCTCTCATACATGTTTGGGAACAGATGTTAGTGACCGTACCTGGTCTTAGTACACTAACATCCTTCTGTGTTTCTTGATTCTTACTTATTGTGTTTTCTTGTGAGCCAGGTATGACATATCCCAGGGATATGCCCTACACTTGACATTCATGTTTGTTTAACTTGTGAGCTAGAGGCTAGCACCCGCACATCCCTGAGCTACCTACCTCCTTGATGTTTCATTTACTTGAGAGCCAGAGGCTAATTCCCACACATCCCTGGGCTACCAACCTCCTTAACATGTAATGTTTTCATTTGATTTATCATATGCATATATTCTTGAAAACCCAGTTCAAGCATGCATGGGTGCGTGTGTGTAGCAATTGTAGTAGACATGATGGCATGCTTGAATAGGAGGATCACATGAGTGTAGCATTTCAATTCTTAATATAAGCATATGAAAATATAGATGACATGTAGTGCATTTGATCAAGGTAGGCATTTAGAAAGAATAATTCAATTCATGCTTTCATAATTCAAGTTCACTTATTCAAATCATCATTTAAGCATTTTCTCAAACACTTAGCAAGCATCACATTTATAGCCTTTTGATTTAAGTTGCTTAGTGCATGTTTTTCATCAAACACAAGGGGTGTATTCTTTATGCGTGAAATGCCCATCCACCATTTCTCCATCACACAACACACGTCACAAACATACGGCATCCCATCGCCTCAACACCATTTCATCCATTCATACATCCCACCATTCATTCACATTTATCTTGTTTAGATTGAGGAAATATGGCAATTCAAATCATGATTTTCAAAAAGGAAAAACCTAGGTTATTGCTAAAGAAGTTAGTAGGGTGTACTAACCTCGAAGATCAAGCTTGATCTTCGAAGAACCCCTTGATTGGAAGACCTTAGGCTTGATGGAGGGTGATACAAGCTTGGAATTCTTCAAGCTTGAGCCCTTTGACTTCAATCCCAAACCCCTATTGGATTCTCCTTCAATCTCCCTTCTCCTTTTTCTCCCCTCCTTTCTCTCCTCTAGGTTTAGAAAAGCCCCAAATGAGATCCCTTAACAAATCAAGGGTTTAAAACCCTCAAAACCGGCACAGTTACCGCATGCGATTGATCGCACACTTGTCTGCGATCGATCGCAGGTCATTGCGATCAATCGCACATGGATACGATCTATCATACATGAACCCGAGCACTTTTGGTCTGATTTTCCCTGTATGCAATCGATCGCACATACTTGCGACCAATTGCAGATCCTTGCGATCTATCGCACCTGGGATCCCCATCAATCGCATATGGTCCAGAAGCCTGGGGACCTATTTCACCTGTATGCGATCGATCGCACCCAATCCTGTGATCGATCGCACATCCCAGACTTCTTTTTTCTGCCCCTACAGATCCATAGGGGTGTTTCCAACCTCATTTTCACAACCCATAGGGTCCTAAACCCCTTCCCCCATGCTGCCCTTGGGTGATTAACCCTTCAAGTCATCTCGAACCTCAATTCTAACACGGGGATTGCCAATTGGCCCCGATTACACTATTCATTAGTCAAATAAAGTTCTGGGGTGCTACATCAGGAGAGGCAAAGGAGTTTAACCCAGGCCCTGGACATGGACCAGGGCCCACCAAGGGGGTAACCAGGGCTACAAACAGAACTGCTAGGAATGGCGGTACTAAGATTACCGCCATTCCTGGATTTTCTGAAAACCAGAAATGTGCCCATGGGGGCTATGCTCAAGGGTAACTAGGGGTTCCCTCAAGATCTGAGGGACCCTCAGAAGCTTTTGAGATTGATCTGAGAGCTTAGGGCGTTGCTTGTACCCGTAGGGGTTCACCCCACCTATGATCAAGGTGGGTGAATACCCTATAATTGTTTTGAACAGTGCTATGGCAACAGAATGAAAGATAAGTCCCCTGGAAAGGACCATGGGCTCACAGGGATTGAAAACAAAAGGAAAATGAGGTAGGGGGTGCCCTACCCTATTGCTCTGTTTCTTGCCGAATGATGGAAGCCTGTGCGTAGTGGTGGTGCGCACTGGTGGTGCTGGGGCTTGTCCCTGGGACCTTCAGTGGTTTCTGAGATGAGTATTAGGTTTCTGGAAAAGGTCTTAGTGGGTGGATAAATCAACAGAGGTTCGAACTAGATTTTTTTTGGTTCCGCTTACAGTTGAGGAAGCTGGGTCTTATAGAGGGGAGTCCTTGGGACCTAAGGGGGATTAAGAGGAAGATAAGGAAGGTGGTTGGACCTCGTGGAGGTCGAGTGAGATGCTTGAAGTGAAGGTGGAGTGGATGGTAGAGTGTGCTGGGGGTCTGCAGACTGCGAACACAAGTTCCAAGTAATGGCGATGAGGGTCTATTGCTATTACCAAACCATGCAAAATTTTAATGTCGGTAGATGGTCTACCGCCACTTAGAGATTTGATCAAAATGGGCCTAGCCCATGCACTCACAGTAAGGGGGGGTTTGGCTTTAGGGTTTTTGGGCCCTATGGGCTTATGCCTAAGGGTTCAGGCCCTAGGGGCCATTAGGGTGTCAAAGACACACAGGGCGTCGAGGACACATAGGGTGTCAAAACACACAGGGTGTCAGGGGACACAAAGGGTGTCAAAACACACAGGGTGTTAGGGGACACACGAGGTGTCAAAACACACGGGGTGTTAGGGGACACACAGGGTGTCAAAGGGGGGACACACGGGGTGTCAAAACACACGGGGTATTAGGGAACACACGGGGTGTCAAAACACACGGGGTGTTAGGGGACACACAGGATGTCAAAGAGGGACACACAGGGGTGTTGAAAGGAGTGACATGCAGGAGGTAATGCTATAGTATGACGAGATTTTCAAGGAACATACAGGATGTCAAAGACACGCGGGTGTGTCGAAAGGGGTGACATGCAGGAGGTAATGCTGCAGTATGGCGGGATTACCAAGGAGCACATGAGATATCAAAGACACGCGGGGGTGTCAAAGGGGTGACATACAGGAGGTATGGAGAGATTTCCAAGGAGCATATAGGATGCCAAAGACACGTAGAGGTGTCAAAAGAGCTGACAGGCAGGAGGTAATGCTGCGATATGACAAGATTGCCAAGGAGCACATAAGATGTCGAGGACACGCAAGGGTGTCAAAAGGAGTGACATGCAGGAGGTAATGCTGTGGTATGGCGAGATTTCCAAGGAGCACACAAGATGTCGAGGACACATGGGGGCGGTGAAAGGAGTTGCAGCATGTCCAAGAGGCAGTAGCCGAATTGATTTCAAATGGCCGAGAGGCGCTGGATTTTGATCAAGAATGATGCTAAAGAGTTTGGTCACACGGGGTGTGATGTTATGCAGAGTGATGTCATGCATGGGATAAAGGTAAGGATGCTTTTTCATGACTCTAATGAATATGACTTGCGGGGATGCATGGTGTCGGCTTCTTCTGCTTGGTCTTGCCGGGGCTGCTCTGTCACGACCCGACATAAACTTAATATTTCACTAATGAAATTTAAGTGTAAATCCGACCGTGAGATCCTCTTTTCTCATATATTGCGGAAGCGTAAAATATCAAGGGAATTTAAAATTTTTAAACCCTTCTTTGCTTTCCATTCGCAATAGCCATCATATTATGTCCATAATTAAAGTTAAGGTTTACATAACCAAATTAATTACATCAAAATAATAAACATATAACAGCATAATCAAAAGCGAATCCGTCCTTTCTCGAACGTCACTTTTAAGTTGTTCTTTCACCGTTCATCTGGCGACATAAAAGGTCAGTGAGCTATGAAGCCCAATAAGAATATTCAATAACATTATGCTAGATAATAAAATAGAATAAGCATAATATAACATTTAACAATAATTTTTCATCAGAATATATTATTAACAATTTTTCAGTATTCCCTTCATCATTTCTTTTAAACATATTTTACTTGGATCCAATTTATCTTAATCCTGTCTTCCAAGATAATTGTCGATAGGTACACCTCTTTAGGCTCAATCTCTCATTGAGTTTTCATTGACCCATCCTGAGTTTTTGTTTGCCGAACGGCCTTCCTATTCCACACTATTATCTTGAGACCTTTTAAGATAAACATTATTTTATCTTATCCTACCTCTTTAGATAATCGCCGATAGGTACACCTCTTTAGGCTCATTCCCTCATTGAGTTTTCATTGACCCATCCTGAGTTCTTGTTTGCCGAACAGTCTTCCTATTCCGTACTATTATCTTGAGACCTTTTTCTAAATAAACCTTATTTTATCTTTTCATTATTATCTTATTTCTACCTCTCTAGATAATCGCCGATAGGTACACCTCTTTAGGCTCAATCCCTCATTGAGTTTTCATTGACCCATCCTGAGTTTTTGTTTGCCGAACAGTCTTCCTATTCCACACTATTATCTTGAGGTCTTTTTCTAAATAAACCTTATTTTATCTTTTCATTATTATCTTATTTCTACCTCTCTAGATAATCGCCGATAGGTACACCTCTTTAGGCTCAATCCCTCATTGAGTTTTCATTGACCCATCCTGAGTTTTTGTTTGCCGAACAGTCTTCCTATTCCACACTATTATCTTGAGGCCTTTAAGATAAGGGTATTTATCTTTTCCCTGCCTTCTCATTAAGACATTTTAAGATAATATTTTCATATACATCATAACATTATGATTGTATAACTTTGATTTTAATTATCTTTATTATAGCTATCTCATGACTATAATTTCATAACTTAAAATCATCATTTTCCATACTTTAATTACATCCATTTCCTTATCATAGCATGTAATATATGTATAAAATGTAACATACTATTATAGTATCATCATTCTATCTTATTAACATGTTGCATAATATCTTCTTATTATTTTTCCAGCAATTCCATATAAAATTATGATACTATTTTTCTTAAGAATTTCAATACAATATCATCATATCATTCAACATCTTACCATAGTATTATTATACTAATTTCCAATATTCCTTATACTATTTTCTAGAAATTTAACATAGTAATACCATGCTATTTTCTAGTATTTCTTATACTAATTTTAGAAATTTAACATAGTAACACCATACTATTTTCCAGTATTTCTTGTACACCATACTATTTTCAAGAATTTTATCATAGTAACACCAAACTATTATCCATAAATATAGTAGGATATTCATCATTTTTACTAACCTCCATTCTAAAATATCATCTAGAATAATATCACCGAATATCACTTACACTTTCTTTGGCGTAGGGTTCCGAATCCGAAGTCGGTTGGACCGGCACGATTTTTTTTTCTTTCTCTTTCTCCTCTCTTCCTTCTTTCTTTCCTCTTTCTCTTTCCTTTCTTTCTCTCTAATATTTCATGGCTTTGCACCAAATGGAATGAGTTACAAAAAGTGGGCGTGAGGTCTCTAACTTCTCTAGAGGATGGCACAAAATGTAGTGGGCACTATGGTGGCCGTATGATCCTTTATATAGGCCAAGGGGCTTGGCATTTATTAACTCTAGATTCATTCACATATTAAGATTCATGAATTCCATGATTCATGCATCATCTTAATTAGGTTCAAATCCTTAGGATCCTTAATACATGAATCTCTTTAAACACAAGTATTTATTTAACCATAGTTTACTTTTAACTATGATTAACTAATTGGATACATGTATTTCTTTTCATGTTACTTTATTTCCAGCATTCTTTAACTAAGGTAAACATCTTAACCCATGGTCCAACCCTGGTTTGGGCATGAGACATCTCCTTATTCCAAGAATCTTATTTACCTTGTATTAATTCTATCAATAGGTGCAATCCCTTGAGTTAAAACCCATTACTCACCCTTAATAGATTCATGTCTCTAATCTTTATTTTGTTAATGGTTAACTTCTTAACCAAAGGTGGTCTTTTTAACTCAATCCTTTAACCAAGGGTGCTTGGGCGTGAGCATAGTTATAGGCATGGCAATTTGATTCATTCCACTTATATTTTCTTAACTCATCATCATTCATGATTATCTCATTCATGATTAACTAACCTTTGTGGGTGTTACCCTAGTTAACATAGGTGGAGGTGAATACTTTCCATGTTAAGAGACCTTTGGTCTTCCTCTTTCTTTGGTTCATGGACCTCATAAATGAAGGTGCCATGTGGCACTAGAATCTCATAATTGAATCATGAACGTCCATCATAGTGTGGTGATTAATGCTCTAACCCATGATTAATTCATTGTAGAGCCCCAGACTTTTTCATGCTTAATACATGACACTTTCGTTGTCATTTTGCCTTTTTAAGAGGTATAATTAATAAATAAGGAAGAAATTGGAAATTCCGAAATGTCAAAAATGTTCCTTTTCGAAGTACGAACACAACGCAAGTTGAATCGTCAAAATTGGACGAACGAGTCAAAGGATATGGCCAAAACAGTCTGGACCTGCAGGCAATCGCAGCTCGGAATGCGCTAAGGACGTGCTCTGACGTCGTACTCTAATAACGTAGCATAGACAACGTACTCTGATAACGTATACGTTGTGCATCCGTTGTACAGCTCACAACGGGTACGTTGTACAGCACAACAGGCACGTTGTACATAAGACAACGGACAACGAGCTCAGCACTATGCACGACACAAAGTGACAACGGGCTCGGCACCCTTCACAACGGACAACGTGTTTGGTACTGTTCACAGCACAACGAGTTGGCGCTATTCACAGCACAATAAGTTGGCACTGTTCACAGCACAACGAGTTGGCGCTATTCACAGCACAACGAGTTGGCACTATTCATAGCACAACAAGTTGGCACTGTTCACAGCCCAACGTGTTCAGCACTGTTCACAGCTCAACGTGTTCAGCATTTGTGTTTTTACAGAAATTCCAGTAAGGGTATTATGGTCTTTTGGTCGGTCCACTCTTACCTTAAGAGTTAACCCGAGCCTATAGGGCATCATTCGACACTTAGAGAGTTTGAGAGAATAGGAGAAAGGGGAGAAAGCGATTCCTAACCTAGGGTTTCCATTTTGGAGAGAAATCAAAGGGTTTTGAGACCCTAGATCACTTCCAGTCCGGTTTTCTTCAGGACCTCGGCTCAAGCTCGTGCGAAGCTCGTGTTCCAAGCTAGGGCAGCAACTCACAGTCGTTTGGAAGAGGGATTTCTTCCTCATCTCTTCAAGGTCGGTACTTCTTACTACCCTCCTAGTTATAGTTCCTCTTTTCCCTTCTTTTCTCTTTATTTTTCCTTTATTTACACATGTGCTATGAGATGGATGGTTGTGAATGGTGAATGGAGATGGAATGGGTGATTGGATGCCAATGGTTGTGTGTGATGAACAAATGGGGAAGGGCATCGTTCCAATAATGAACATACATGTATGATTTGAGTAAAACCCATCTAGAAAAGCATGTTGTAGGGTAAATCCATAATGAACACACCATGTTTGATGAAATGCCAAGGTGAATACAGTGAGCTGTAAATTAGGAAATGCATGCCTAATAAATTATGAATATTGCTAGGGACTATGATAGTGTGTTTCTTGCTTTCCCTAAATGATATGAATATTACATTGCTCAATCATTGATGTTCTATGTGTTGTGAAATTACCCAAATGTCATGTTTAAATTTAATGCAAGTATGTACACGGTTCCCACGAGCACGGCATGCATGACATGATTTATCGAGGTTTTCAAAAACATGGTTAGAGGTGGGACATATCCTATGATATGTTTTACCTCGCTTTTCACAAGAAGACAAGAACCAATATTCCACGAGGGGTCTCCCCTCACTCATAAGTGCATATCATGAAGAAGGGCCTCCTTTCCCTCGCAAGTACATTCATATCATGAAGAAGGGTCTCCCTTCCCTCGCAAGTGCATTGCATAAAGAAGGGTCTCCCTTCCCTCTCAAGTGCATCTCACAAGGACATCTCACAAGTGTATCTCACAAGTTACATGATCACAAGCAAGCACGCATGACATGCATGACCTGACACGACATACAAGAATCAAGCAAGATAGACAAGACGAGTTTTCAAGCACGAAAAGGGTACTTTAAGTCAAGTCAAGCGCACGGTGTTTTCAAGGGTTTATCGGCTTTTATGAATGCAACATGATGAATTATATTGCTTTACTTCCTTGTATGATATGAACTGTTTCCGGCTAACATATATGAATTGCTCCTGATTTATGTATTGCCATTTTTATGCTATGACTATTGGTTAGTATTTAGTACCCGCTGAGTATTCCATGCTCCGTCGTACTTCTTATGTCGGCAGGTTCTGAGGGAGCTGCTACTCCATTTGATGTTTGGGCTCCTGGTCCATGGGTGGAAGAGGAGTACGTCGAGGAACCTTTGGAGGAACCTCCAGTAGAGGGTTACCAATAGGTGGTTGTAGATTCTAAGTGGATTAGCTGTGGGTGAGCGTGAGTGATTACATTCATGTATTTTGGCGGGTCTGTCCGCACTTTCTTTTGGTTACTTTTGTATAAACTTGGATTTGCATATGTATATACATAGAGGTTTGGTAGACTTCCGCTGTGCTATGTTAGAGTATGTTTTCGCTGTTTCTGTCCTCTATTGTATATGCTCTGTGGGTTTTGCAGGTTGGTTGTCAAGCAAGTCATGATTAGTCGTCCAAAGTTCACTCTAACTCCTAGGGTGGGTTTTGGGTCGCGACAGAAGTGGTATCAAAGCTTAGGCTTTAGGTCTCTAGGGTCACTTAGAATCTTATACCACGGCTTGACAAGAGCATATGTTAGGAAACAAGTTAGGAAGGAAGTGAGTCGGGAACGAGTCTGGTTCCAAGTGTAAGACTAAACTTTAGTCTTAGTCTAAAATGGTTGCTTTACCAAGTACGGTCCTAGGTACGCTAGAGCACTAAAGTATAAGTATAATGTGATGAATACTTTGATGACTTGATGTGATGTATATTAGTATTATACAACTAATACAAATTAAATTATTGTGAAATGGAAATGCGATAAATTATGCTTTCAAGTGAGACTCATGTGGTGCTATTGTTCTCAGGACTTTAGTCATGAGGCGGGGCACACGGGGTCGTGGACCACATACCAGAGCTTCCTCTTCTTCACGGGATGAGGATGAGCAGCCGGACCTCTCTCAGGTTTTAGGCTCCATTGCTGAGACACTCGCCATACTGGCGGCTCGGCAGGCTATACCATCATCGGCGGCACCTACTCCACCGCCCGCAGCTCCAGTACATCGTACCGCTGGAGTTGAGGCATTCAGGAGATTGAGGCCTCCACCATTCCATGGGAGTGTGGACCCTCTTGCTGCGGAGGCATGGATCCTCCAGATGGAGAAGATCTTTGCTATCCTCTCGCCTACAGAGGAGGAGAGAGTAGCATGGGCAGCTTTCATGCTAGAAAGTGAAGCCCACCATTGGTGGTTGTCCGCATTGAGGATGCTAGATTTGACCAGGGTCAACCTTGGACTTGGGAAGAGTTCAAGGACACTTTTTATAAGAAGTACTTTCCAATCGGAGCACGGGAAAGGAAAGAGAGAGAATTCATCAACCTTGAGCAAGGTTCGATGTCAGTAGCACAATATGAAGCTAAGTTCTCGGAGCTCTCTAGATTTGCGCCTCACATGGTGACTACCGAGGCAATGAAGGCAAGAAGGTTTGAGCAAGGGCTCAAAGATGATATCATGGAGAAGGTTTCGATTTTCAGACATGCTACCTACTCTGAGGTAGTGGACAAGGCCTTATTGGTCGAGGCCAATTCAGAGACAGTGTCCAAGAAGAGGGAGTTGACGAGAGGCCAATCCAGTTGTGCGGCACCTCTAGAGAGGCGGGCTCGTACCGGCCCTTATCAGTATGCGTGGCCAGCACCACCGATGAGGCCATCTTATGCGCCCCCAGCTCCACGACAGTATGTGCCTCAGGCACCTCGACCTCAGGCTCTTCCAGCTCCACGGCTAGTTACACCTCAGACGGTGAGGTATGCTCCACCTCCGGCCCCTCCGACTTATACACACGAGGTCTGCACTTCATGCGACCAAAGGCACCCGGCAGGAGATTGCTGAAGAGCATCGGGTGGATGCTTTCATTGTGGTCGCCAGGGCCATATGATCAGGGATTGCCCCAGTCGGCATTTACCAGGCCAGTCTCAGGGGATTAGGCCACCAGCACGCCCAGCAGGATCATATCAGGCGTCATCTCAGACTACCCGGTCTACACCTCAGTCTCGCCAGGCAAACCAGGGGCGTGTATTTGCCTTGACAGAGGGTGATGCACTTGCATCTGATGATGTGGTGCAAGGTACGCGTTTGGAGTTATTTTCGTTATTCGTGATTGTTATGTTGTGTTTTATTCCTGGTGTACATACTTGGTATGCTATATATATATACCTATGTGTATACTCTGTTGATGCTTGAATTGACGTAACTAGTTAAAATTTCAGGAACCCTACTAGTCAATGAGTATTTGGCTCGAGTATTGATTGATACCGGGTCTACTCATTCGTTTGTCTCGCCGAGTTTTTCAGAAGGCTTTTCTGTAGAGCCAAGTCAGCTAGAACCGGAGTTAGCCATTTCGACTCCTCTCGGCAAAACAGTATTGGCAGATAAAGTGTATAGAAATAGTATGGTCCAAGTTGGAAGCCACGAGTTGGCAGTTGATCTCATCGTCCTTGGATTCCAAGACTTTGATGTTATATTGGGAATGGATTGGTTAGCAGCACATCATGGGCATGTAGCTTGCTTTGAGAAAATGGTACTCTTCAAGCCAGTAGAAGGAAAACCATTCCACTTTCGCGGGTTGAAAAGTAGATCTATTGCTCGTTTTGCGGCGTTGAGCTTAGCTAACCCCGAGGCAAAGGACTCATCGACTATTCCGGTTGTGAGTGAGTTCCTGGATGTATTTCCAGAGGAGTTGCCAGGATTGCCTCCAGACAGGGAGATTGAGTTTGTGATCGAGCTTGCACCAGGCACAGCTCCTGTTTTCAGGGCTCCGTATAGAATGGCCCTTATTGAACTCAAAGAGTTAAAGACCCAGTTGGAAGAATTACAAAGTCTTGGTTTCATTCGACCAAGTGTCTCACCGTGGGGTGCCCCGGTGTTGTTTGTTAAAAAGAGAGATGGCTCGATGCGAATGTGTGTCGATTACCGGCAATTGAACAAAGTCACTATAAAGAATAGGTATCCCTTGCCTAGGATTGATGACTTGTTCGATCAGTTGAAGGGAGCGAGATTTTTCTCAAAGATAGACCTTCGATCGGGTTATCACCAGTTGAAGATTAAGGCGGAAGATGTTCCCAAAACTGCTTTCAGGACTCGGTATGGACACTACGAGTTCTTGGTGATGCCTTTTGGACTCACGAACACGCCGGCAGCCTTCATGGATTTGATGAACCGGGTGTTCCGGCCATATCTTGATAGGTGCGTGATTGTATTTGTTGATGACATTTTGGTCTATTCCCAGACACGGGAAGATCACACACGCGACCTACGCCTTGTTTTGGAAATGCTAAGAGAGCACAAGTTATACGCCAAACTTAGCAAGTATGAGTTTTGGTTGGAAGAGGTGGCATTCCTAGGCCACGTTGTTTCTGCAGAAGGTATCTCGGTAGATCCGAAGAAGATCGAAGTAGTTATGAGTTGGGCTAGGCCCAAGAGTGTTACTGAGATACGCAGCTTTCTTGGGTTGGCAGGCTACTACAGGAGATTCGTAGAGGGTTTCTCTAGCCTTGCAGCACCGCTTACTTACCTGACAAGGAAGAATGCGAAGTTTGTATGGAGCGACAAGTGTGAGATCAGTTTCACAGAACTGAAGAAGAGGCTTACTACAGCTCCTGTTCTTATGGTGCCATCCGGACCTTATGGGTATGAGGTGTATAGTGATGCCTCACATGTTGGACTTGGGTGTGTACTCATGCAGCACAAGAAAGTCATTGCCTATGCATCAAGGCAGTTGAAGGAGCATGAGAAGAATTACCCCACGCACGACTTAGAGCTTGCCGCAGTCGTGTTTGCACTCAAGATCTGGCGACATTACTTATACGGGATGGAATTCTATGTGTTTACCGACCACAAGAGCCTCAAGTACCTCTTTTCCCAAAAGGAATTGAATCTAAGGCAACGGCGTTGGATGGAATTGTTGAAAGACTATGATTGTACCATTCAATACCACCCGGGTAAAGCAAATGTAGTGGCTGATGCTTTGAGTAGAAGACCTCAAGGGTTGTTAGCACACATGTTGGTTCAAGAATGGAAGCTACTAGAAGATTTGGCAAATCTGGACATTAGTGTGAATAACTCTGTCCGTGGCCCTACCTTGGCAAATGTTACGGTTCGGCCGTACATTATAGATTTGATCCAAGAATATCAAGCCATGGATGCGGAATTGTTGGCTTTCCGGAACAAGGAAGTTGCCAAGGGCAGTGAAGACTTTTCTCTCACTAGTCGGGGTGCTATCACATTCAAGGGAAGGCTGTGCGTCCCAGCCAATGCAGATCTTCGAAGGGAGATCATGGATGAAGCACATCGTTCGAAGTACACAGTGCATCCAGGTGGTAGAAAGATGTACCGGAACTTCAAGAGTCACTTTTGGTGGCGGAATATGAAGAGGGATGTTGCGGAGTATGTAGCACGATGCCTAGTGTGCCAACAGGTGAAGGCAGAGCACATGCGACCGGCAGGTCTATTGCAGTCTCTTCTTATTCCCGAGTGGAAATGGGAGAACATATCCATGGATTTTATAGTTGGCTTGCCAAAAACGGCATGGGGCTCAGATGCAATTTGGGTTGCAGTAGACCGTCTGACGAAGTCTGCGCACTTCCTACCCTACCGAACTACTTTCAACTCTAGCCAGTTGGCCGCTCTATACATCAAGGAAGTGGTGAGGTTGCACGGAGTGCCCGTTAGTATTGTGTCAGATCGGGATCCAAGATTCACATCACGATTCTGGAAAAGCTTCCAGGAGGCTATGGGTTCCCGACTTGATTTCAGCACCACTTTTCATCCACAGATAGATGGACAAACCGAGAGAGTGAACCAAGTCATTGAAAACATGCTTCGGGCTTGTATGTTGGATTTCAGAGGCAGTTGGGAAGAGCACTTGCCTTTGGTTGAATTTGCCTATAATAACAGCTATTAGGCAAGTATCCAAATGGCACCATTTGAGGCCTTGTATGGGCGAAGTTGTAGGTCTCCTCTCTATTGGGATGAGGTAGGAGAAAGGAAAATACTTGGTCCGGAGTTGTAGAGCCCCAGACTTTTTCATGCTTAAAACATGACACTTTCGTTGTCATTTTGCCTTTTTCAAAGGTATAATTAATAAATGAGGAAGAATTTGGAAATTTTGAAATGTTAGAATTGTTCCTCTTCGAAGTACGAACACAACGCAAGTTGAATCGTCAAAATCGGATGAACGAGTCAAAAGATATGGCCAAAACAGTCTGGACCTGTAGGAAATCGTAGCTCCGTTATGCACTAAGGACGTGCTCTGACGTCGTACTCTGATAACATAGCACGGACAACGTACACTGATAACGTATACTGTGTGCATCCGTTGTACAGTTCACAACGGGCATGTTGTGCAGCTCACCACGGGTACGTTGTACAACTCACCACGGGCTCGCTGTACATAAGACAACGGACAGCGTGTTTGGCACTGTTCACAGCTCAACGAGCTCAACACTATGCACAACACAACGGACTACGGGCTCAGCACTATGCACAACACAACGGACTACGGGCTCAGCACTATGCACGACACGAAGTGACAACGGGCTCGGCACTATTCACAATGGACAACGTGTTCAGCTCTAGGCACAACACAACGGACAACGGGTTCGGCACCTTTCACAGCACCACGAGTTGGCACTGTTCACAGCACCACGAGTTGGCACTGTTCACAGCACCACGAGTTGGCACTGTTCCCAGCACCACGAGTTGGCACAGTTCACAGCACCACGAGTTGGCACTGTTCCCAGCACCACGAGTTGGCACTGTTCACAGCACCACGAGTTGGCACCGTTCACAGCACAATGAGTTCGGCACTCGTGTTTTTACAGAAATTTAGTAAGGGTATTATGGTCTTTTGTTAGTTCACTCTTACCTTAAGAGTTTAACCCGAGCCTTTAGGGCATCATTCAACACTTAGAAAGACTGGAGAGTTAGAGAAAGGGGAGAAGGCGATCCTAAACCTAGGGTTTCCATTTTGGGGAGAAATCAAAGGGGTTTTGAAACCCTAGATCAACCTCAAGCCCGTTTTCTTCAAGATTTCGGTTCAAGCGTTCGTGAAGCTCACGATCCAAGCTAGGACAGTAGCCTCACAGTCATTTGGAAATAGGGTTTCTTCCTCACCTCTTCAAGGTCGGTACTTTTTACTACCCTCCTAGTTATAGTTCTTCTTTCCCCTTCTTTCCTTTTGATTTGCTTTCATTTACATATGTGCTACGAGATGGATGAATGGTGAATGGAGAATGGTAAATGGTGAATGGTGAATGGAGATGGAATGGGCGATTGGATGCCAATGGTTGTGTGTGATGAACAAATGGGGAAGGGCATTGTTCCAATAATGAACATACATGTATGATTTGAGTAAAACCCATCTAGAAAAGCATGTTGTAGGGTAAATCCATAATGAACACACCATGTTTGATGAAATGCCAAGGTGAATAAAGGTAGGTTGTAAATTAGGAAATGCATGCCTAAGAAATTCTGAATATTGCTAGGGCCCATGATAGTGTGTTTCCTGCTTTCCCTAAATGCTATGAATATTGAATTGCTCAATCTTGATACTATATGTGTTGTGAAATTTCCCAAATGTCATCTTTAAATTTGAATGCAAGTATGTACACGGTTCCCACGAGCACGGCATGCATGGCATGATTTATCGAGGTTTTCAAGAACATGGTTAGAGGTGGGACATATCCTACGATATGTTTTACCTCGCTTTTCACAAGAAGACAAGAACCAACGTTTCCCGAGGGGTCTCCCCTCACTCACAAGTGCATATCATGAAGAAGGGCCTCCCTTCCCTCGCAAGTACATACATATCATAAAGAAGGGTCTCCCTTCCCTCGCAAGTGCATTGCATAATGAAGGGTCTCCCTTCCCTCACAAGTGCATCTCACAAGTACATCTCACAAGAGTATCTCACAAGTTACATGATCACAAGCAAGCACGCATGACATGCATGACATGACACGACATACAAGAATCAAGCAAGATAGATAAGACAAGCTTTCACGTACGAAAAGATATTTCAAGTCAAGTCAAGTGCACGATGTTTTCAAGAGGATTTATCGGTTTTCTACGAGTTACAAGCATGATTATAAATTGCTTTACTTCCTTGTATGATATGAATTGTTTCCGTTTGACATATATGAATTGCTCCTGATTATGTAGTGCCATTTTTATGCTATAATTGTTGGTTAGTATTTAGTACCCGCTGAGTATTCCATGCTCAGCCGTACTTCTTATGTCGGCAGGTTCTGAGGGAGCTGCTACTCCATTTGATGTTTGTGCTCCTGGTCCATGGGTGGAAGAGGAGTACGTCGAGGAGCCTTTGGAGGAACCTCCAGTAGAGGGTTACCATTAGGTGGTTGTAGATTCTAAGTGAATAGCTGTGGGTGAGATGAGAGATTATATCCATGTATCTTGGCGGGTCGGTCCGCACTTTCTTTTGTTGCTTTTTGTATAAACTTGGATTTGCGATTGTGTATACATAGAGGTTTGGTAGACTTTCGCTGTGCTTTATGGTCATGCTTCCGCTATTATCCTCTATCGTATATGCTCTGTGGGTTTTTGCAGGTTGGTTTGTTAAGCAAGTCATGTAAGCCATGATTAGTCGTCCAAAGTTCACTCTAACTCCTAGGGTGGGTTTCGGGTCGCGACAGAAGTGGTATCAGAGCTTTGGCTTTAGGTCTCTAGGGTCACTTAGAATCTTATACCACGGCTTGACAAGAGCATATGTTAGGAAACAAGTTAGGAAGGAAGTAAGTCGGGAGCGAGTCTGGTTCGAAGTGTAAGACTAAACTTTAGTCTTAGTCTAAAATGGTTGCTTTAACCAAGTACGGGTCCTAGGTACGCTAGAACACTAAAGTATAAGTATAATGTGATGAATACTCTGATGACTTGATGTGATGTGTATTAGTATTATACAACTAATACAAATTGAATTATTGTGAAATGGCATTGAAATAAACTGTGGTTTCAAATTAGACTCATGTGGTGTTATTATTCTCAGGACTTTAGTCATGAGACGGAACACACGGGGTCGTGGGCCACATACCTGAGCTTCCTCTTCTTCACGGGATGAGGATGAGCAGCCGGACCTCTCTCAGGTCTTAGGCTCTTTTGCTGAGACACTCGCCATACTGGCGGCTTGGCAAGCTATACCATCGTCGGCGGCACCTACTCCACCGCCCGCAGCTCCAGTACATCGTACCGCTGGAGTTGAGGCATTCAGGAGATTGAGGCCTCCACCATTCCATGGGAGTGTGGACCCTCTTGCTGCGGAGGCATGGATCCTCCAGATGGAGAAGATCTTTACGGTCCTCTCACCTACAGAGGAGGAGAGAGTAGCATGGGCAGCTTTCATGCTAGAAGGCGAAGCCCACCATTGGTGGTTGTCCGCACTGAGGACGAGAGATTTGACCATGTTGGGTCTACCTTGGACTTGGGAGGAGTTCAAGGATACTTTTTACAAGAATTATTTTCCGATTGGAGCACGAGAAAAGAAAGAGAGAGAATTCATCAACCTTGAGCAAGGTTTGATGTCAGTGGCACAATACGAGGCCAAGTTCTCGGAGTTGTCGAGATTTGCGCCTCATATGGTTGCTACTGAGGCAATGAAGGCGAGAAGATTTGAGCAAGGGCTCAAGGATGTGATTATGGAGAAGGTTTCCGTTTTCAGGCATACTACCTACCCTGAGGTAGTGGACAAGGCCTTATTGGTCGAGGCCAATTTAGAGACAGTGTCCAAGAAGAGGGAGTTGGCGAGAGGCCAATCCAGTGGTCCAGCACCTCTAGAGAGGCGGGCCTTGACTGGTCCTTATCAGTATGCGTGGCCAGCACCACCGATGAGGCCATCTTATGCGCCTCCAGCACCCTGGCAGTACTTGCCACAGGCACCTCGACCTCAGGCTCTTCCGGCCCCACGGCCAGTTACACCTCAGGCAGCGAGGTATACACCACCTTCGGCCCCTCCGACCTACACATATGAGGTCTGCACTTCATGCGGCAAAAGGCATCCGGTAGGAGATTGCCGAAGAGCATCTGGTGGATGTTATCATTGCGGTCGCCAGGGCCACATGATCAGGGATTGCCCTAGCCGGCATTTACCAGGCCAGTCTCAGGGTAGTAGGCCCCCAGAACGGCCAGCAGGATCATACCAGGCATCATCTCAGACTACCTGGTCTACACCTCAGTCTCGCCAGGCAAACCAGGGACGAGTTTTTGCCTTGACAGAGGGTGATGCACTTGCATCTGATGATGTGGTGCAAGGTACGCAGCTAGAGTTAATTTCTTTATTCGTGATTATTATGTTATGCTCTATTCTCTGTGTACGTACTTGGCATGATCTATATGTATATATACCTACATGTATACGCTGTTGATGCATGGATTAACTCCGCTAGTTAAAATTTCAGGAACCCTACTAGTCAATGAGTATTTGGCTCGAGTGTTGATTGATACCGGGTCTACTCATTCATTTGTCTCGCCGAGTTTTTCAGAAGGCTTTTCTGTAGAGCCAAGTCAGCTAGAACCGGAGTTAGCTATTTCGACTCCTCTCAGCAAAACAGTATTGGCAGATAAAGTGTATAGAAATAGTGTGGTCCAAGTTGGAAGCCACGAGTTGGCGGTTGATCGCATCATCCTGGGATTCCAAGACTTTGATGTTATATTTGGAATGGATTGGTTAGCAGCGCATCATGGGCATGTAGCTTGCTTTGAGAAGATGGTACTCTTCAAGCCGGTAGAAGGAAAATCATTTCACTTTCGGGGGTCGAAAGGTAGAGATATTGCTCGCTTTACGGCATTGTACCTAGCGAACCTCGAGGCAAAGGACTCTTCGACTATTCCGGTCGTGAGTGAATTCCTGGATGTATTCCCAGAGGAGTTGCCAGGATTGCCTCCAGACAGGGAGATTGAGTTTGTGATCAAGCTTGCACCAGGCACAGCTCCCATCTCTCGGGCTCCGTATAGAATGGCCCCGATAGAACTCAAGGAGTTGAAGACTCAGTTGGAAGAATTACAAGGCCTTGGTTTCATTCGACCAAGTGTCTCACCATGGGGTGCCCCGGTGTTGTTTGTTAAGAAGAAATATGGCTCGATGCGAATGTGCGTCGATTACCGGCAATTGAACAAAGTCACTATAAAGAATAGGTATCCATTGCCTAGGATTGACGACTTGTTCGATCAGTTGAAGGGAGCGAGATTTTTCTCGAAGATAGACCTTCGATCGGGTTATCACCAGTTGAAGATTAAGGTGGAAGATGTTCCCAAAACTGCTTTCAGGACTCGTTATGGACACTACAAGTTCTTGGTGATGCCTTTTGGACTCACGAACGCGCCGGCAGCCTTTATGGATTTGATGAACCGGGTGTTCCGGTCATACCTTGATAGGTGCGTGATTGTATTTGTTGATGACATTTTGGTCTATTCCCAGACACGGGAAGATCACACACGCGACCTATGCCTTGCTTTGGAAATGCTAAGAGAACACAAGCTATATGCCAAACTTAGCAAGTGTGAGTTTTGCTTGGAAGAGGTGGCATTCCTAGGCCACGTTGTTTCTGCAGAAGGTATCTCGGTAGATCCGAAGAAGATCGAAGCAGTTATGAGTTGGGCGAGGCCCAAGAGTGTTACTGAGATACGCAGTTTTCTTGGATTGGCAGGCTACTACAGGAGATTCGTAGAGGGCTTCTCTAGCCTTGCAGTACCACTCACTTACCTGACAAGGAAGAACGCCAAGTTTGTATGGAGTGATAAGTGCGAGATCAGTTTCACGGAACTGAAGAAGAGGCTTACTACAGCCCCTGTCCTTACAGTGCCATTAGGACCTCTTGGGTATGAGGTGTACAGTGATGCCTCACACGTTGGACTTGGATGTGTGCTTATGCAACACAAGAAGGTCATTGCCTATGCATCGAGGCAATTGAAGGAGCATGAGAAGAATTACCCCACGCATGACTTAGAGCTTGCCGCAGTCGTGTTTGCACTCAAGATCTGGCGACATTACTTATACGGGGTGGAATTCTATGTGTATACGAACCACAAGAGCCTCAAGTACCTCTTTTCCCAAAAGGAATTGAATCTAAGGCAACGGCGTTGGATGGAATTTCTGAAGGACTATGATTGTACCATTCAATACCACCCGGGTAAAGCAAATGTAGTGGCTGATGCTTTGAGTAGAAGACCTCAGGGGTTGTTAGCACACATGATGGTTCAAGAATGGAAGCTACTAGAAGATTTGGCAAATCTGGACATTAGTGTGAATGACTCTGTCCGTGGTCCCACCTTGGCAAATGTTACGGTTCGGCCGTACATTATAGATTTGATCCAAGAATATCAAGCCATGGATGCGGAATTGTTGGCTTATCGGGACAAGGAAGTTGCTAAGGGTAGTGAGGACTTCTCTCTCACTAGTCGGGGTGCTATCACATTCAAGGGAAGGTTGTGCGTCCCAGCAAATGCAGATCTTCGAAGAGAGATTTTGGATGAAGCACACCGTTCGAAGTACACAGTGCATCCAGGGGGTACAAAGATGTACCGGAACCTCAAGAGTCACTTTTGGTGGCGGAATATGAAGAGGGAGGTTGCGGAATATGTAGCACGGTGTTTAGTGTGCCAACAGGTAAAGGCAGAGCACATGCGGCCGGCAGGTCTATTGCATTCTCTTCCTATTCCCGAGTGGAAATGGGAGAACATATCCATGGATTTCATAGTTGGCTTACCAAAGACGGCAAGGGGCTCAGATGCGATATGGGTAGTAGTGGATCGTTTGACAAAGTCCGCTCATTTCTTACCCTACCGTACTACCTTCAACTCTAGTCAGTTAGCCGCACTATATATCAAGGAAGTTGTTAGGCTACACGGGGTGCCAGTTAGTATTGTCTCAGATCGGGATCCGAGATTCACATCAAGATTCTGGAAGAGTTTTCAGGAAGCTATGGGTTCCTGACTTGATTTCAGCACTGCTTTTCATCCACAGACGGATGGACAAACTGAGAGGGTGAACCAAGTTATAGAAGACATGCTTTGGGCTTGTATGCTGGATTTTAAAGGCAGTTGGGAAGAGCACTTGCCTTTGGTTGAATTCGCCTATAATAACAGCTTTCAGGCAAGCATCTAAATGGCACCATTCGAGGCTTTGTATGGGCGAAGTTGTAGGTCTCCTCTCTATTGGGATGAGGTAGGAGAAAGGAAAATACTTTGTCCGGAGATGATTGAGCAAACTGCAGGCACGGTTAAGATCATTCGGGATCGATTGAAAGCCGCTCAAGATCGCCAGAAAAGCTATGCGGACACACGCCGTAGGGACTTAGAATTTCAAGTAGGGGATCAAGTTTTTGTGAAAGTATCTCCTAGCAAAGGGATCATGAGATTTGGAAAGCGAGGCAAGCTCAGTCCCCAGTATGTTGGGCCTTTTGAGATTATCACACGGGTTGGTGAAGTTGCTTATCGTGTAGCTCTTCCACCTCACATGGCCGCAGTTCACAACGTCTTCCATGTGTCTATGCTTCGGAAGTACATTGCGGATCCTTCGCATGTCATAGACTTGGAACCGTTGGAGATTCGAGAGGACCTCACCTTGATTGAAAAGCCAGTTCAGATTTTGGATCGAAGAGATCAGGTGCTTCGCAACAAGACAATCCCTTTGGTTCTTGTGCAATGGCAACACCATGCTCGGGAAGAAGCTACATGGGAGCGTGAAGCCGAAGTCAAAACAAAGTACCCAGAATTATTTGAATGAGTTTCTGTATGAAGTCTGTATATGACTTGTAATGTTCTTTTTGGTTTGTAATGCAAGTAGTGTCTGAATTTCGAGGACGAAATTTGGTAAGGGGGGGAGGATGTAGAGCCCCAGACTTTTTCATGCTTAAAACATGACACTTTCGTTGTCATTTTGCCTTTTTAAGAGGTATAATTAATAAATGAGGAAGAATTTGGAAATTTCGAAATGTCAGAATTGTTCCTCTTCGAAGTACAAACACAACACAAGTTGAATCGTCAAAATCGGATGAACGAGTCAAAAGATATGGCCAAAACAGTCTGGACCTGTAGGAAATCGTAGCTCGGTTATGCACTAAGGACGTGCTCTGACGTCGTACTCTGATAACGTAGCACGGACAACGTACTCTAATAACGTATACTGTGTGCATCCGTTGTACAGTTCACAACGGGCACGTTGTGCAGCTCACCACGGGTACGTTGTACAACTCACCACGGGCTCGCTATACATAAGACAACGGACAGCGTGTTTGGCACTGTTCACAGCTTAACGAGCTCAGCACTATGCACAACACAACGGACTACGGGCTCAGCACTATGCACAACACAACGGACTACGGGCTCAGCACTATGCACGACACGAAGTGACAACGGGCTCGACACTGTTCACAACGGACAACGTGTTCAGCTCTAGGCACAACACAACGGACAACGGGTTCGGCACCTTTCACAGCACCACGAGTTGGCACTGTCCACAGCACCACGAGTTGGCACTGTTCACAGCACCACGAGTTGGCACTGTTCCCAGCACCACGAGTTGGCACTGTTCCCAGCACAACGAGTTGGCACTATTCCCAGCACCACGAGTTGGCACTGTTCACAGCACCACGAGTTGGCACTGTTCACAGCACCACGAGTTGGCACTGTTCCCAGCACCACGAGTTGGCACTGTTCACAGCACCACGAGTTGGCACTGTTCACAGCACCACGAGTTGGCACTGTTCATAGCACCACGAGTTGGCACCGTTCACAGCACAATGAGTTCGGCACTCGTGTTTTTACAGAAATTTAGTAAGGGTATTATGGTCTTTTGTCAGTTCACTCTTACCTTAAGAGTTTAACCCGAGCCTTTAGGGCATCATTCAACACTTAGAAAGACTGGAGAGTTAGAGAAAGGGGAGAAGGCGATCCTAAAACTAGGGTTTCCATTTTGGGGAGAAATCAAAGGGGTTTTGAAACCCTAGATCAACCTCAAGCCCGTTTTCTTCAAGATTTCGGTTCAAGCGTTTGTGAAGCTCACGATCCAAGCTAGGACAGTAGCCTCACAGTCATTTGGAAAGAGGGTTTCTTCCTCACCTCTTCAAGGTCGGTACTTTTTACTACCCTCCTAGTTATAGTTCTTCTTTCCCCTTCTTTCCTTTTGATTTGCTTTCATTTACATATGTGCTACGAGATGGATGAATGGTGAATGGAGAATGGTAAATGGTGAATGGTGAATGGAGATGGAATGGGCGATTGGATGCCAATGGTTGTGTGTGATGAACAAATGGGGAAGGGCATTGTTCCAATAATGAACATACATGTATGATTTGAGTAAAACCCATCTAGAAAAGCATGTTGTAGGGTAAATCCATAATGAACACACCATGTTTGATGAAATGCCAAGGTGAATAAAGTGAGCTGTGAATTAGGAAATGCATGCCTAAGAAATTCTGAATATTGCTAGGGCCCATGATAGTGTGTTTCCTGCTTTCCCTAAATGCTATGAATATTGAATTGCTCAATCTTGATACTATATGTGTTGTGAAATTTCCCAAATGTCATCTTTAAATTTGAATACAAGTATGTACACGGTTCCCACGAGCACGGCATTCATGGCATGATTTATCGAGGTTTTCAAGAACATGGTGAGAGGTGGGACATATCCTACGATATGTTTTACCTCGCTTTTCACAAGAAGACAAGAACCAACGTTTCACGAGGGGTCTCCCCTCACTCACAAGTGCATATCATGAAGAAGGGCCTCCCTTCCCTCGCAAGTACATACATATCATAAAGAAGGGTCTCCCTTCCCTCGCAAGTGCATTGCATAATGAAGGGTCTCCCTTCCCTCACAAGTGCATCTCACAAGTACATCTCACAAGAGTATCTCACAAGTTACATGATCACAAGCAAGCACGCATGACATGCATGACATGACACGACATACAAGAATCAAGCAAGATAGACAAGACAAGCTTTCACGTACGAAAAGATATTTCAAGTCAAGTCAAGTGCACAATGTTTTCAAGAGGATTTATCGGTTTTCTACGAGTTACAAACATGATTATAAACTGCTTTACTTCCTTGTATGATATGAATTGTTTCCGTTTGACATATATGAATTGCTCCTGATTATGTAGTGCCATTTTTATGCTATAATTGTTGGTTAGTATTTAGTACCCGCTGAGTATTCCATGCTCAGCCGTACTTCTTATGTCGACAGGTTCTGAGGGAGCTGCTACTCCATTTGATGTTTGTGCTCCTAGTCCATGGGTGGAAGAGGAGTACGTCGAGGAGCCTTTGGAGGAACCTCCAGTAGAGGGTTACCATTAGGTGGTTGTAGATTCTGAGTGAATAGCTGTGGGTGAGATGAGAGATTATATCCACGTATCTTGGCGGGTCGGTCCGCACTTTCTTTTGTTGCTTTTTGTATAAACTTGGATTTGCGTATGTATATACATAGAGGTTTGGTAGACTTCCGCTATGCTTTATGGTCATGCTTCCGCTATTATCCTCTATCGTATATGCTCTGTGGGTTTTTGCAGGTTGGTTTGTTAAGCAAGTCATGTAAGCCATGATTAGTCGTCCAAAGTTCACTCTAACTCCTAGGGTGGGTTTCGGGTCGCGACAGGAGTTGATTGAGCAAACTGTAAACACAGTTAAGATCATTCGGGATCGATTGAAAGCCACTCAAGATCACCAGAAAAGTTATGCGGACACGCGCCGTAAGGACTTGGAATTTCAAGTAGGGGATCAAGTTTTTGTGAAAGTATCTCCTAGCAAAGGGATCATGAGATTTGGAAAGCGAGGCAAGCTCAGTCCTCGTTATGTTGGGCCTTTTGAGATTATCACACGAGTTGGTGAGGTTGCTTACAGAGTGGCACTCCCACCTCACATGGCCACAGTTCACAACGTCTTTCATGTGTCTATGCTTCGGAAGTACATTGCGGATCCTTCGCATGTCATAGACTTGGAACCGTTGGAGATTCGAGAGGACATCACCTTAATTGAAAAGCCAGTTCAGATTTTGGATCGAAGAGATCAGGTGCTTCGCAGCAAGACAATCCCTTTGATTCTTGTGCAATGGCAACACCATGCTCGGGAAGAAGCTACATGGGAGCGTGAAGCCGAAGTCAAAGCAAAGTACCCAGAATTAATTGAATGAGTTTTTGGTATAAGTTTGTATATGACTATAAGTTCCCTTAGAATTGTAATGCAAGTAGTGTCTGAATTTCGAGGACGAAATTTTTGTAAGGGGGGGAGGATGTAGAGCCCCAGACTTTTTTATGCTTAATACATGACACTTTCGTTGTCATTTTGCCTTTTTAAGAGGTATAATTAATAAATAGGGAAGAAATTGAATATTCCGAAACATCAAAAATGTTCCTTTTCGAAGTACGAACACAACGCAAGTTGAATCGTCAAAATCGGACGAACGAGTCAAAAGATATGGCCAAAACAGTCTGGACCTACAAGCAATCGCAACTCGGAATGCGCTAAGGACGTGCTCTGACGTCGTACTCTGATAACGTAGCACAGACAACGTACTCTGATAACGTATACGTTGTGCATCCGTTGTACAGCTCAGAACGGGTACGTTATACAGCTCACAAGGGGTACGTTGTACAGCACAACGGGCACGTTGTACATTAGACAACGGACAACGAGCTCAGCACTATGCACGACACAATGTGACAACGGGCTCGGCACCCTTCACAATGGACAACGTGTTTGGTACTGTTCACAGCACAACGAGTCGGCGCTATTCACAGCACAACGAGTTGGCACTGTTCACAGCACAACGAGTTGGCGCTATTCACAGCACAACGAGTTGGCACTATTCACAGCACAACGAGTTGGCACTGTTCATAGCACAACATGTTCAGCACTGTCCACAGCTCAACGTGTTCAGCATTTGTGTTTTTACAGAAATTCCAGTAAGGGTATTATGGTCTTTTGGTCGGTCCACTCTTATCTTAAGAGTTTAACCCGAGCCTTTAGGGCATCATTCGACACTTAGAGAGTTTGAGAGAATAGGAGAAAGGAGAGAAGGCGATTCCTAACCTAGGGTTTCCATTTTGGAGAGAAATCAAAGGGTTTTGAGACCCTAGATCACTTCCAATCCGGTTTTCTTCAAGATCTCGGCTCAAGCTCGTGCGAAGCTCGTGTTCCAAGCTAGGGCAGCAACTCACAGTCGTTTGGAAGAGGGATTTCTTCCTCATCTCTTCAAGGTCTGTACTTCTTACTACCCTCCTAGTTATAGTTCCTCTTTTCCCTTCTTTTCTCTTTATTTTTCCTTTATTTACACATGTGCTATGAGATGGATGGTTGTGAATGGTGAATGGAGATGGAATGGGTGATTGGATGCCAATGGTTGTGTGTGATGAACAAATGGGGAAGGGCATCGTTCCAATAATGAACATACATGTATGATTTGAGTAAAACCCATCTAGAAAAGCATGTTGTAGGGTAAATCCATAATGAACACACCATCTTTGATGAAATGCCAAGGTGAATACAGTGAGCTGTAAATTAGGAAATGCATGCCTAATAAATTATGAATATTGCTAGGGACTATGATAGTGTGTTTCTTGCTTTCCCTAAATGATATGAATATTACATTGCTCAATCATTGATATTCTATGTGTTGTGAAATTACCCAAATGTCATGTTTAAATTTAATGCAAGTATGTACACGGTTCCCACGAGCACGGCATGCATGACATGATTTATCGAGGTTTTTAAGAACATGGTTAGAGGTGGGACATATCCTACGATATGTTTTACCTCGCTTTTCACAAGAAGACAAGAACCAATATTCCACGAGGGGTCTCCCCTCACTCACAAGTGCATATCATGAAGAAGGGCCTCCTTTCCCTCGCAAGTACATTCATATCATGAAGAAGGGTCTCCCTTCCCTCGCAAGTGCATTGCATAAAGAAGGGTATCCCTTCCCTCTCAAGTGCATCTCACAAGGACATCTCACAAGTGTATCTCACAAGTTACATGATCACAAGCAAGCACGAATGACATGCATGACATGACACGACATACAAGAATCAAGCAAGATAGACAAGACGAGTTTTCAAGCACGAAAAGGGTACTTTAAGTCAAGTCAAGCGCACGGTGTTTTCAAGGGTTTATCGGCTTTTATGAATGCAACATGATGAATTATATTGCTTTACTTCCTTGTATGATATGAACTGTTTCCGGCTAACATATATGAATTGCTCCTGATTTATGTATTGCCATTTTTATGCTATGACTATTGGTTAGTATTTAGTACCCGCTGAGTATTCCATGCTCAGCCGTACTTCTTATGTCGGCAGGTTCTGAGGGAGCTGCTGCTCCATTTGATGTTTGTGCTCCTGGTCCATGGGTGGAAGAGGAGTACGTTGAGGAACCTTTGGAGGAACCTCCAGTAGAGGGTTACCAATAGGTGGTTGTAGATTCTGAGTGGATTAGCTGTGGGTGAGCGTGAGTGATTACATTCATGTATTTTGGCGGGTCTATCTGCACTTTCTTTTGGTTACTTTTGTATAAACTTGGATTTGCGTATGTATATACATAGAGGTTTGGTAGACTTCCGCTGTGCTATGTTAGAGTATGTTTCCACTGTTTCTGTCCTCTATTGTATATGCTCTGTGGGTTTTGCAGGTTGGTTGTCAAGCAAGTCATGATTAGTCGTCCAAAGTTCACTCTAACTCCTAGGGTGGGTTTTGGGTCGCGACATTCATGATATATACCTCCCTTAATCACTTGGTCATCTCCCCTAGGATGTTGCCATGTGGCATTTGTCCTCCATACTCCAATCTTGACCGTCCATGCTTTGGATGGTGGAGATCATTCCTTATGTCAATATGATATTATTTAATCCATTCTTGACTTTATGATTAACTCATCATAGTTAATTGAATCTAGCCATAGTTAATCGTGGACGTCCCTTTTTGTGGTGTTGACATGTGGCACTTGCCATGTATCCTTACCTTAGCTCATGATTATCTTATCCTTAACTTCATCATTGATTCACTGTTAATCGTTTCGACATCTCTATTAAGATGCTGCCATGTGGCACTCGCCACATGCCATGATATTAGCTAATAACCCTTCTTACTATATGCATGTGTTAATATTGGATTTCAACACATAGTATATAATCCTATACTTAGGTAATTTTCAGCATACTAAGTAAAATAGGGAATTTCCCAATATTAAATCCCTTAGCAAATATTTTTAATTCTAAAAATATTCGGGATCTTACAATCTCCCCTTCTTATAGGAATTTTGTCCTCAAAATTAAAATCATATCTGATTAATTGAATAATTGTGGATACTTTTCTTTAACATCGTCCTCTCTTTCCCAAATCGCATCTTCTTGAGCATTATTTTGCCACAATGATTTAACTAACAGATCTTTCTCCGTATCATTCCACCAATAATTTGACTTTATATTATGGTACGTCTTTGTACTCCCTAGATGTACACCGAATCAAGACTACGAGCTTTATCTCATAATTCATTTTTCAACTCCATATCTCTTGACACATATATTCGATTCTGAACAGTTTAGAATCCCATCAGACAAAACTTTGAAATCATTAGATTGATCTTCCTAAATTTTATCCTTAATTGTGATTAATTTAGGGTCTCGAGCCCGTGTTTCCTTAATTTTTCATATTAATTCAGGCTAAACTTTATGAGTGGGGTAGTTGTGCTTGTGAGTCTTCAAATTCCTAGATGCATAAGCAATCACTTTTCCACAACTCAATCATTTTTGAGACACATCACAATAGACTTCATGACTTCCCATTCCCAAGAGGATTGTTAAAATGAAGTTGAGGTCAATTGACTCTTCAATTCTTGAAAAGTCTTATCTCTTAATGCTGACCACTCAAATTTGACATTTTTCTTTGTTAATTCAGTTAATGGGGTAGCTAACCTTGATACTCTATCAACAATTCTCCTATAATAACTGGCTAGCCTAGAAAACTTCGAATCTCCGTAACATTAGTTGGCCTTTCTCACTCTGTTACTGCCTTAATCTTGGATGGATCCACTGAAATTCCATCATTGGAAACTATGTGACCTAAGAAATATACATTTTCCATCCAAAATTTGCACTTCAAGAATTTAGTGAATAATTGATTTTCCTTCAAGGTCTGGAGTATAATCTTAAGGTGTTTTCAATAGCAGGCTTGTTCCAGGAATAACGTCTATTGAAAAATCAATCTTCCGAACTGGAGCAAGTCCTGGTAATTCCTCAGGAAATATATCTCAAAAAAAAAAATCCTTGACTACTGGGATGTTATAGATCATAGACTCTTCTTCCTTATCAATTCCTTGTATGACAAATTCAAAGATGCCTAGAACTCTAAAGGTTAATGTCCTAGACTTGCAATCAACTTACTATATAGCGTTTTGAAATCCAATCCATCCCTAGTATGAGATTAAAATCTTTTATATCTAACATTAGGAAATCAACAGTCAATTGCACACTATTGTTTTGTATAGGACACTAATTGTAGAAGGTTTTGGTGCACAAATCTTTCTAGATGGTGTGGTAATTGTCATCATGTGCTCTAATGTGTCAGGCTTAATTCTAATATTCTTAGCAAAATGGGAAGACACAAAAGAATGTGTAGAGCCAATGTCTATTAATGCTATAGCAGGAATTTGAAAAAGAAGTATCTTACTTTCAATAATGTCCTCACATTCCTTGGCTTCTTCCTGAGTAATAGCGAAGACACGACCTTTGCTTCCACCCGTCAATTGTTTCCGTAACTCTGGACAATTCGGCTTGATATGTCCTGACTTGCCACATTGATAACATGTTCTAGAAATCGCTCGACAATTTTCCAATTGATGACCCATCTTACCACAATGACCACAAGTTGGTATTGTCTTTTTTGTATTTTTCTCTTGATTGTTTTCCTTAAACTTTCTTTTCTTGTTTCCATCTCCTGATGGTTTCTTATCCCAAGTCTCCATGACTGGTTTCTTCCCTTTCTCCAAGTTAGGCTTTTGAAACTCCTCATGAACTCTTTCGATCTTCAAAGCCCGATCCAAAATATCTGTAAACGACGTAAATTGCTGAACTGCTAACTTCCCTCGGATTGTAGTCTTCAATCCTTCTTCAAACTTATCAATCCTCCATTGGTCATCTTCCACCAATCGTGGTGCAAATCTCGAAAGTTCATTAAATTTTTGTTCATACTCACTAACAGTCAAACTTCCCTGGGTGAGCTGAAGAAATTCGATTTCTTTTCTCTTCTTCATAGCAGATGAAAAATATTTCTCATAAAATAATTCAATAAATCTTACCCATGGAATAGGCCTAAGGTTCTCAGGGATGGTTCTCTCAACTGTTATCCACCAGTGTTCAGCCTCTCCTTCTAACATAAACACAGCTAACTCGGTCTTATTTTCCTCAACACAGGCCATTGCCCTAAAAATCTTCTCAATACCTCGAATCCATTTTTCAGCTACTAAGGGATCAGTAGAACCAGAAAATGTTGGCGGCCTCAATCTCTTGAATTGCTCTAACCGGTTTCCATTTCTTTGGTTCAAGGGTGGTACAACATTAGCATTATTTAGGTTCTGTTGTTGTTGTATCAAGTTTGCTAGGGCTGTTATGGCTTCAAAGGCTCCAGCTAAGGTGTCGTTGGGGGCTCTCCTAGGCGGCATGTTTAAAACAATAGTATAATAACTCGAAAATACAAACAATCAAGCAAACAATTCAACCAAAAAAATCATAATATATAATTCAGATAATACATTTATTGGAAGATAAACTTCAAACTTATATCAATAATCCATAACCTATATATATAAGGCTCTAAATGGTTTTCCTAGATCCCAAACTAAAAGCCTCAAAATTATCTCCCAAAAATTCTTCCCATAAATCTTCATCTCCTAGAGGTTTACTTGTTACCTCATCTTCCGAAATATAATCATTTGAATCCATTTTTTTTTGGTCACGAAATGATCAATAAATCCAAAAAAATGATCAAACTTTAATATCTTTCATTAACATCATTTCAAAGTCATCGAAATACTTTAGAATACTATCATTCTCAATCATATCCTAAAGATATAACTATTTTTGTCCAACTCTAAATGATCATATCGAAGTTATCCACAAAACTTTCCTCAAATTCATCTTCACCATTATTAGGATTACTCATAATTTCTTCCTTGTAGTTTGCATCTATCATCAAAATAACCATTAATATAATCCAATCGTTCTATGATCTAGTTTGCATAATCATCTCGACCAGTCTTTCTATGATCTAGCTTTCATAATCATCTCGACTAGTCATATCATCTAATCAATGCACATTTTCCCTAGTCTATACTATGTATCTATGTATAATATAGGTTTTTGTTTGTGTATCTCTATGTATAAAACTAAGTTTTATACCTAGGGACATGTTATGATGGGAATTGCCTCGCTCTGATACTAACTGTCACGACCCAACAGAAACTTAATATTTCACTAATGAAATTTAAGTGTAAATCCGACCGTGAGATCCTCTTTTCTCATATATTGCGGAAGCGTAAAATATCAAGGGAATTTAAAATTTTTAAACCCTTCTTTGCTTTCCATTCGCAATAGCCATCATATTATGTCCATAATTAAAGTTAAGGTTTACATAACCAAATTAATTACATCAAAATAATAAACATATAACAGCATAATCAAAAGCGAATCCGTCCTTTCTCGAACGTCACTTTTAAGTTGTTTTTTCACCGTTCATCTGGCGACATAAAAGGTCAGTGAGCTATGAAGCCCAATAAGAATATTCAATAACATTATGCTAGATAATAAAATAGAATAAGCATAATATAACATTTAACAATAATTTTTCATCAGAATATATTATTAACAATTTTTCAGTATTCCCTTCATCATTTCTTTTAAACATATTTTACTTGGATCCAATTTATCTTAATCCTGTCTTCCAAGATAATTGTCGATAGGTACACCTCTTTAGGCTCAATCTCTCATTGAGTTTTCATTGACCCATCCTGAGTTTTTGTTTGCCGAACGGCCTTCCTATTCCACACTATTATCTTGAGACCTTTTAAGATAAACATTATTTTATCTTATCCTACCTCTTTAGATAATCGCCGATAGGTACACCTCTTTAGGCTCATTCCCTCATTGAGTTTTCATTGACCCATCCTGAGTTCTTGTTTGCCGAACAGTCTTCCTATTCCGCACTATTATCTTGAGACCTTTTTCTAAATAAACCTTATTTTATCTTTTCATTATTATCATATTTCTACCTCTCTAGATAATCGCCGATAGGTACACCTCTTTAGGCTCAATCCCTCAATGAGTTTTCATTGACCCATCCTGAGTTTTTGTTTGCCGAACAGTCTTCCTATTCCGCACTATTATCTTGAGGCCTTTTTCTAAATAAACCTTATTTTATCTTTTCATTATTATCTTATTTCTACCTCTCTAGATAATTGCCGATAGGTACACCTCTTTAGGCTCAATCCCTCATTGAGTTTTCATTGACCCATCCTGAGTTTTTGTTTGCCGAACAGTCTTCCTATTCCACACATTATCTTGAGGCCTTTAAGATAAGGGTATTTATCTTTTCCCTGCCTTCTCATTAAGACATTTTAAGATAATATTTTCATATACATCATAACATTATGATTGTATAACTTTGATTTTAATTATCTTTATTATAGCTATCTCATGACTATAATTTCATAACTTAAAATCATCATTTTCCATACTTTAATTACATCCATTTCCTTATCATAGCATGTAATATATGTATAAAATGTAATATACTATTATAGTATCATCATTCTATCTTTTTAACATGTTGCATAATATCTTCTTATTATTTTTCCAGCAATTCCATATAAAATTATGATACTATTTTTCTTAAGAATTTCAATACAATATCATCATATCATTCAACATCTTACCATAGTATTATTATACTAATTTCCAATATTCCTTATACTATTTTCTAGAAATTTAACATAGTAATACCATGCTATTTTCTAGTATTTCTTATACTAATTTTAGAAATTTAACATAGTAACACCATACTATTTTCCAGTATTTCTTGTACACCATACTATTTTCAAGAATTTTATCATAGTAACACCAAACTATTATCCATAAATATAGTAGGATATTCATCATTTTTACTAACCTCCATTCTAAAATATCATCTAGAATAATATCACCGAATATCACTTACACTTTCTTTGGCGTAGGGTTCCGAATCCGAAGTCGGTTGGACCGGCACGATTTTTTTTTTTTTTTCTTTCTCTTTCTCCTCTCTTCCTTCTTTCTTTCCTCTTTCTCTTTCCTTTCTTTCTCTCTAATATTTCATGGCTTTGCACCAAATGGAATGAGTTACAAAAAGTGGGCGTGAGGTCTCTAACTTCTCTAGAGGATGGCACAAAATGTAGTGGGCACTATGGTGGCCGTATGATCCTTTATATAGGCCAAGGGGCTTGGCATTTATTAACTCTAGATTCATTCACATATTAAGATTCATGAATTCCATGATTCATGAATCATCTTAATTAGGTTCAAATCCTTAGGATCCTTAATACATGAATCTCTTTAAACACAAGTATTTATTTAACCATAGTTTACTTTTAACTATGATTAACTAATTGGATACATGTATTTCTTTTCATGTTACTTTATTTCCAGCATTCTTTAACTAAGGTAAACATCTTAACCCATGGTCCAACCCTGGTTTGGGCATGAGACATCTCTTTATTCCAAGAATCTTATTTACCTTGTATTAATTCTATCAATAGGTGCAATCCCTTGAGTTAAAACCCATTACTCACCCTTAATAGATTATGTCTCTAATCTTTATTTTATTAATGGTTAACTTCTTAACCAAAGGTGGTCTTTTTAACTCAATCCTTTAACCAAGGGTGCTTGGGCGTGAGCATAGTTATAGGCATGGCAATTTGATTCATTCCACTTATATTTTCTTAACTCATCATCATTCATGATTATCTCATTCATGATTAACTAACCTTTGTGGGTGTTACCCTAGTTAACATAGGTGGAGGTGAATACTTTCCATGTTAAGAGACCTTTGGTCTTCCTCTTTCTTTGGTTCATTGGTTCATGGACCTCATAAATGAAGGTGCCATGTGGCACTAGAATCTCATAATTGAATCATGAACGTCCATCATAGTGTGGTGATTAATGCTCTAACCCATGATTAATTCATGATATATACCTCCCTTAATCACTTGGACATCTCCCCTAGGATGTTGCCATGTGGCATTTGTCCTCCATACTCCAATCTTGACCGTCCATGCTTTGGATGGTGGAGATCATTCCACATGTCAATATGATATTATTTAATCCATTCTTGACTTTATGATTAACTCATCATAGTTAATTGAATCTAACCATAGTTAATCGTGGACGTCCCTTTTTGTGGTGTTGACATGTGGCACTTGCCATGTATCCTTACCTTAGCTCATGATTATCTTATCCTTAACTTCATCATTGATTCACTGTTAATCGTTTCGACATCTCTATTAAGATGCTGCCATGTGGCACTCACCACATGCCATGATATTAGCTAATAACCCTTCTTACTATATGCATGTGTTAATATTGGATTTTAACACATAGTATATAATCCTATACTTAGGTAATTTTCAGCTCATATACTTAAGTAAAATAGGGAATTTCCCAATATTAAATCCCTTAGCAAATATTTTTAATTCTAAAAATATTCGGGATCTTACATGCTCAATGCAGGCTGGTACGACCAGGTCTGGATACCGAAAGGTCTAGCTTTGAAAACACTTTTAGAAAAGTGTTGGACTTTTGCAAAAGTTTTTGATTTTGACACAAGGAAAGCTTAGCTTAGCTTTTTAGATTTGCCAAGAATTGCCTTTGTTAGGGTGTAATCTGTCTCTCATTCTTAGAGCGTGGAGTATGACCCAGAAGAGGTTTCGTCACCATTGGGGATGTCTGTAGGTATACCTGTTGTCTTGCCACTGCAGGAGATTGAACTCTGGCTAAGAAGAAGCTTGCTGGGGAGCAAATTGGATGCTTCCACACTTTTACTGGGGAGAGTGCTTTGTAGAGAGTAATTGGAAGCTTTTTACTGGGGATCCGCTGGGGAATGTGACACCATTGTAGACCGCAACTGGGGATCTGCTGGCCGGGGACTTTAGCTGGGGATTACCTTTCTAAAGACTACCAGCTATTTCTTGGGGAATTACAGTCTCTACTGGAGACTACTGCCCAGGAGTCTATTTCTCCATTCTATCTGATGGGGATTATTGCAGGGGACTTATCCAACTGACTGATTGCTACCGGATTTTGTTGCAAAATTGCTCTTCAGCTTTTCTTCCTTTTTACCCTTGGAATGACCAAGTCATGGGGTTCGCATAATTTTTGCGCGATGAGGCCGTTGCTGGTTTTCCTCATGCCTGCGAAGCTGGTTGATTTTTGTCCTTTTTTTATCCCTAATCACAAGACTAGGTCTGGGGTCGCTTGATTTTTGCACAATGAGGTCGTTGCCAGTTTTCACTCATGCCCACGAATTACAAATTAGACTTCTCCCGTCACTACCCTGAATGACGCTCCTCTGGGGAATTTATTGAGACTGTGCTTCCGCTGAGGACATAGATGTGATATTGCACTTGCACTTACAAATTTTAGGGGATCTAGAAGGACTTGGAGTAGGACGAAATGTAGGCTAAAGGACCGAAGTTTGGGACACCCTGGGATTTCTCCTGTTGTAGTTGATTTGCACTCCCTTTGAGGTTTGCTTTGTTATGGTTGATTTTCATACTCCTAGGGAGTTCTCCCGGTGGTTTTTTTTTGGGTCCGTTGGGGAATTCGAGAGAGGTTGTCTCTGCTACGGAGGGTGAGAGAGGTTGTCTTTGCTGAGGATAGAGAGATCGTCTCGGTTTAGAGATTGTTTTTTTGGTAAGGTTATCCCTGGAAGGTTTTTCTGCCGGGGAAAGAGTCTGGAGAGATTGTCTCTGTGGAGAGTCTCTGGCTTTTGAAAATGTTTCGACTTCTATTTTGTGTTTTCCTTTGATAGAAACTTTGTACCCTTGAGAGCCGACTCGTCTGGGGAAGTTGAGAGGATTTTTTTGCTACACTAGACTCTGGGGAGAGAGGTTTTTAGAGAGGCTTTGATTCCACTGGGGGTGATTTGACTCTGTTCGGGGGGAGTCAGGGGATATGTGACTCTTCTGAGGAGGAGTTGACTTTATGGGAGAGAGCTAGGGGAGACATGATCTCCTTTTGTGATCGTACCTGACTTATCAGGTTGCCTACGTACCCTTTGCAAGATCAGGTCATGACGTAGTTCAGGCAAATGCCATAGGTTAGTAAGGGAGGATGTCCCTAAAAAGGTTATATGAAAAAAGGGTTGTTAGGCTCAAGGGGCTAACTAGCGAATTTCATTTGATTTGTAAACGATTATAAAAAAAAAGGATAAGGAGTGTGCCAAGGATGGCCTCCTATCATTTCCTGAAGAAACTACAAGTGCAAAGCGCCTATTAGATCTAGACCCTGAGCGTAGTATCGTTTGACTTTGTCCATGTTGACGGGCTCTGGGAGGTCTTCGTCATCCATACGTCCGAGTCGAAGGGCGTTGCCTGAGAATTTATCTCGGACGATGTATGGGCCTTCATAATTGTGAGTGAACTTGCCCCTTGGGTCAGGACGGTTTGGCAACATTTTCCGAAGAACCAGGTCACCGATTTTAATGCTTCGTGGCTTGAATTTCTTGTTGAATGCATTAGCCATATGCCTCTGATAGGCCTGAGAGTGATTGATGGCTTTCAGTCGCCACTCTTTAATCAGGTTTAGCTGCTCATACCGAGTCTGTGCCCATTTTGCTTCTGACAACTCTACTTCCACTAATACTCAGAGTGATAGAATTTGTACTTTGATGGGGAGGACTACTTCCATACTATAAGCCAGAGAGAATGGTGTTGCCCCAGTTGAAGTTTGGATGGACGTTCTGTAGGCCATAAGAGCATATGGTAGCATCTCATGCCAGACAGAGTAATTGGTTACCATCTTCTCTATGATTTTCTTCATATTCTTGTTGGCGGCTTCAACTGCACCATTGTTCTGTGGCCTGTATGGCATAGAGTTGTGATGTTAGATCTTGAATTTCTGATATAGATCAGTCATCCCTTTGTTACATAAGTTGAGAGCATTGTCTATTACAATCTCGTATGGGACCCCATATCGACAGATGATGTCTTATTTCAGAAAATGCTGAACCATTATGGCTATGACGTTGGCATAAGAGGCTGTCTTGACCCATTTTGTAAAGTAATCAATTACAACCAGGATGAATCGATGTCCATTTGATGCTTTTAGAGTTATGGGTCCGATGACGTCGATGCCCCAGGTAGAGAATGGCCAGGGTGTGATCAGATTGTGTAGCCTTATTGGTGGTGCATTGATCTTGTCGGCGTAGATTTGGCACTGGTGACACTTCTGTACGTGCTTACAATAGTCAGTTTCTATTGTAGACCAGTAGTAGCCCAGCCTGAGTATCTTCTTGGAGAGCACTAACCCGTTAATGTGTGGGCCGCAAGCTCCTCTGTGAACTTCTTCAACTACCTGTGTTGCTTCACTGGTATCTAGGCATCTAAGCCAGAGTAGGTTCGGTGACCTTTTATACAAAATTCCTCTGGAGAGGAAAAACTGAATGGCCAATCTTCGATTGCTCGACAGTCTATTTTAGTAACATCGAGAGGGAAGGTCCCATCCTCGAGGTACTGTTTGATGTTCGTATACTAAGGTTTACTGTCTGATACTTCTTCAATCTGAAAGCAATAGGTGGGCTGATCTTGCTATTGAATCTTGATTGGTGAGAGCATGATGCCCATGGGGATCTGAACCAGGGAAGCGAGAGTATGCAATGCATCGGCGAATCTGTTATGGTTCCTAGACCTGTGACTGAAACTGATTCTTTTGAACTGTGTGATTAGCACATTGAGGTAGGCTAAGTACAGGACTAGCCTTGCTTCTCGGATGGGCCAAGATTCATTTGCTTGATAAATTACTAAAGATGAGTCTCCGTAGACGTCAACCTCCTCGATCCCGATGTCCAAGGCTTCCTTTAGTCCGATTATGCATGTCTCGTATTCTGCTTCATTGTTTGAGCATCTGAATTTCAGCTTGACTGAGATAAGGAGGTGTGCTCCCTTAGGTGAGATTAGGATTGCTCCTACCCCATGTCCGTGACTGTTAGCGGCTCTGTGGAATTATAACTCTCAACCGAGGTACTGCTGCTCTTCTGCTTCTGTATACAGGATTGGCTTCGTCTGGAAATTGATCATGTACTAAAACATAGTCTTGTGCTGGACTGTTGACAAGGTGATCTGCTATCGCCTGCCTCTTGATTGACTTCTAAGTTATGTACGTGATGTCGAATTTAGACAACATCATAAGCCATCGAGCAGTCCTTCCAGTAGTGGCTGGCTTTTCCAGTAGGTATTTGTGTAGCACCCCGGACTTTTTCATCCTTAATGAATAGCACCTTCGTAGCTAATTGGCCGTTTTCATAGTTTTCGTGGTCTAATTAATAAATAAGGGAGAAATCGGAAATTTCGAAACGTCAGAAATGTTCGTTTTCGAAAGACGGATCCAACGCAAGTTGAATCGTCGAAATCCGACGAGCGAGTAAAAAGATATGGTCAAAACAGTCCAGACATACAGAGCACCGATCGCTCGGTCATTACCTGCGATCGATCGGTCCACTACCGATCGCTCGATGGCTGTCGCACGGTTAACTTTTTTGTATGGGGAAAAATTCCAGAGAGTGTGTTTTTGACCGATCTCTCGGTCATAACACCGATCGACCGGTAAGCCACCGATCGCTCGGTCCATACCACCGATCGATCGGTCATACGCAGTTTTTCTTCATTAAGGGTGTTTAAGACTTTAAACACAACCCCTTGCTTATAAATAGGCTGAGTTCGTGCCTTAGGGTTTCAGAAACCCTCTGTGCCCTATCTTAGGAGATTTTGAGAGAGAGAAGAAGGAGAGGAACTACTTGTTGATCAAGCTTGTGGAAGATCAAGGTTCTTCCACTTCCCTTGGTGATTCTCAACCAAGAACACAAGGTTATTGCTTGTTCAAGCCTTTGGGAATCAAAATCTTTGATTTCACCAAGGTAGATACACTCTACTACAATCTTGCAATCCTACTAGTTACTAGATATGATTCTTCTTATATATGCCCTATCTATATGTATTGATTCTATGTATGAAAAGGTGTGATTATATACTTGGATGAAGGTTACTATTATGATGCACTCTAAGTGTTTGATAAAATACCTCTAAGGGATTCTATGCTTAAATATGATGATTTCTCTTATTAAGTGCATATGCTCGCATGTCTCGCATAAACCGATGGTTTCCATGGATTTCTCCAAGTACAAACAAAGGTTTTTCACGAAAAGACGAATAATGAATGATTCTAAGTAACTCTATGATTTCTCTAAGATCGTTTCACAAGCTCTAAGGATCATACCATGCTCACAAGGAAACTCTATGATAATGCTCTAAGATCGTCTCACAAGCTCCACGGATCACAATGAAATGCTCTAAGATCTCTAAGGTTATGCTCTATGGAAATGCTCTACGGTATTGCTCTATGCTCTATGTCTCTACGGATCATAATGACTCTAAGTAACTCCATGAACTCACAAGAACTCATAAGGCTATGATTATCGATTGACTCACACGGTTACAGTTTTGGTTTCGAATATTATCTCACATATGCTTTCACGGTTTCCATGCTTTAAGGATTTTACGGATTTCATTCTCCATAGTCTTGTATGCTCTATGCCTAACCGCTTTATTGTTATTAGTTTGTATACACTGAGTATTCCATGCTCAGTCGATATTGTTATGATCGGCAGGTGCTCGGGTTCCATTCGATTTGTGTGGCGAAGAACCTTGGGTCGAGGAAGAGTACCGTGACCCGGAGCCTTCCATGGATCACTATCATGACGATGGTGCTCTAGATAGGAGTCGTGACTTCGATTTTTGTTGATCGACCGACTTAGAACTTGTGTCTTTTATTATGTGAGTGTGGGGTTTGTCCACTCCACTTTTGGGTTTCTCACACATGTATACTTGTTGGTTCTTACTTGAGCCAAGCTATAGGAGTATTCATTTTGCTTCCGCTATGTTTAGTATGTTATCTTCCGCTGTGCATTGTATTTCGTTTCCGCTATGTATATTCAGGTACTCTGACAGGTTTCCACGTGTGCCTTATGTATCATACTGGAGGTATGATACGGCGGTCACGAGTCACAGTATCCTTAACTCCTAGGGGGTATTTTGGGTCGCGACAATTTGAGTGGGTCTATTCGGGAGATCAACATCGCTACATAAGAAAGCAAATAGTGCCGAAGACGCTGAGTAGCCCAGACCAAAGCCAGACATGTCTTCTCAAGAGGGTTGTACCGTTCTTTATACTCTAGCAGGCGCTTACTGGTGTAGTAGATGGCTTACTTTGTTCTGCCTGTGTCGTTATATTGTGCCAGAACGTACCCCATGGAGGTCTCTTCACTGAGATGTATAGTAGCAGTGGCCATCTCTGTGTAGGAGGCACGAGTACTGGAGGATTGAGGAGATACTACTTTATTCTGTCAAAGGCTTCTTAGCAGTCAACTGTCCAGACTGTAGGTACAATCTTTTGGAGAAGTTTGAAGATTAGCTCGCATATCGGAGTGATCTGAGAGATGAATCGGTTGATGTAATGAATCCTTCCCATGAACCCGCAGATTTCCTTTTCAGTTTGGGGAGTGGGCATTTTGATGATAGCCTTTTGCTTTAGCTGGATCGATCTTGATGCCTCTCTTGCTGACTAGAAGCCAAGGAGCTTTCTTGATGAGGTTCCAAAGACACATTTGGCCAGATTCAGTCTCAGGCCGAACTCTCGGAGTCTATCATAGAGTCTCTTCAGATCATCAGGGTGCTACCTGACAGTAGGAGATTTGATGATCATGTCATCTACATAGATTTCAGCTATCTTATGAGTCATGTCGTGGAACAGTGCAGTCATGGCTCTCTAATAGGTTGCCCCTGCATTTTTGAGCTCGAAGGGCATTACCTTGTAGCAGAACGTGCCCCAAGGTGTAATAAAGGAGGTTTTCTCCATGTCTTCTTCTGTCATTCTGATCTGGTTATATCCAGAGAAACCATCCATGAATGAGAGTGTCTCGTGCCCTGTAATATTGTCAACCATAATGTCGATATGTGGGAGAGGAAAGTTATCTTTAGGGTTTGCCTTGTTCAGATTCCGGTAATCGATACACATTCAGACTTTGTCGTCCTTCTTGGACACCGGTACAATGTTGGCTAACCACTCAGGATAGGTTGCTACTGCTAGGAAGTCTGCTTCAATCTGCTTCTCTACCTCTTCTTTGACCTTCTGTGATCATTCAGGTCTCATCCGTCTCAGTTTCTGCTTAATTGGTCTGACTTCTGGGTTCAGGGGCAGTCTGTGCGCCACCAATGCTGGGTCTAGGCCAGGCATGTCTGCATATCACCAGGCAAAGACATCACTGTAGCTTTTCAGAAAGCTAATCATATCTATTCTCTACTGCGGGCTCATGGTTGTGCCGATCTTGACTAGCTGAGGATTATCTGTGGATCCCAGGTTGACTGTCTCGATGTCTTCCATTTTTTACTGCAATAGCCCTTCACTGTATTCCAGGAGGTCCAAAATCTCCTGAGGCGGTTCCTCTTCCTATTCTGAATCATACCCTATTTCTAAGAGTTCAAGGAAGGTTTGAGTGGTAGCCTTGTCAGATGTGATTTCCTGGCAAATCAATTAGCTTAAGTTCAACATACTTATGTTTTTTTTTTTGGCTTCAGGACACTAGACCTTCCAGGGGAGGAGTTCGTGTGATTTCGTCATCAGCCGATATGAAAAGTTTTTTTCAAAAACATGATTTTTTGAGTCAAAAACATCTAATTTTCATTGATAAAATAGTTGACTGTTTTTCAAAAATGATTCAACAAAAAAAGAGGTCGACAATGGCCTGACATTTAGATTTTACAAATGGGAGCAAAGAAAGATGAGGGAGGAGAAGGGTCATGCTTGTTCACTGCCTAGTTTGACCGACCTTTCCTGCACTGCTGCTGCCCTGGCACTGGCTGGCCTCAATGGTGAGAGCCTCAGTCCACCACCGGATTAGTGGTTGGCAACTGGATGACGCTTCGGCACTGTTGAGAGGGTGCAAACCTGTTCTCCGGCTAGATATTCTACTTAAGTAGCATCTTCGACAGTCAGCTCATCGAACAATTGGGCCATGCTGAAGATCTCTGGATCTAGAATCCTTGAATATTAGGCATTGGGTTGAGAGGTTAAGGCAACTGGTGTAGTAGGTGTGGTATTTGGGTAAGGTTGGAAGGTTCCAACTGGGAAAGTTATGGAAAAGTTATGGAGATGTGGGGTAAGGGTTCTAGTTTCGTTGACCGGTTATTCTTCCGTGTTAACCTAGAGATATAGTCCTCAAACTTCTTCTCCCGCTAGATATTTTGCTTTGGTAGCATCTTTGACAGTCAACTCGTCGAACAATTGGGTCATGCTGAAGATCTCTGGATCTGGAATCCCTGAAGATTTGGCATTGGGCTGAGAGGTTAAGGTAATTGGTACAGTAGGTGTGGTATTTGGGTAGGGTTGGAAGGTTCCAACTGGTAAAGTTATGGAGATGTGGGGTCGAGGTTATGGTTTCGCCGATCGGCTGTTCTTTCGTGTTAACCTAGAGAGATAGTCCTCAAACTTGGTTTTGTAACCCAATCCAAAAGGCTGAGTGTAGCGAGGAGGTAGGTATCTCTTCTTCATTCCCTGATTCCTGCTTCCCAGGCCTGCCCCGGGTTGGTAGTTCATCTTAGCCATCATTCTGATAAATGGCGGTTGCAGCTTCCTGTTCTGTTCTTCTATCTGGGAGATAGAATTGATATGTCATGAAGACAAAGCCCTGTCCTAGCTCCTGGACATCCCCGAGGGTACTTGCCAATTCTTCTTAAGGGATTATGACCATGTGGTCATCCTGGAAAAACTTGATTCTCTGGTGGAGAGAAGAGGGAATGGCTCCGGTCATGTGAATCCATGGCCTCCCGATGAGCAAGGTGAATGAGGCGGGTACATTCACGACTTAAAAATTTGTAGAGAAATGTGCAGGTCTAACCCTAATGGTTAGGTCGATGTCACCCAGATTTTGTCTTGTTGAGTTATCAAAAGCCTTGATTGTCATGGGACTCTTCTTCATCTGATTGAGATCCATACCTAAGCTTTGGAGTGTGAAAAGTGTGCATATATTCAGGCCGGAGCCATTGTCGATGAGTACTGAGGACAAAGTTCTGTCCATGCACTGTTCTGTGATGTAGAGTGCCCGAGTATGATCCCTGTCTCCATCTGGTATTTCCTCCTCTGTGAAGGAGATGATTCTGGATTCAAACACCTGCCCCACCATCTACCCCAGCTTCTCAAGCGAGATGTCTGGTGTCATATGGGCATTGTTAAATACCTGAAGGAGTTGCTTCCTATGATGTTCTGATGTCAAGAGGAGACCCAAGATTGAAATATGTGCCTGGGTTTTGCCCAACTGCTGGGTGATATTGAACTCTTCCTCTTTTTTTTTACTTTCTCTTTCACCGGCTCAGCTGCTGGAGATTGGTACACTTAGCCAAATCGGGAGAGATTGGCTATGCTTTCACTCTCCATGATGAGAGAATGAGGAGCGGGTACACGGTCGAGGGTGAAAGGTTGAGGGGGGATGTAAGGGATCTTGATAGGGCCGATAGAGTTGGAGGCTCGAGCTGGTGCTGTGGACCAATTGACGGGACAGGGGATTGTGTTGACAATCTGCTCTTCTTTAGGTTCAAGAGCGGGGATCCATATTGGGGCCTGGATGGCTTGGATGTTCGACTGAGGGAAGGGGATTATGACAGGGGGTCGGAAAGAGGGCCTGATGATGTCGGCATCGACTGCTAGTGCGAAGGGTCTTGGCTGCCTTACTCCGGGCTCATCCCACTGAATGAAGTTGACTTGATTGTTATATGGGGGCAATGGTGCCTGGTTAACGCTAGTGTTACTGGGGTCCAACTCAATCCTTCCATCATCCAAGAGATCTTGGATGGTGCACTTCAAGCCAATACAGTAGTCAGTGACATGGCCTGGGCCTTAATAGAAGGCGCAGCGATGATCGACTATGTAGTTTTTGTTTTGTTTGTCGGGGGGTAAGAGAGCAGTAGGGCATCTCAAGGTGAGAAGACCTTGCTTGGTTAAAAGGTCTAGAATGTAGCTGAGTGAATAGGGGAGAGGGGTATAATTTCTGGGGGATCGGTCTTGTTGACAGTTTTGCCCCTGGTTAGGCCGAGCTGGTCAGGTGTTTTCGACAGTTGGTTGCTGTTGAGCTACTGGAGCTGGTAACCTGATGGGTGCTGCAGAAGCAACCATATGTACATCTTCCTTCTTTCTATGGTCCCTAGGACAGATGTTCCTGCTGGATGAGGTAGTTGCCTTGGGGGGATCAAGTCCTAGACTGGAGTGAATAGCCCCACTCTTGATGGCAGTCTGGATACGAGCACCCGTCTTGACGATGGTGCCGAAGTCCACTGCTGGTAAGTCACCACAAGTGTAGAGTAGGGCTGCTTTAGAGTACCCATGAACATGCTTACCAGCTCTTCCTTAGGGATAGGAGTCGGGATCTTTGCTGTCATCTCCCTCCAGCGGGTGGCGTATTCCAGGAATGATTCATTATTGCGCTGGCTCAATTATTCGAGCTGGCTTCTCTAAGGGCGGAGCTCCTGGTTAAAGGAATGCTGCTCCACGAAGCAGTCCATGGCATCCTGCCAAGTTTTGACCTTCTGTTTGTCGACAGACATCCACCATCTAAGGGCTACTCCCTTCAGACTTTTCTGAAAATACTGGATGAATAAAGGCTGGTTTCTGTTGTGCTGGAGCATGTTCCCCAGGTATAATTACAAGTATTGCTTCGGACAGCCCGAGCCATCATATTTATCAAAGTCTGGTACTTTGAAGCCTGAGAGAACAGCATCCCCTGATGAGACGGTTAAGTCTTCCAAAGATAGACTGATACTGGTAGATGCACCCTTCATTCTCTTCATCTCTTCTTTCATCTGTTTGATCTCTTCCTGTTGATCCCTGAGGGATAGAGTAGGGTCTGAAGATAATGGCTGATCTTGATTGGCATCTGAGGCTTTGGGCTGCTCATCATATTGGTCATACTCTTCTCCTCCGCCTGTTGCGGGTATAGGATCAGGTATAATGAGGGGGGTAGGACGAGACTCTGGAACAAGTTGATCGGATGATTCACCGGTCATGATCCGGGTAGAGGGTTCATCGGTTCAAACACCAATTAGAATCTTTAGGGATTCCAAAACACTGTCAAGTTTTGATTGGATGGCTGCGATGTCCCTGTCATAAGCTTGTAGGATCTCACTGGTTCACTGATGTTGATCTGTAGGTTCTGCTAATGAGTCTAAGCTACTTACTGATTGGGCTATGCAAGGTACTATCTCTGTGATTGACACCTCTGTTAAGACTACGTCTGCGACTGCTGCTTCTGCGAGAATCGCAGTCAAAGAATGAGTCATAAGTCGACTCATGCAACTGAAAAGAATGCAATGGCTAATCATGATTATGCATGATGATAAGAAGAAGATGCTAGAAAATGGATTTTTCATTGATGCATGCAAAGTGTAATGAGTACAAGAGAGTGCGACTCAAAAAAGAAAAAGACTTGATCCTCGGTAGGCCCATCAGGGATCGCAAACTCAAGTGGCCGGAGCACACCATTAAGGTCCATGATCTGCTATTGGAGGGATGTGATCTCAACCTTCATGTTTTCAATTGTGTCTGAAGCATTGAATATTCGAAATCCGAACTGTCAGATTCGATCGGTCATCTCAACCTTTACATTGCCAAGCTGCTTTTGGTAGAAGCGCAGCTAGGCCCAGATGACGGTTGTTTCTTTGGCATCGCCCCTACGCCTCCTCTGAAGAGACTGGACCACCTACTTGAGTTGCTCAACCTGTTCTTGCGTGGCTTGGAGTTCATGGCTCTGTTCTGCTTCCTGTTGCCTGAACGCTCGTTGGACTTTTCGTAGCCTTTTCTCTTTTTGCTGGATCTGGATCTGTCTCTCCAGGAAGTGTAGAGCCCCAGAATTTTTGTCTATGTGTTGGAACTCGTGCCAAGGTTTAGGCCTTTGTAATCTCCCATTTCTATGAAATGAGAAATCTTAAAGAACTTAAGTGTTAAGAAGTGGGATTCCTAAGTCGGATATGTTAAAGATCCGGTTTGCTGAACTCCATTTGTGGATCATTCAACTTTGAGGACAATTTGGTCCATAAATAAAGCAGAATTTAGAAATTCTAAAACATCAGAAATGTTCCTTTTTGAAATAGGAATCCAACGCAAGTTGAATCGTCAAAATCCGACAAACGAGTCAAACGTTATGGCCAAAACACCGAAGTAGGAAAAATGAGAGAAATCAGCAAAATGGGCAAAACACAGACCAACCGGTCGACCGCTCCCAGGACCGATCGACCAATAGCCTACCGCTCGACCGCTAAGATGACCGACCGACCGCTCTAACTATTGGTCGACCGCTATTGCACTTATTTTGTATGGGGGATTTTTCTAGAGAGGGTCTTTTGGACTGATTGACCGCTCCTCATGAGCGGTCGACCGCTCCTTTACGAATTTGCTTGATTTGGTCTTTTCAAGCAGATCATTAAGGGTATGATTGTCTTTGACCATCCCCTTTTCTATATAAACCTAAGTTTGTGGGTTGAGGGTTTCATAAACCGTCAAGCTTGCATTTTGAGAGAGAGTTAGAAGAGGAGAAAGGGTTTTAACCTAGGGTTTCAACTTGAGAAGTAATCAAGGGTTTAAGAACCCTAGATCATTCCAAAGGCTTTGATTCTTCAAATCCAAAGCAAAGCAAGTGAGGAACACATCCTCCAAGCTCGACAGCAAATACACACACGTTTTGGAGGATTTTCTTCTTTTCAAGGTCGGTACCTTATGCTACCCTCCTAGTTCACACTCTTCTTCTTTTCTTGGTTTTTCCCTAAATTTCTAAGCATACGAATGTGATGGGATGAATGTATGGAGAATAGATGTTGGGCGATGGATGCCGTGTGTATGTTTATGATAAATGAAAGGGGAAGGGCATTGTATCAATAATGAACACACATGTATGTTGTGAACATTAACCCATCTAGAAAATCAAGATATAGGCTCTAACCATAATGCACATACCATATGTTTGATGAAATGTCAAGGTGAAGAGAATGAATCCTAAATTAAGAAAAGAATGATTTTAAGCATATGAAAATTCCTAGGGTTTCATGTTAGTGTGTTACCTTGCTTTCTAGAACGGCATGTGGTAAATGAATGCTTATCAAAATCAATTGTATACTACGAAATTCCATATGTCACATCTATTTTCATACTAAAGTACGCACACGAGCACGACATGCATGACATGATTTATCGGTGTTTTCCAAACCAAGGGTATTATTCTCGATTCACGAATACCATGACAAGGCCAAACATAAGGGTTGGTAAATAGAGGTAGGGCATATCTTAAGATATGTTTTGCCTCGCTTTTTGACAAGAACAAGAACACGCCAAGCAAGACCCCAAGCATGCATGTTTACTTCGATGCATTTTCGTTAAAGAGGGGTTTCCCCTCCCTCACAAGTTTTATCTCATTTAGGATGAGGGGGTTCTAAACCACCCTCCCTCACAAGTAGCATGAACACGTTTATTTTCCAGTCAAGCAAGCAAGCATGAGCATAAAAAAATCCATGGCATGACATGCATGACATAATATGACATGCATGACATAATATGACATGCATGACAAGACAAGCACGACTCGACAAGACAAACAAGACAGAACATGACAAGATAAGTTTTCAAACACGAAAGGAGTATTTCAAGTCAAGTCAAGCACATGATGTTTCAAGAGTTTTTCCGACTTTGATATGATGCAAGTATGATCTATCAACTGTTTAACTTTCCTGTCAATTATATGAACTGCTTCCTGTTTATTTCTGTTATTTTTATGCTATGACTATTGGTTAGCATTTGGTACCCGCTGAGTATTCCATGCTCAGCCTTACTTTTATGTCGGCAGGTATTCGTGGAGGGCACGCTCCTTTTGACATCTGTGCTCCCGGTCCATGGGAGGAAGAGGAGTACGCTGAGGAGGTCCCTGCTATGGAGCCTCATGTGGAGGACCACTATTAGGTGGTAGATTCTGAGTGATTGTGGGTGAGCTTGAGAGATGTATACTCATGTATTTTGGAGGGCATGTCCGCACCTTCTTTTGTTTTCCCTTTTTTTACAAAACTTGGATTTCATGTATATGCATAGAGGTTTTATTAGACTTCCGTTGTGCCATGATTAGTTTATGCTTCCGCTTTTGCGTCCTCTATTGTATATGCTCCATAGTTTTGCAGGATAGTGTGTCAAGCAAGTCATGTCTCGTTAAGTCATCCAAGATTCACTCTAACTCCTAGGGTGGGTTTTGGGTTGCGACAAGAAGTCTCTCCAGGAAACCACCATTTCAGGTAGGGGTATGGTTCTGTGTGATGGAGCTGAGACTGGTGTGAGCAGTTCCCTGGGTACGGGCATACCGGGTAGAATGTTAGAATTATCCACCCACTATATGTATGTTGAATCGATCAATAGTCCTAATGTAACCACAAAGTCGGGCCATTGGTCCCGTCTGGAGCTACACCAAGCTATTTGGAAACGTTGGGTGAGGTTGTCGGAGTGCACTGTGAAAGTGATCCAATCATTTTCCTACCGATCTATCACTGGGATACGCTAAGGGAATCTAAAATGTCAGAGGATTTGGAGTGGTGTATAGACTGCGGAGCCTGTAAGACTAGCAAGAATCATGCATCGTCTACCGGTAATGACGACAAGAGGTAGCCTTCTCAGGATAAGCCACTCATATTGCCATATAATCTCTTCCTGTGATAGGGCTTGGAGAAGCTGGTAGAACTCTCTGATGTCTGTAGTCGTGATTGGGCCATGATTCTAGGAAATCTTCCATGGTAGGCTATAGGCATTACTGAGGTTGACTGGTACTGCTATAATTGTAGGCAGGTGACTTACCAACCATAGGTGTAAGAGAGGTGTACTGGCATGGAAGATGTCTTTTCTATGGTTAGCCTCCTGGTTGAGAGCCCTGAGAAGCTCTACTAGGATGACTAGTATAACTGATCAGGAGTTGTGCATGTCCTCGATGATACCTACCAGAACTGATTTGATGAGTGTAAGGCACCTCGGGAATACTAGCTGAGACATGGCTATCAGTGCAAGGGCATTGAGACCGAGAAGTTCTACTCTAATGGAGTCAGGGTGCCACTTGAGCTTGTACTACTTCTCAAGATATGATATGGGTATCCAATCAAAAGAGCCATTAGGACCGGGCTGTAAGCAGGCAGACTTGATATGCAAGAACCTGGATAGGTCTGCCTGGTATATTGTCTTGTAGTGCAGTACTATGGCTTCACCCTCCATGTTTAACCCTAAGATGTGCTGAATCTCTTCCAGTGATGGACACAGTTCGTTCTTACCAAAACAGAATACCATGTGAGATGGGTTCCAACATTGGATAACTACGTTCATGAGGCGCAGGTCTAGGTTAACCATGGATAGGTCTAAGATAGTCCCAATTTTGTAGTACTAAGCCCAAGCGAGACGCTGACTCGAAGTAAAGGCCTCAATTGTTTTCTGGAGGTTATCATCATATGCCCCCTGAGAATTAGATGCACGGGCAGTGACGGTCAACCCATTAACTGAACAATCCTTGAAGGACCTGTCATCTATCTAGACAATATAGTAATTCTGTGAGTGTACTGTGTATGCAGATGGAATGCAAAAGATGATGCAATATTTTTTTATTTTTTTTTTGATTTGATTGGGTGTGACAAGACACATGTGATCCGATAGGATAGACGGACGGAGGTTGATGTGCTTTAGCCCAGGTTGTTGGGAATTGAGGAACCTATCAGGTCAAGGTCAGGGACAGGCCCAGTGAAGGCCTGTCTGCCTGGGATTTAAATGTCATATGCTATGTCAGGAAGCAGGGTTTGATGTAGTTTATTACAAGCACAGGTTTGGCTCATTATATGCCCCTGGGTGGGTGGTTATCTGGGTAGAATGTGACCGGGTGGTCAACCATAAATGGGAACAGATATAGGGTTTAAGCAGGTTAGGGTTTAGAGTAGCCCTCCTAGGGTGGGCTGCTTGTAGACTATACCCTAACCTAAGCTATATGTATGAAAGCTGGTTTAATGCAAGTGTGTTCCTAGCAGGATGGGGGGATCACTTATAACTATATATACGACTACTCGATATAGAACATACCTAAAAAGGGATGATTGGTGAAAGCGGAAGTGTTCAGAATCCTTCCCTAAAGATAATCACCCAACAGGAGTAATTCCACGGACCTCCAAGACTGCTAAGTCACTGACACTGAGGATGATTATCCAGCACCCGTTAACGTAATAAGCCTGTCTACTGGGTTTAATAGGATAATTACACACAACTATGACATGTATGAATGCACAGTACATAATTAACCAAAAGATGTAAAATGATTAGTGTTAAGTTAAACGCTTAGGCATTTTGAACAATATTGAGGTTTAATTGGCTTGATCCTAGGTTCTAGGTTGAACCCTAGATCTCTAGTCTCCAGTAGAGTCGCCAGAGCTGTGAGCGCGGATTTCTGGACCACTCACTAATGGGGTGCATACCCTCACGGGATGTGAAGGTAGATTAAGAGTCGCCACTTATTCATTCAGAAGAGATAAGTTCCCGGGAGTTGGATAAGGTCTTGGTCTGCGATTAAGATCAGGGTAAGAGGTTCGGTTAGGTCCGAGGAAGGTGTTAGGCACCCCGTGGTTTCTGTTTTACAACGGTTCTTTACTCCCTAGGTGTAAGCCAATTAAAGTTAATCTCGTTCAAAATGTCGGAGTATTTAATGTAATACTAATCCAAGAAAGGAAAAGTTAACTGGGGCCGAACCCGGGTTGGGTTACCTACGTACTCACAGGGTGAGATCAGACCAAGCGTAGTTCTGGCATGTGAGCATGTGCCCAGGCTAGGGGTGTGTGTGTGTGCACCAAGGGTGGCTAACATGGACTAGTCCGGTTGACAAGGGTTGATTGACCGAGGTTAGTCAAGTGCATTGGTCGAGCTTGGTAGGCTTAGGGGTAGTCTGGTAGACTAGAGTTTAGGCCCGGTAGGCCAAGGCGGAGTTTGACCGGGGTTAGATCAAACTAACTATGGTTAGGGTTGCTAACCACAGTCAAGGTAGGTGAATAGTCAAGCTCGGTAGGCTGAGATCAGGCCTGGTAGGCCAATAGGTGAGTCCGAAAGACTGGATTTAGGCCCGGTAGGCCAAAATTGGATTTTACCGCGGTTAGGGTTGCTAACCAGGGTTAAAAGGTGGTTTAACCATGATTGAGGTTGCTAACTAGGGTTAGAAATAAACCAAGGTCAATTTTATGGTCTTCAATATTTTCTTAATTTTTCTAAGTTTTGTTGGAGTTAAGGGGTGCTTAACCATGGTTAAAAGTTAACCGATGGTGTATTTAACCATGGTTAAGGGTCAGGTTAAGTCCACAATGGGCCCAAGGGGCTAGGCAGGGCCTAGAGTGGCCTCCTACCAGGCCTGAGCCCTGTATAAGCAGCCCAAAGTTAAAATAGTTTAATGGCGGTAATAGGTTTATCGCCATTAAGACTGTAATTTTAACCCTCGTTTGCACACTGATAACTTGGGTTAGGGGTTAACCCAGGGTGCTCTGAAAGCATAGGTTTGAAGAGGGGACCTCAAGGAAGAGAATAAGTCTGGGGTGGGCCCCAGGGGTGGCTTAGAATGGGCCCCACAGAGTGCCAAAGGTGTTGTATAAAAAACCACAGAATGGCGGTAGATGATCTAACGCCATTACCAAAACAGGTAAGAAATCAATGGCGGTAGATGATCTACCATCATTCTGCACAGTGTTGGTTTTTTGAACTTTAACCATGGTTGATGTTAACCCATAGTCCTGGAATGACCAAGTTAGGCTCAGGAGAGGCAAAGGGGTTCAACCCAGGCCCTAGACATGGAACAGGGCCCACCTAAGGGGGTTAACCAGGGCTGTAAATAGAACGGCTAGGAATGGCAATACTGAGATTACCACTATTCCTGGGTTTACTGAAAACTAGAAATGTGCCTATGGGACTGTGCTCAGGGTTAACCAGGGGTTCCCTCATAATCTGAGGGACCCCAAGAAGCTTCTGAGATTGGTCTGAGAGCTTAGGGCATTGTTGTACCCATAGGGGTTCACCCCACCTATGATCAAGGTGGTTGAATACCCTGTATTAGGTTTTGAACAGTGATGTGGCAACAAAATGAAAGACAATTCCCCTACAAAGGACCAGGGGCTCACAGGGATTGAAAACAAAAAGGAAATGAGGTAGGGGGTGCCCTACCCTATTGCTCTGTTTCTTGCCAAATAATGGAAGCCTGTGCACAGTGGTGGTGCTGGGGCTTGTCCCTGGGACCTCCAGTGGTTTCTGAGATGAGTATTACGTTCTGGAAATGGTCTTAGTGGGTGAATAAATCAACAGAGGTTCAAACTGGAGATTTTTTTATGGATCCGCTTATAATTGAAGAAGCTGGGACTTATAGAGGGGGCTCCTTGGGACATAAGGGGAATTAAGAGGAAGAGAAGGAAGGTGGTTGGACCTGGTGGAGGTCGAGTGGGGTGCTTGAAGTGAAGGTGGAGTGAATGGTAGAGTGTGCAGGGGGTCTGCAAACTGTGAACACAAGTTCTAGGTAATGGCGGTAGATGGTCTACCGCCATTACCAAACCAAGCAATATTTTAATGTCGGTAGATGGTCTACTGCTACTCAAAGATTTGATCAAAATGGGCCTGGCCCATGCACATACAGTAAGGGGGATTTAGCTTTAGTTTTTCTGGGCCCTATGGGCTCATGCCTAAGGGTTCAGGCCCCAGGGGACATGGACTTAAGGTTCAAGCCCTAAGGGCTCTAGGGCTAAGCTAGGGCTTTGGTTAGGGTTACCTAGGGTTAGGGTTTTGACTTAGGTTTTGCATTAGGGTTTAACTAGGGTTGAGCCCTTGTGTTTAACCAGGGTTGAGTCCTAGGGTTTAATTGGCGTTTACCTAGGGTTTAGCTAGGGTTTACCTAGGGTCAGGGTTTGGATCTAGGGCTTTCTAGGGTTCAACTTAGGGTGAGGCCTAAGACTTAACTAGGGGTTTACCTAGGGTTTAGGGAACCTTGTAGGGGGTAACCATGGTTAAAAGGCCTTAACCATGGTTAGACAGGGATGTAAAAATTAGGTTCTTACAACCACCATTACAGATTTCTATCTTTTGGGATTTTGTACAGGGCCCAGACCAGGTAAGAGGCCACTCTAGGCCCTGCCATGCTCTCTGGGCCCACCCTGACCTGCCTGGACTCTTAACCAAGGTTAACCTAATCCTGGATAACTTTTAACCATGGTTAAGCACCCCTTAACCCTTAGAAAATTCTAAAAAATGTTCAAATACTTGTTAAGTGTCCAAAATGTTCTACTTTGACCTCTTTACCATGCTTAATAGCCCTAACCATAGTTACTTTACCTATTTAACTGCGGTTTGCAACCCTAATCTCGGTTAAATTCGATTTTGGCCTACTGGGGCTAAATCTCTTAGCCTACTGGGCTCATCCTTGACCTATCGGGCCCAATCTTAGCCTACCAGGCTCACCTATATTACCCTCAACTGTGGTTAACAATCCTAATCATGGTTAATTTGACCCTTAACCTCGGTTAGCAACCTAACTTGGTTATTTTCGATTTTTGGCCTACCGGACCTAAATCAAGTCTTCCGGACTTACCCCTTGACCTACCGAGCCTAAACCCTAGTCTACCGGATTAACTCTCAACTACCGGACCCAATACCTTGCACTTGACCAACCCGGTCAACCAAACCCTAGTCTTCCGGACTAGTTCATTAGTCACCCTTGGTGCACACACACACACCCTGTCGCGACCCAAAACCCACCCTAGGAGTTAGAGTGAACTTTGGACGACTAATCATGACTTGCTTGACAACCAACCTGCAAAACCCACAGAGCATATACAATAGAGGACATAAACAGCGGAAACATACTCTAACATAGCACAGCGGAAGTCTAAACAAACCTCTATGTATATACGAAACCAAGTTTACACAAAAGGAATCCAAAAGAAAGTGCGGACAGACCCGCCAAAATACATGAATGTATATCTCTCATCTCACCCACAGCTAATCCACTCAGAATCTAACACCACCTACTGATAACCCTCTACGGGAGGTTCCTCCAAAGGCTCCTCGACGTACTCCTCTTCCACCCATGGACCAGGAGCACAAACATCAAATGGAGCAGCAGCTCCCTCAGAACCTGCCGACATAAGAAGTACGGCTGAGGATGGAATACTCAGCGGGTACCAAATACTAACCAATAGTCATAGCATAAAAATGGCAATACATAAATCAAGAGCAATTCATATATGTTAGACGGAAACAATTCATATCATACAAGGAAGTAAAGCAATTTATAGTCATGCTTGTATTTCGTAGAAAGCCGATAAAACCTCTTGAAAACATCGTGCACTTGACTTGGCTTGAAATATCTTTTCGTACTTGAAAGCTTGTCGTGTTTTTCTTACTTGATCTTGTCGAGCGTGTCGTACGTGTCATGTCATGCATGTCATGCGTGCTTGCTTGTGATCATGTAACTTGTGAGATACACTTGTGAGATATCCTTGTGAGATGCGCTTGAGAGATGCCTTGAGAGGGAAGCGAGACCCTTCTTTATGCAATGCACTTGCGAGGGAAGGGAGACCTTTCTTCATGATATGTATGTACTTGCGAGGGAAGGGAGGCCCTTCTTCATGATATGCACTTGTGAGTGAGGGGAGACCCCTCGTGGAATGTTGGTTCTTGTTTTCTTGTGAAAAGCGAGGTAAAACATATCGTAGGATATGTCCCACCTCTAACCATGTTCTTGAAAACCTCGATAAATCATGTCATGCATGCCGTGCTCGTGGGAACCGTGTACATACTTGCATTTAAATTTAAATATGACATTTGGGTAATTTCACAACACACATAACATCAATGATTGAGCAATGTAATATTCATATCATTTAGGGAAAGCAAGAAAACACACTATCATAAGCCCTAGCAATATTCATAATTTATTAAGCATGCATTTCCTAATTTACAACTCATTTTATTAACCTTGGCATTTCATCAAACATGGTGTGTTCATCATTCATTATTCATTTAAACCTAAATCATGCTTTTCTAGGTGAGTTTACTCACGTCATACAGGTATGTTTATTATGGATACAATGCCCTCCCCATTTTAATCATCACAACACGACCCTTGGCATCCAATCGCCCATTCCATCTCCATTCACCATTCACAACCATCCATCTCATAGCACATGTGTAAATGAAAGAAAATCAAAAGAAATAAGGGGAAAAGAGGAACTATAACTAGGAGGGTAGTAAGAAGTACCGACCTTGAAGAAATGAGGAAGAAACCCCTTCCAAAAACTACCGTGAGGTGCTGCCCTAGCTTGGGGAACGCTCTCCACAAGTGCTTGAGCCGTGATCTTGGAGAAAAACCGGACTTGAAGTGATCTAGGGTCTCAAAACCCCTTTGATTCTTCTCCAAAAGCAAAACCCTAGCTTAGGAAACCCTTTCTCCTCTCTTCTAATCCCCCAATCTCTCTAAGTGTCGAAATGAAGCCCTAAAGGCTCGGGTTAAACTCTTAAGGTAAGAGTGAACCGACCAAAAGACCATAATACCCTTACTGGAATTTCTGTAAAAACACGAGTGCTGAACACGTTGTGCTGTGAACAGTGCCGAGCACGTTGCGCTGTGAATAGTGCTGAACACGTTGTGCTGTGAATAGTGCTGAACACGTTGTGCTGTGAACAGTGCCGAACACGTTGTGCTGTGAACAGTGCCGAACACGTTGTGCTGTGAATAGTGCCGAACACGTTGTGCTGTGAATAGTGTTGAACACGTTGTGCTGTGAATAGTGTTGAACACGTTGTGCTGTGAATAGTGCTGAACACGTTGTGCTGTGAATAGTGCTGAACACGTTGTCCGTTGTCTTATGTACAACGTGCCCGTCGTGAGCTATACAACGTACACGTTGTTTGCTGTACAACGTACCGTTGTCTGTTGCACAACGGATGCACAACGTATACGTTATCAGAGCTAGAGCTATGTTATCAGAGTACGTTGTCTATGCGTTGTCTGTGCCTTATCAGAGCACGTTGTCAGAGCACGTTATCAGAGCTACGTCCTTATTGCATAACCGAGCTACGTCCTTAGTGCCTTCCGAGCTACGTCCTTGGTGCATAACCGAGCTACGTCCTTAGTGCATAACCGAGCTATCGATTGCCTGCAGGTCCAGACTGTTTTGGCCATATCTTTTGACTCGTTCGTCCAATTTTGACGATTCAACTTGCGTTGGGCTCGTACTTCGAAAAGGAACATTTCGGAATTTCTAATTTCTTCCTTATTTATTAATTATACCTCTTTAAAGGCAAAATGACAACGAAAGTGTCATGCATTAAATGTGAAAAGGTCCGGGGCTCTACACACCCCCATAACCTTGGCACATGCCCATGTGCCAAAACTACGCTCGGTCTGATCTCACCTTGTGAGTACGTAGGCAACCCAACACGGGTTCGACCCTAGTTAGCTTTCTCCTTCTTAGCTTAGTATTATCTTAAACATTTAAGCATTTGAACAAACCTTGACTTAAATTGGCTTATAGCTAGAAAGTAGGGAATCATTGAAAAAATGAAAGTCTCGGGGTGCTTAACACCTTCGCCGGACTTAACCAAACATCTTTCCTAGATCTCTCCCATAGACAAAGACCTTATCCACATCCTGGGGACTTACCCCTTCTGAATTAATAGGTGGCGACTCTAACATATACCCATGAGTGAAATCCCGCGCTCACAGCTCTGACGACTCTGCTAGGGAGTTTACCTCAACATTCAAGGTTTAACCCAGAACCTAGGTCTATGCCAATTAAAATCAATCTTGTTTAAATGTCTAAGTATTTTACTTAATAATAATCATTTCATCTATTTGGGTGTATTGTGTACTGTGCATATCATAGTAGTGTAAATGTCCTATTAAACCCAGTAGATATGCTTATTACGCTTATGGCTAGTGAATGATCATCCTCAGTGTCAGAAACTTAAAAGTTTTGGAGGTCTGCAGAGTTACTCCTGTTGGGTGATTACCCTCAGGAAAGGATTCTGAACGCTCTCACCTTTAACAATCATCCCTTTTCAGGTATGTTCTATACCGAGGAGTCGTATATACGGTATTAAGTGATCCTCTCATCCTTCTAGGAACACACTTGCATTAACCCAGCATTCATACATGTAGACTAGGTTAGGGTATAGTCTACAAGCAGCCCACCCGGGGAGGGTTACTCTGAACCCTAACCTGTTTGAACCCTATAGCCGTCCCTAATCATGGTTAACTATCCGGATACTTTTACCCTGATAAGCATCCACCCAGTGGCATATAATGAGTTAAACCTGTGCTTGTAATAAACTACATTCAACTGTGCATCCTGACATAGCATATGGGGTTCAAATCGCAGGCAGATAGGTCTTCACAAGACCTATCCCCAACCCTGACCTGATAGACCCCCGGTTCCTGACAACCTGGGTAAAGCACGTCGGACCTCCATCCATCTGTCCTATCAGATCACATGTGCTTTATCACACCCAATCAAAATCAAAAAATAAAATCATAATCTTTGCATTTTTCATCTGCATACACAGTACAATCACACTGGGTCTATCTTTCTTCAGGTAGATGGTAGGTCATTCAGAGATTATTAGGTAATTTGGTCAACCGTCACAGCTCGTGCATTTGACATCTCAGGTGGCATATGACAACAACCTCCAGGAATTAATTGAGACCTTTACTCTGAGTCAGCGTCTTACTTGAGCTCAGTACTACAAAACGAGGACCATCCTAGACCTAACCATGGTTAATCTAGGCCCACACTTCATGAACGTTGTTATCTAGTGTTAGAACTCATCACATATGGTGTTCCGTTTTGGTAAGAATGAACTATGTCCAACACTGGAAGAGATTCAATGCATTCTAGGATTAAACATGGACAGCGAAGCCATAGTACCACGCTACAAGACAACGTATCGGGCAGACATATCAAGGTTTTTGCATATCAAGCCTGTCTGCTTATAGCATGGTCCTAATGGCTCTTTTGATCAGATACCCGTAGCGTATCTAGAAAATCAGCACAAAAGCAAGTGGAAACCTGACACCATAATAGTTGGACTTCCCGGTCTCAATGCCCTTGCACTGATAGCTATGTCTCAGCTGGTATTTCTGAAGTGCCACACTCTCACCGAATCAGTACTGGTAGGGATCATCGAAGACATGCATGACTCCAGAACAGTTGTACTCGTCATTCTTGCAGAGCTTCTCAGGGCTCTCAATCAGGTAGCAGACTATAGAAAGGGCATCTTCCATGCCAGTGCACCACTCTTACACTTGTGGTTGGTAGGACACTTGCCTACAATCATACCGGTACTAGCCAACCTCCATTAGGCAGACTGTAATGCCCCAAAACCCTACCTTGGTCAGAATGGGACTTTGGGCCCGTTACACTGCTTGAACCTGCTTAATTCTATAAATGGCAACACTAAAAAGAGAGTCTACAAAAATTAGAATAATAAAATTTGATTTATAAAACCCAAACCATCCTATACAAATGTAATCTGCCCAACATAACCCACCATAAACGGAATAGTCTAAACCACCAACAAAAGTAAGATAGTCTAAGCAACATCTTAAAACACATAAGTCTATTATAATCTCTTTCAAAATGTAAAACAAGGTCTAATAAAGTCACCACCTAACCAACTCTCGAGTTTCCTCAACCGGAGGCTCACCTTCTTCTTCTATCTCGACGTAGAAATTCTCAACCATAGCTCAACAATCAACTCACTCTAAACTTGCCGACAATAACAGGTCGACTGAGCATTGACAATGCTCAGCGGATATCCAGTTTAACTAATAATAACAAT